>OY723386.1:40345217-40412695 GCA_963210295.1 Ophion ellenae | reverse complement strand
GCGCACGATAAATCTCTTGCCGGCTCTTCCCCCCGCCGATAACTGCAGTCTTGAGGGTTTTATTTTTATTTCTGTCTATTTGTTATTTGGACGATACGTGGACTCGATTACACACTCGTACGTCCTACGTTTCATGGAAGCACTCTATGCGTATCTGCATACATCCATTGTGACATTTATTTATGGCGTGTTGATTGAAAAAATTGGGACGACACGACCCGTACAAATTGCCAGCTTGTCTCGCCGCATCTCGAAACGTCACGTTATACAACCTGCCACCTGAATATTCCAATGAGTCGGAAAAATTGGGGTGGAAAAACATCGAGCGCTTTGCACGTGGCCAATGAAAAAAGAATTTGACTACAAGACAGAAAGCCACTTCGAAAAATCAGCCAATTCAAGCATTCGGACGTTACTGAAATTAGATTTAAAAAAGTGTTTTTTTTCCAAATCGAAATAATTGTCTCCAGTTAATTTATTTGTATCCTGCTGTATCAACGGCCAATAAAATAGATCGCTGCATTTTCAGTGCAGCCGGTACGATCAAATTCTTCCGTACCGAAGGATTTCTTCGGTGCCAGCAGTCGTTAAGGAAGAAATCGACGAGGATTTTTATAGCGCTCGGAGACAAACGAAATTATGGTAATAAAAACTGGGGAGACAAGCATAGTTCGCGGGTTTCGCACGTGACAGAAGAAACAATAATTTGACCAGAAGAAAAACCGAGCTATGAACAATCAGTGACTCCAAGAAATCAAAAGCTACCAAAATGGCAAAGAAAACGTTTTTTTTGCACAAAGCGAAATAATTGTCTTTAAGACGGAATGACACCTCATCGCGTTCGGTATGGTAGATACCCAAAAATCTCTGAAACGGCTCTTCAGATCCAGTCGAAACTTTGCCAAACGATGTCAAATAGATAGACGAACAGCTGTCTGCCCCTCAAATGTTCTGGATTTGAAGAAAAAACCGTAGATTGGCTTATCATAAGCCAATCGACGTTTTTTTCCTCGAATTCAGAGAATTTGAGGGGCAGACAGTTGTGCATCCATCTATTTGACGTCGTTTGGCAAAGTTTCGACGGGATCTGAAGAGCCGTTTCAGAGATTTTTGGGTATCTATAATCGTTCTACCATACCGACCGCGATGAGGTGTCATTCCGTTTTAACGCTTCATTTTTACGCTACCTTCTGGCCTTTAGAAAAATTCGGGCGGGACCTTTCGTATCACAGGCTTGTAAAATTCAAAATTAAAGGCCATTAAAGATTCCTGCATTAGCATTGCAGCCGGTACCCAGAAATTCTACTTTACCGAAAGATTTCTTCTTTACCAACGGTCGGTAAGAAAGAAATCGACCGATTTTTTGTTACAGGAGTAAACTCAATTCAGCTAAAAAAGACGTTACTCCGGAAAGCTAGAAAATTGTTCTTTAAATCGAATGATTTTTTTTCCCAACACCTACTGATTTTTTCACGGAATAAATTTTAAAAAACAAATCGACGCGCAAGGCCCCAGAACAATACCACTGATTTGAATAATTTGCATTTTTTATAAGCCTTTTTCTGAAACTCAAAAGTGCTCGAAGCTTTTCGTTGCTGACAGTCGATAATTTGCGTGGGCGCGCAATCAGCTTTTTTCGACCGGAGAATAAACGCTAATTGTTTACCAGCAACGAATGATGTGTCCGAACAAACATTTGTACAAATATATAGAGTGTAAAATTAGAAACGACGAAAATGGAACGTTTTCGGGGGTGGATTGGGGAGGGTGGGTTTTCAAGTGACATACGTGCGCGACGTCACGCACTCCCACGCATTTGAACGATACAAAAGCGCGGCGTTAGGCGTCGCGACGCCGGCAATCTCTTTGGAGTGTAGCGCATGCTGAAAGGCTCGCTCCTATTGATCGTCGCGACGATCCGCCGACTCCTTTTCCTCGCTCTCTCTCTCTCTCTCTCCCTCTCTCTCTCTCTCTCTCTCTCTCTCTCTCTCTCCCTCCCTCTCTCTCTCTCTCTGTCTCTCTCTCGCTCCCTCTCGCACCCTCCGACCCTTACTCATCTCTCCTCGTCCCTATCGGTCTCCTTCTTGGCTCTCCCGACGCTCTCACCCTTCATAATCAACGCGAGACTCGAGACACGACAGTCGCGAGTGACCCACGTACCCGGGATAGGCAAAAAGCGCATTCCTTGCTGTCGCACCTGGAATCGTCGTTTTAATTAGCACGCGTAATCAGGACGAAACGCGGAAACGAGGCGATCGTCCCTGTCCCAACCCCGTGCCAGTGCCTCACCCCCTGTCCCCGGAGCTCCAGGGATATCCAAAATCGCCACGCCATGGCAATCTATTCCACGTCCAGGGAATTCTTCGTTTTGTGTAAGCTTCGACTCAATGTACATGCATATGTTTAACATATATATACACAGTGATAGAGACAGTATTTGCATGCGTTGATTTTTTCTGTATTTTCTGGAGATATCGATAAACAATAATCATTCATGTTATTTATACTATTTATGGATGTTTTCGCACAAATTAATTATTCATATTAATATTGACATCTAGTGGTTTTTAAAATGTACTATGAAATAAAATAATCTGCAAAAATGTTGTCCTTTTCGCGAAGAGTTGATTTGGAAAAGCACAGTATGCATGTTCTCTTTTTCTCGATGTGTATACATATATATATATTCATTTTTACTTCGTAAATTTGTATCGTATTTTTTTTGAGTTGCACTTTATCATTTTACACTTTATTTCTCCTGATGGCGTTGCTTGAAAAAGAATTCACAGGTGAATGAATACATACGTGGTAAATTTTGCAGAATGTCAAAATCGAGCAATCATTCTTTAATAATTTATACCCCTTAAATTTTTATCGTACTTTGTTTCTTTATTGAGTTGCATTTTATCAATCTACATTTTGTTTCTCCTGATGGTGTTTTTTTTTTAAAGTTCGCAGGTGAATGAATATTCGTACGTGGCGAATTTCGCACGGTGTCAAAACCTAGTTCTCATTTCTTAATTATTTATTCAGTATATATATATATATATATATATATATATATATATATATATATATATATATATATATATATATATATATATATATATATATATATTAATTTTTACTTCTCAAATTGTAATCGTATTTTTTTTCGTTGCATTTTATCATTCTATTTCCCGTCATGTTATTTGAAAAAAGTTCGTAGATGAATGAATATTCGTACGTGGTGAATTTCGCACTGTGTCAAAATCTAGCACTCATTTTTTTATCATCTATTTTCTGCGATTGCTCGATAATTATTGTGTCTCTGATGACTTTAATTAAAATCAGTGTCAATTGGTATTTCAAAGTTGCCCTCATTTTATGCGCTGTGGAATTTTTATGATTGTGTAAATTGAATACGTACCGATCGTCGTTAAAATTGAAATGATGGTGTCTTGGCACTGATATTTGACGTTTATTTTGACAATGAGCGGTGGTGGCGATCGATAAAAAATTTGAGTTTTGTCAGTAGATCAGTACTGAAATTTGTTCGCGCACTCGAGTAATGTTTGAAATATCCTTGGCCTTATGAAAAACGACGCGCAGGTTGCATAGTAAGCACGGCCTTGAGCATACCTGTATCACTGCCGACGCCGACACCTTGGGAATTCGATGGACAACCACGTTTCACCACCAGCCCATCCAAGAGATCCATCGTCCAAATGGTATCCACCTCCACGACTAGATTGCCACAGGTGAGTTTTTTATATGACTTACACCCTTATTCTTTTTATTCTCACAAAAAAAATGTATGCTTAAAGAAAAATCAAACTGCGTTGTGATTTAACATTCACTAAAATCATAAATTACAACATTTATTTTTGTAAGGTCTTTTTTTTGTAAGGACTTTTAGTTTTGTAAGGTCAAAATAATTTAAGGAGTTACGTGGATTTTGAAAACAAAAAAGCATATTTTTCCTATTAAAAAAAAAATTTATAAATTATTTCATTCGAAATGTTAAGCACATAAACGAGCAACATATCAACAATATTTTTAAAAAAATTCCACTGAAAATTTGGGAAGTTCAGCTGGAGGGATCTGGTTTCCGGAAACCCCTTGAAAAAAGGCGTCCTCGTGGTGATCAGGATAACTCATGATAGCTGTATCTGAAATTAAAAAACCAATTTTTTTTGTTAGTAGATAAGTATAGCTCGTAATTGAACGAACGATTTTCAAAAATAGTGAAATTTGAATTTTTGACAGAGTTGTATGCAAAGTCATTTACACGTATAGTCTTGTAAAATTAGTTGTAATCGAAAAAAACCTTTGTTCAATCACTAGTCAATGCTGGTTCGAAGAATTCTGCAAAATTTTAATAAGATCGGTGCATTCGTTTTTAAGGCGTTACCCCCACTTGTAGCGCAAAAAAGGCCTTTTTCATGAGTTTTTTTTAAAGAAAACTACAAAACTTTTTTAATCGATCAATATACCATCTTAAAGAACACATCTTGAAGAACTTTCAGTAATTTTTTTATTGAAAAATATTACATTGTTTAGTGGCAAATGGCCGTCAATTAAATAATGTTTTTATATACACGGTTTGCGGTGACCAACATTGCGGTGGAGTGGATCATCTGAAAAAAAATGCGGATGGATTTAGTCAAGTATAAGTATAAACTAGTCTTTAATCGAAGGATTTTAAAAAATATTCATTTTTCACAAAATGGCGGACAGTCAAAGTTAATGGTTCGATTTTAACGAAAAAAACGGCCGTTTTTTGGCTATAAAACGGCCATTTTTTTCGAAAAAAAATCGCATGATTAAAGACTACATTTTTATGTATTAAATAAGCCTGCAAAATTTCAAGAAGATCAGTTCATTAGTGTTCGAGTAATCTTGGTCACCGACTTCAGAAATGCCATTTTGAGATAAACGCGTTTAAAGTTTCTCTTTCAACGCTCTTTCAATGCGGATTCTTCTCTTTCAACGCTCATATCTCAGTCAATTTTGTTCGGATCGACTTGAAATTTTCAGGACATATTCGCAGATACTTATACTTCAAAAAAATGCAATAAAAAGAATCGATTTTTTCAAAATCGCAAGTGGGGGTAACCCCTTTAAGAAATCGTGTCCACTGACTTTAAAAATAGTGTTTTGAGAAAAATGGGATACACCTGCGTCGGTCCCGGCCGGTCTTTTCGAACGGGGGGAATTCCCGAAAGCTCTCTCTCATAGACTTTTACTCCGATTGACTTAAAACTTTGGAAAATATTCTAGACATGCTGTACTATTAGATAATAAAATTAAAAAAAATAGATTTCTTGAAATAATCAAATCCTCGTAAGTCCAAATGGTAATTTATTACGATATGATTAAAATTATTTTAACGCGTAGTAAATAATAATGAAATATAGTAAATAATAGTAATATAATAGTAAAGAATAATAATAATGATATACGAATTTGTGTAGTGAATAATCAAAATAGAGAAATTAAATAACAAACGATAAGTAAATAATAAACTATCATTAAATCAATTTTTATAAACGATAGGTTGATTGAATGATCGTTTATTATTGAATTCACTATATTTTGTTGATTATCTTTTTCTTATTTTATTGATTAGATTTTATTTTGTTCATTAGATTCCATTTGATGTCATTGATTAGATTTTGTTTTATTTTATGATATTAATTGAATTTTATAGTTTAGATTGTTTAAATTATTGCTTATTATCAATTACCAAAATAAAAAAACAACTAGCCACAACAATTACTCCATGAAAAAACAATCACCCTGGCAATCGACAGTACCTAAATTCAATCATTGTTTTAATTATTTTGCCCATCTCATTTTCTTTTCCCATTCTCACAAACCCCATCCGAAAGTAAATTCCATCTAATTGCCAAAAAAAGCCTCTATGAATTCCGATATACCGTAGGGAAAAAAAGTTGACGGCCAATACTTCAATGCCTCGTTAACGTTTACACACACTGAGCATACTTTTTCCTCGCGGGGATGAAAATCTCGTAACACAAATAAAGAATTGCGAGGGTAAAAAGTTGCATCAGCCTTGCCGCGCGTCGTCGTGAATTTCCGCCCAACGTACATGCACCCTGCACGACACCGTGCATCGCGCGTCATAGTAAATATATACGAATGTCCAATCGCTTGAATGGATTCCGCTTACGTGACCGATATTTCCACAAATTTCGGAGCGTAGGAGGAGCTTTAATTATTCACGTATCGCCCGGTGCGATTTTTTTCCCTTATCTTTTTACGCATTGTAACGCGCGAGTACTCGAGCGGGTGCTTTACGTAAGCTACAAATTTATTGCATGGGTCCCCGTGGGTGGCCACACCTACGCAAAGCACGGGTTCGTGTCTCTTCTTACCCAGCCCGCGTGTCTCATATTTGAGCTTCCGTACATTTGAACACTCCTTGTGAAATTTATACACACACATACATGCGTATGGGGCATTCACGTTATTGTACCTAGCCCGTGACCTCGACCATTCTTGGTTTTCCTGATTTTTTTTTGTAACATTGTACCCCATGAAAGGAATATCTGTACCAATTTTCAGACTTTTGTCACTTCTTTTTTGGGATTTAGAATTTTTCCAAAAACGTCGATTTCGGAAGTTTTGGAAACGTTTAAGGGAGACTTTGTCCTTGGAGTGCCATATTTCAGGTGTTTACATTTTATTTTTTTTTAAAGGAAACGAGTAAAGCTTTTTGAGTGCGGTTTTTTTCTTGCTTTTATTCATGATATACAGAACGTTAAAAAAAAAAAAATTTGATAAAAATACCAAAATGGCGGCCGTTGCAGCTCCGCGAAAACAGGTCCTCAAATCGCGGGAGGTAAACGGCTGACATCACTGCCCTCTCTTTGTTGATCTGAAACACAAATTCAAAGCATATTATCAATCTGTGACCCTTCGGTCATGGAATGACGGATGGGTTTTTCGTTTAGTACAAATTTCGGAAAATGGCGGCAATTAAAAAAAATCGAATTTTCGCGTTTTTTTCGCATAAAAAGATTAATAATAAATGCAAAAATGTATCTATCGAAAAAACGATCCGTCATTCCGTGAAGACATATTTTCTGAGTATGCTCTCCAAATTTCAGGTCGATATGTTAATTACAGCGGTCAGGAGAATGTCAGCCATTTTTAAAAACGTGTTTTTGAGAACAACGCATTTAAAGTCTTGTAATGTGTTTACACAAATGTGTTTATAATTACCGCTAATCGGCAATGCCTGGTCCATAGAAGCATCCCTCCTCTTCTTCTAGCTGCTCATGTTGAGCCGCGAACATCTCCCGCTGCATTTCAAGGACAAAGTCTCCCTTAAACGCTGATCACTCCTGAAGTAATTGAGATATCGACAAATGTCACCATATATTTTTTTTTATTTTAAAGCATACTTTCGTTAAAAAAGATGAAAAAAATATTAATTATGAATGTCAACGTTTTTTTCTTCTTCTAAAGTAAAAGCTATTTCGGATTAAAAAATAAATTGTTAAATTCAGCAAAAATTAAAAATAAACTGTTTCAGGGCTGACGAAGCCGAATTGGAAATCACAAAATCATCAATAGCATTATTGGAGATTGAAAGGATAAAAATCTCCTCAATAAAACATGATTAATTCAGAAAAAAAAATAGAAGGAAAAATGGGCCCACAATGAGACTAGTCTTAAAAATCATAAAATAGGTGACTCTAATTTAGAGAATTTTTTGAAAAAAATAAAAAAAGGTAATCATCATAAGAAAAAATAGTTTTCACTCTAGGTGCAAAAAAAACGTTGACATTGATCATTGATAATTTTTTCATATTTTTTAACGGAAGTATGCTTCAAAATAAAAATAAAATTATACAGTGATATTTGTCGATATCTCAATTAGTTTAGGAGTTATCAGCGTTTAAATGTTTCCTAAACTTCCGAAATCGACGTGTTTTGGAAAATTATAACTCTCAAAAGAGAAACGATAAAAATCTATCAATTGGTGTGGATATTTCTTTCATGGGGTACAATTTTGTAAAAAAATCAGGAAAACCATAAATGGTCGGGGTCACGGGCTAGGTGAAACGGCGTGAAAGGTCCCATATATATATATATATATATATATATATATATATATATATATATATATATACTGGGTAAAACAATTATTAACGCGCCTCGTTTTTCTGAAACGACTCGTCGATAAAAAGTAGAATATATTTGCAGATTATTCTATTCGACAACTTATTTTAAATGCGAGTACTCTATGTTAATGTTAATATAAATAATATATATTGAGAAAGTTCGACCGACACTGATGGTGGGCGGGTTTACTATATTATGGAGTTAGGCTAGTGTGACGAACACTATTTTTAGGAGGGGGGTATCATTTTTGTGGGCTCGAATAGTGGATTATCAATCAACTTTCCAAATCCTACATTGAGAAAAAAGTTATTTCCAACCAAAGCAAATAATTAAAAATACTTTAGAAAAATCTACAGATATTACACGAAGTGCAACTAATTCATGGCATTGAAAATGTAATGAGTCTTTTTGGGTAATAAAAAACAGGTACATGTAAATAATATGAGTTGGTGTCTATTATTTTAAAAAAATATTGATACATTGAGGTATATAATTGGGTTTGTTTGAGTTTGTTTGGATTCGTTTTGGGTTTGTTTGGGTTTGTTTGTATAATTGTTACACAATTTTCGTAATATAATTTGCAATATAATTTTTTCATTGATAATACGATTAGAATTGGGTACGGAGAGGGTATTTTTCAACCAATCAACCAGACCCCTCTACCTAACCTACCTCAACAAACATATGCAGTTTTAAAAGCATTTTCAATGGTAAAATTACAACAATAATTGGTTAGCGAGGCGATCATGAACCAGTTGATACATAGCCTCATTATGATTTTCATGCCAATGAAGTGTAGATCATTTCACCAGAGTATCTTTTGTCAACGACGTTTGTGGAAAACTCCATGGAGTAACATGGATGCATGAGATTACCCCATGAAAATTACTCGTGAAAAAACTCCATGAAGTCATATAGACATATGAGATTTAAAAAATGCATGTTACTTTATTCATTCTCCCTCGACGAATTGAATCGTAAAAAAAATGTTCGCAATCGTTAAGCTAATCCTCTCGCCAGGCTTCAATCCATAGGATCGTCATAATTTTTTTTGAGCTTCACTAAATATATTAATAATCGTCTCTGTAAAATTTCAGGGTCGGTTATCGACCTAATTACAGAGAAAAACAATATCAAAATTGCGTATTTTTGTGAACGTATTCCCAGCCGACATACAAAAACCCAATTTCCGGTTGCTACAAGAGTGTATATAACAGTGGGAATCCGTCAGATTCTTTAAAATAATCAGATTCACATACTTAACACTTGTAGTATTCCAATACTCTCAGAAAAAATTACGCTTATTGACCTTATTTTCTATGTAATAGCAAGTTTAATTTGAACTTCCGGCATTGGATTTATTTCCGCTCGCTACGATAAAGAGACGTGACAGCAAGGCAACAGCTAACCATAGTCCTAACCTCATCTCACTCATTCGAATTTCCACACATATTTCATTTTCAACCGACATATTTCGCCGACACAAATTTTCCACGCTTTTTACCATTCGTGGCCCGAATACAATGCTTTATATTTCCCGCACCTGATATTGTTTTGACAGACCGACGTTGAAAAGCATGGAGGTTAAGGGGGGATTGTCTTTTTTTTTCACAAAATTTACCGCTTTTTGGGAATTTTTTTGTGAAGAAAGTATACAACGGAAAACTTGTGAAACTTGGCATATAGTTTTATTGATCTGTTCACTACATACAACAAATTTTTTAAACAATTTCATCAAAAAATCCGCCTCCCACCCCCCTCGACGCGCGATGGTCCTTTTTTGATGGTGTGCACGATTACAGCCTTCACGTTCATCCTGCAACAAAAACCCAAAAAGCATTTTACTTTAGACACATATAGCTATCGTTCGATGAAGGGAAAAAAAATTGACGATTTGGTGACGTTTTGAACTTGAAGTATCGATTTTTCGAAAAAAATTGATCGATTTTTTGTTATAAATAAAAAAACTATTAAACGTATTGCTTTTTTGCTTCATCAAACGATAAAAGGATGTCAGCTGAGCATTCTGTCCAAATTTGAAGGCAATCGGTTGAATAGTTTTTGAGAAATCGTGCACACCATCAAAAAAGGACCATCGCGCGTCGAGGGAGGTGGGAGGCGGATTTTTTGATGAAATTGTTTAAAAAATTGTTTGTATGTAGTAAACAGATCAATAAAACTATATGCCAAGTTTCACAAGTTTTCCGTTGTATACTTTCTTCACAAAAAAATTCCCAAAAAGTGGTAAATTTTTCGAAAAAAAAGACAATCCCCCCTTAAACTCGCCTGGCTGAGTAAAAAGGGACGGAGATAGAACCAATGTTGCCAAATATCAAACTTAAAAATACTGCGCCAATCGTTGGAATAACAATTTTTTCATTTTTCTAATCAAATGTGAACTTAATTAAATGTGAATGTGATCAAACAGTTTACACATGGAAAATTTTAGTTATCGCAAATTATTATTTTTTGCACATGTTAAAAATATAAATTGCACAAGTCTCAAGTATGATCAGTGGTATGACTAGTGTGAAGCGATAGGTTTACCTTAATCGTTTGGATTCGATCGTTCTTATGTTTCGTGAAAAATCTAGGCGATGAATTACAAAGTGAAGGAAATAACGACGACGGAAGGCACAACGACGACGACGCCGCCGACGACGACGACGACTCTGCTGGCGACTTCGACGACCTCGCGAAGTTCCCCGGTGCAGCAGCTCTATCGTCTCAACAGTATGAACGGACAAGCGTGCATTTTGCTGCAGGTCGACGCGCTCATAACCGTCAACTATCGTATGACAGGTGGAGAGTATCGGGTAAATATTCATCGATCACGTTGAAAAGAAGAAAAAACAAAACGCGCGGAAACGATACACTGAGAAAAAAAACCAATTGAATCAAAACAATATATTGGTTGATTCAAATAAATGTCTGATCGCGGAGTGCCACCGATATATGAGATCGTTACAATACTATAAAATATTGCAAAATGTGATTGATTCAAATAACATATTATTTTATTTGAAAATCTCTTCTGTTCTCTGAATATCTACATTATCCTTCAAATAAAATTATATTCTATTGAAATCATTCTATATACAATTCGTGTATGTATGGATGAAATAATTAAGCCGTTGCTACAACATTTTTTATGTCGTACAAAAATATAATCAATGGAATGAATTATTTCTTGACTACATTGAAACGAATATGCCATGAGACGTAAGTTTTTCAATTTGTTTTAAATCTTAAATAAAAAGTAAGCATTAGAATGATCATCCACGAAAATAGTGGAGAGAATATCACATATTCAACTAAGAACAGATACTACACTTTGATCTTAGCCACAGGCCAAGAAGCGATACTCTTTAGAGTTTCTCCGGCGTTTAACGCAGTCCTCTAGTTTCTCGGCTGTTTTTTTACGGCTTTTTCAATAATTTTTTACGGGCAAAGCATCGAAATAATCAATCTCATTGTTTTTGCATAATGTTTATTAACATTTAAATAAGCTTACAAATTTTTTGAAGTCAAAATATATAATAGAATAAAGGTTATCGTGGCCGACAGGAAGACATCAAGTAAAAGAGATGCTTGACGGTGACCAAGATTGCGGCTGTTCTGCTTATCTGAAATCAAAAAACCAAACGGCATTTTAATCTTCATATTTAAGACTAGCGATTGAACTAGAGTGAATTCTAAATTACAAAAATTGACTTTTTTATACACTTTTGAAAATTACATTCTATTTTTTACTCATTTTTTCTTAAGTTTTTCGCTCGTACAAAAAAAACTATCGAAGCAATCATGATAATCGTAGTTCAATCGCTGGCTTATAACATATTAAAGATGCTGCTGTATAAATTTGAACAAGATCGGTGCAGTAGTTTCTGAAATATCGTGGTCACCGTTTCGAAAAATGGTGTTTCGAGAAAAGCGCGTTTGAAAGTTCGCGCATGTGATTTATACTAAAAATTTCATCTCACCGTCAATCTGCTATGCCTGGACCATACAATAGGCCTTCCTCTTCTTCTTGGAAGTGACGCAGAGCTGCTCCGTCTTCCCTTTTTGCGATTCGGGCCTGTTTTACAACATCACTCGTGCGCCTTTCTGAACGGTCGATCCGAGAGCTATCACGCTGTTGAACATATCCTTTAGCTTGTGGGCCGATTTTCACTCCCATGGTTTCCAAGGTCTTCAGGATAGATTTGAATCCTTCGTTGAAGATTATGACAGCGAGAAACGTGGCGATTTCAACCACTTCTGGCCCAGAATGGAGGTGCTTCGGAGCAAAAGTCCAGATTAACGAATTGAGCGACTCGTTATTATTTTGAGTTTCCGCTCCCAGGCATCTGCTCAACAATTCTTCTTTGGATAAATCCTCATAAATTGGCTTTATAACTTTTTGAACTGCTTCAGAAAGAGGCGGTTTATTGTGTCTGAATTGCTCAGCCTTTCCGAGAAGCTCATACCTGCTCCGTTCCAGGGCCGTAACTTGTGAACCACTTCGAATATCAAAAAATCCTTTGGCACACATTTTCTACACATGTTGTAGATATGATTTATGAAAAAAATCGATTCTTTCGACCCGAGAAACTAGAGGACTGCCTTAAGTAGATTTTCGATTCGTGCTACGCTTACGAGAAACGAGCGCGCGTGCGGCTTCTAGCGGTTACTCCGAGAACTACGGGTTTCCTCACACCTATAATTTCGGTGGCGCTCGGTCATGATTTGGTTGAAGTTTTTCAACCAAATGCGCAAGAAACCAATTTTATTTTCGCATATTTTTTTAACCAATTCAGACATTTGCTTAATATTTTTCAATCAACATAAAATATTAATATTTTAACGAGCAATGGACTTGAAAATCATGTCGGATATGGTGAAAAAAATAAAATAACATATTTACTCAATAGAAATGTTATCTGAATCAAACGAGCGAAATTCAATTTTTCTCGTGTACTCGAATCAACAATATTCATGTTATGAATTGAAACGCTTTTTTTGTTCGTTGCAGAAAATGCACTCAAAACTACATAATTTGTTCGGGATAATTTTTTAGAGAGTTTCAATAATATATTGTATTTACAACAACAATTTTACAATTGAATCAACGAAATTTCATTCAATAATACCAATGATATTGGATCAATGATTTTTTTTCTCAGTATACGACGATCGAGCTCTTCCGCGTCACGCGATCACTTCATCCTCCTGTCTTAATTCTTTTTTATCGTCGTTTTTTCCGCTTTCAGAAGGTCGACATTTATGTGCCAGCCAATGCAACCGTTACTGGCAATTGCGAGGGTGAGAATACGGTAACGATGTCCTTGAAATGGAATGCTTTCGTTCTGTCCTGGAGCTTTGCCAAGGTATACCAGCCTCGAAAATAAAGAAAATCAAGTATTCGCGTGATTACAAATTGCCGACAAAGATTTTCGAACGCAGATATGGGGGCGTAGACAAATTACGTAACGCCAAATTCTCCAGCCCCCCACGTAACAGAACCGTAACGTCTGGCCGGACTCCCTCTCCCCCCCCCCCCCCCCTATTCCATTACGTAACGAGTGCTTTGTCGTGGATAACTGCGATTTTTTACATAGACGTGCCTAATTATGAAGGATCGGGTTTATACTAATTTTATGAAGTATATATGCATGCAGTTTTATACCAATTTTTATGAAAAAATCTTAAAACTTAACCGAGATATATGCCTTGATTTCACGGGGGGAAAAAATTCTCTTCATCGTCCCATCGATATCTTTATGAAAGGTTAATTATAAATAAAAAGTCAACAATGTATCGATATCTATACAAATGTAGCCATTGTTATGCGTAGCCGTTTTTTTTATTTTGGTTTTTTCTACAAAATGCCGACGGTTGGGACATTTTTTCTATTTTCAGGGCCCTTTTTTGTATTCAAGCAGTCTAAAAATAGTAATTATCAAAATTAAAAAAATGGGCCAAGTACAACCTCAGTCGCTGCGATTACAAAAATGTCAACAAAAAATAATTGAAAATCGGTTGATAAGTTTTTGAGTATTCGCTGGGACAAGGTCGAAAGAGGTAGTTTCGAGAAAAACGCGTTCGAAGTTTTCGTTCCGTTTTTCTTGATATAAAGTTATGTTTTTTCTAGAATATTGATATCTACATTAAAGTATCTAGTCCCGGGCGATATGACGGTTTTATATCTTCATTATATTTCACAAAATAATAAGAGCCTGCACTTCCACACCTGTAGGGACTGAGGGCACAACCGGTCGTACTACATGTGCTCACTAAAGAGACTGTAACTCCGTCAATCTTCGGACTTGTGACTAAAAATGTTGTTAACATATTTTTAAATGTATACACTTTCAAGAATTATAAAAAAACATTTTTTTTCTTCTTAAATATTGCTTGGGGAAAGTGTCAAAGGGGGAAAGCTACTGTGCAAGTTCTTGCAGAGTGACTTTCCCCCTTAACCCCTTCGTTGGCATTGACGCAATATTACGTCAACCTTTGTTTCCCTATTTAACTTGCTCTGATTCGAAATCGGAGCCTCACTCGGGGGTTTTTGGACTCGCGGAATCCGAATTTGAAGTGAAAATTTGGAAATTCAAAATGGCAGCGCCAACATGGCGGACACAAATAAAAAACTTTACTCGATTTAGATGAAAATTAGTACTCCGGGATTTTTGAGGTTGCTTATTACGAATCTGAACTTTGAATTTGAAAATTCAACATGTCCAGACTCATAATCAGTGACCTACACAACCTATGAGTACCAAGTTTTATGTAAATCAATCTGTATTATTTGTATTTTCATTCGCCATATTTGTTCGTCATTGGTAATTCCTGAATTTTGAGTTCAGATTCGTAATCAGCACCCTCAAAAAACCCAAAGTAGTTTTCACGATAAAAAAAACATCCTGCCATTTTGGGCACTTTTTGTCGAATTCTCTCTGCTAACGAAGGGGTTAACGGACATTTCGTATGGAAAGCTGTCAACTTTCCACGGTAAAATTACGCGCGAGTTTTAAATTCAAAACTTGGACATGCAGAAATTTTGCTATTTCTGGCAGTTCTAAAATCGTGACGCAATGCCCCCCCCCCCCCCCCCCCCCCAATTGCGTTAGGGGCTGTTAATTTATTACGTAAGACGATTTGGGGGTCGGGGGGCGAACCATAAAACTAAGTTGAAACAATAATTTCAAAACGCCCGTGGTCCCGAGCAGAGACGTTCCAGTCGCTGATCCACTTGCTAATTGACTGTCGAGCCCTTCCCAGGTAGGAATTGACGATGAAAAAAGGGCTCGCCAAGCTCTGAAACAGGGCTCACATTTTTTAATTCAGGCTGAGCACCAGCCTGATTTCAGGCCTAGCTGAACCCCTAAATGATAACGCGGTTTCAGGCTCTTGCACACAGGCTTGACCAAAGGCTGGTAGAAAAGCCTGTACTAAGCCTTCAACGACGAAACAACAAGGTTCAAAACGATCCTTAATGAAGCCTTCACGAGCATTTATGACCAGGCTTATCCCAAACTCTTCTCGAGGCGATATGAGGCCTGTTTTTAGTTTTCTATATTCTACATGGGGGTAAATTTAATAAATTTGTAAAGAATTAATTTTATTTATTATATATATTTATTATTCATTATATTATTTGTTATAAAATATGTATAAAATATTTCAAACACAATACTTTATTTTATTTATTGTTTATGGGACACGTAATACACAGAGTGTACGCAAACCCCAGAGAGTGAGTATATACGAAATGTGTATGTGACGAGAAAAAACTTTTTTGTGTAACTCATAAATATCGATAAGGGAATATGTTTAAATGTTCTGAGCTGCCTCCTTCGCTTTCGTTTTCCGTGCCTTCGCACCCAAACAAATTTATTGCTAATTTTTTTTTCATAAAAGTACAGAAAAAATATTATTTACAATTTATTTCATTTTATCACAACCTGAAATAAGCCTGCAACCAGCCTTGATTTTTTAGCCTTAAAATTCACTGGCTGAATAAAGCTTGAAATAACCCTGAGTTTAGGCTAAGCAGCCAGTCTTGGTTCCAGGCTGCTCCAAACGATGCAATGAAACCTGGCCCAGGTCTGTCTCACTCAGGCTCGATGAAACAAGGCTCGCACAAGTTTGTTTCCATCGTCAGCCTTTTGATTCCCTACCTGGGATGTACTGATTCACAAAATAGAAACGTAAAAAAAATACATATTAAACCATTACTTTTCTATAACACAAACCAACGCATTTTTATATTTTTCCTATTATATGACTGTGTAATTTTGGTAGATACTGATGTTATGTAAGATTGATGGGGGGGGTTCAACCAATTTGATTTTTTCTTACATGGGGGGAAGGAGGGCGGGGTCAGAAAGTGGTTAAAATTGTCTTACGTAATAAATGAACAGCTCCTTACGTAATTTGCGTACGCCCTTTATCGAAGTATGGCAAATTCAATGAGTACTTTGATTGGTAAAAAAATGTTGTTTTGCAGTCCCTTGGAGGAGAGAGATGGTATGTCGACAAAATCGAACTGACCTACAATTCGAGCGATCGACACTTCCAGCACGCCGATCAGCCCAGTGAGTTGCTTTCAGCCGAATTTTGGGATTCTTTTGTGGCTTTTTTGCAAATCGGAAATCAAAATTTTTGATGATTTCTGCTATGTTAAGTATTTGGAAAATGTTGCTATTTAATGTATATGGAAAATGTTGAAGGAAACAATGTTCGCGTAGCTAATTGGATATGGGGGGTGGTCAGTAGGACATTTGAATGTCGCAATCAAATGGCCAGGAAAATCTTTGGTTAGGACATTTGAGGCAGTATTGTTGTCTAGAGCGTTGTTTTGGGGGTGTTTTTTAAAATGGAACATCTAAAAATCAATAAACATTTTACACATGTTTGTTGATTGATGTCAAAATCAATAAACATTTTACACGTGTTTATTGATCCTTGAAGAATATGTACAAACTAAAAAAAACTAATAAAAAATGTATCATCGTATACTTTTGTACGTAGGCGGAAAACGTCTCCGATTGGTTTTTTCTATTTTTCTGACTACTCTACTAATGATATAAGAAAAAAACAATTATTTCGATTTAATTCTCCTACCAACGTTGAAAAGCAGTCGACTGACGATGTATGCCAAATCCGAGCCGAATCGGCCAATTGATTATCGAAATATCGTTGTTGCCGATTTGAAAGATATAGTTTCGAGAAAAACGCGTTTAACAATTTATTTATCCCGGCTAATTTTATGCGTGTCATTAGACGATATCCATAGACGTATTCAGAAAGGTCTGTAGTATTATAAGATAGCATTTAAATAAAAAACGATTCCTTCGAATTTCTGGATAATGATATTGCCTCAAATATTGCAATGTAATGCCGAGGGGGAAGGGCGAAGGGGGTGGGGGCTTTGGATAAGGCATTTAAATATCCCAATTATCCTCCAGGGGGGCTTTGGATAAAATATTCAAAATTCTACTCAACCCTTTAAGGCAGGACACTACTGTGACGGGCCGAAAAAACGGTCGATTTTGCCGATTTTTTTTGTCTACTAAATTATTCATTTGGGGTGTAGGAAAGAGGTATGTTATTGAGAATACATTGAACTTATTTCATGTACATTTTTATTGAAAATAATATATATATTAACAACGTTATCGACGTATAATAGAGTCTCTGTATAAAAAATGTGATCGATCGGTCGAATCGATAACTTGACAATGGTTGGTCTGAAAAATAAAAATAGACGAGTGTTAAAAAAGTGTACTTTTGGCGAAATTTTTACTCATATTCGGGGGCTTAAAAATACTAAATTTTAAAACAGAACAAAATGGCTACGTGCAACGATAGCTGCTGCAGTTACGGACTTTTTTTTCTGCAAATCAGACAATTACAGCTCGAGTTATGATTCCGGTCAGGTCGAGAAAAATCGTTTCGAGAGAAATGCGATTGAAAGTTTTAGTACTTGGTCAATTTTCGATATTTCAGTTTGAAAAGTTTTTCACATATTCTTGAATATGTATACTTTAAGAAAATGCAGAAACACATCGATTTTTTATGCCCATCACAATGGTATCCCGCCTAAAAAAACTCACAAGTCATCAACGGAGCAGCCCCCTGCTCGTCCTTTCCTTCGCCATTTCTCTTGCAACCCTTCGGTTTAAAAATCTCACATACTTCACCAAAATAGCATCAAACGAGTACTTTCAAGTACAAATATTGCGGATAGGTAAATTAATCAATTTAGGGGATGAAAATAACAAAAATGGTTTTCAATTCGACAAGGACCTATCCGCAAGATTTTTTACACCGATCAAAAAATTTAACACATCAAATATCGATACGTACTGGAGATTGTAAAAAAAAATGATTGCTCAACAAGCAACGGTTAAATTAGCAAACTTTTCCAAAGTGATCAGCTAATTGCAAAATAACCATTATCGACTGGCGTTTTTTAACAATTCCCGTCAATTGATCGGAATTTCGTTAAAATTGTCCGTATTCGCGTCTCGCACAGACAAAACCGTCAGACTGAGCACCGGACAGAAGACTAACCAGATGATATTCCCGACTCCGGTTGGAAAGTCCTACGCGTGTGACGAGGAGGTCAACATCACTCTGACGGATGGCAAGACTTACGCAACGGTGTTTCTGAGGTAAGCGGCCAGGACTATCGAAAAATTCGAAATTTTCAACTTTCTTTTTCACCAAATATCAATTTATTCGCCAACAATAATAAAAACATTTACGATGACTGAAAAATAATTTTTTTTCTTCTTAAATTATTGAAAATTATTAATAAAAATTATTAAAAATAATTGATAAAAATAATTATCAAAAATAATTATTTAAAATATTGTTAAAAATGAAATAAAATTACGACGAATGAATTTAAAAAAAAACAATAAAGAACAAATATGTCTCGGTTTCTCAAGGACCATGAAGCTCCAACCCTTCAAGTTCAAGAACAACGATTTCGCTGCGGAATTCTCGTGCAAATTGTTGAACGCCCAGAAAGGCAGAGACGAGACTACTCCGATCGCGGTTGGCTCGACCCTCGCGGCGGCGGTCCTCCTCACAATCACCGGCTACGCCGGCTATCGTTATTTCAAAGTGAAAAAGGTAAAATACGACACGATGGAGTAAGACTCAAAAAAACCGCGCATCAATTAAAACATCAGCGTTCCAAAATCCTGAAATTTGCAAAAAAAAAAAAACAAATCGTAACCTCTTCGTCTGATTTTTCCCAGCGAGTCAGCATTTCGTTTCTTTCGACCTGAACGACAATTTCCACTCCTATCTGTCCATTCGAAAGGGGGGTTTTTAATTTTTCGTCGATCTTTCGATAATTCTTGTGTCACGAAAAAATAACATATCGAAGTTTCGAATCAAGTAGGCTAGGTAACAGGCCATCTTCTTTCGTCACAGGCCGTGTATCTATCGCTTTCAACCTAATATTATATTGTATCATAAATAACTACGTCGCCCGAAAATACGAAGCGAATAAAAAAAATGTCATTCCTGTGGTTATAAAAAAAAAAAAAACGAAAAAGAACAAAAAAAAAACGTTTCGACTTGTTGATACAAGTACTTATTTATACTCATTCCCGTAAATATAGTTGCCCAATTTTATCCCTGAAATGACGAGTATACGTAGATAGACAAATGCATATGTGCATTTTTTGCGAGAGTGCATATAAATAAATTACGACAGAGACGATCGTCGTGGTGGTGAACTGTTTGATGTGTGGGGCTGCATATGTCGCGTGTCTCACGTGTACATGTATATATACACATTATTACGAATATTCTCATACTAATATCGTCATTATTATCATTATTAATATTAAAAAGAAAATGAAACGAAAAAAAAACGATGATCGAAAAATCCATATACGCATGTACGCATTGATTAACAAATATTATACGATATAAACCTCTGTCTTCCAAGTGAATATTATAATGTTACAAACGAGGCGTAAAGAGATCGTAGAATCGAGGAGCAACAAAAAAACAAACGAGCGAGTAGACGAGCATAGACGAGTGCTGTAAATATCGACGTCAAACTCGAGCGCGAGTGAGAAACGAATTGTGACAACAACATTATAGGAAAAAAGAATACATTGTATTGGGATGGAAGGATTGAATAAAAAAAAAAAGATCCATCAGCGTATTCAATTGAGGAGTTTCGGGACTATTGACGAAATGTTACCATTTGATTCAAATTTATACAGGAAATTCTTTATCATATACTGAATGCACCCCCCACATTTTTAATCGTTCCTTTTCGCTGTTTTCATAAAATGCACGATTGAAAAAAAACACTTTTTAATATAGGAGCCTCTACTCATAGCAGTTTTACGCACGAAATAGTGTAACATTTCTATATGAAAAACTGTCAAATCACTCACAATGAAAGGTCGCGAGGTAAATACGAATACAAATAAATTCGTATTCACAAGCGTGAATACGATTCACAAAAAATTGTAAATACAAAAAAATGCACAAATTGAGTTGTGAATTTTTTCGTGTTTAAGACAAATTAGAATCAAATTCACAATGATTGAATTAAAATTTACACCAAAAGTGAGCTCGTACGTATTTTGAGAGAAAACATTGCCTCGAGACAATGAAATTTTTGCACAAAACTTTTTGTGCGAAAATTTCTTTGCCTCAACACAATGTTTTCTCTCAAAATACGTAAGAACTCAATTATGGTGTAAATTTCGATATAAATGTCGTGAAATCGATTTGAATTTTCTTCAACTTGAGAAAAATTCACAACTCATTTTGTTAATTTTTTCATATTTATAATGTAATATTTGAGCGTCACAACTTTTTTTGCAAAAATTTCTTTGCCTCGACGCAATGTTTTCTCTCAAAATACGTAAGAACTCACGTTTGGTGTAAATTTTAATCTTATCATTGTGAATTTGATTTTAATTTGTCTTAAATACGGAAAAATTCACAACTTATTTTGTGAATATTTTTGTATTTACAAATTTGTATTCACAGATTTTGATGCGATTTTTTTTAATTCTCAGGATTTCTTGTAAATATTCACAATTATTTTTGTGAATTTATTTGTATGTTCAAAATATTTGAGAATACAATTGTATTTCTATGCATGCATGTGAATACAAATAAATTCGTATTCACACTTGTCAATACGATTTTATTTGTATTCGTATTTACAATAAGTGAACTATGAATAAGTTTGTATTTATATTCCCATGAAAATCACGATGTGAATAAATTCGTATTCGTATTTATAAATAGAATTACGCCCAACTCTGGCTTGTAGAATAGGTAAAAATAAGCGGCACGTATCTTTTTATATCTGCGGAAGCCGTTTTTTAAGGGGTGAAACGCACCCTCGACAATAGGGGTGTTTTTCGTTTTTCGTAGATAACGTTTTAACGGTACAAGATATGAAAAAATTTCAAATTGCAACAATGTTTGTTTTTTCGTGATGAGAACGACAACGTTATCGACGAAAAACGAAAAACACCCCTATTTTCGAGCATGCGTTTCACCCCTTAAAAATGGGGTTCCGCAGATATAAAAAAATACGTGTCTCCTATTTTCACCCATTCTACAAGCGTGCCAAATTTAATCGAAATTGGAGAGTTCGACCTCGCGACCTTTCCTTGTCAGTACATTATGACATTGATGACGAAATAGTCACAATGTGCTGAGTGATTTGACAGTTTTTCATAACATTTTCCACATTTTTTCACACCATTTCGAGTGTGAAACTGTCATTCATCGATGAGCGTAAATTCATAATAAAAAGAGTTTTTTTTTCAATTGTAACTTTTACAGAAACACTGTGGACGATCGGTTAAAAATTTGGAGGGTGCATTCAGCATAAGACGAATAATTTACTGTACAAATTTAAATCAAATCGTAACATTTAGTCCACTGTCCCGAACATCCTTGAGACAATTTAGATCGGTAATCGTTTCTTGTCGCGTGTCTGCTGAATATTTCTTTCGCGTTCGATAAGAGTGGATCACGCGTGAAAAAAGTATCCGTTTGTTGCAAATCGTTGGAGTAAAAAATGTCTTTGTACGCGAAAGACACGGGTTTGGCGTTTTTTGATCGGACACTATATAAAAAGAAATGTTGTGTGAGAGAGAGAAATAAAAAAAGGTTAGGTGGAAGTGAACGAGCGTGAGAAGATTCTCGTCCTAACGTACAACAACATTGTTGTAACTGAAAAATAGCTAAAAATGTGTAGTGGATCTAAAAAAATCAAAACAGGCGTGGGGGTAAATACTCAAAAACGATGACAGGTCGCTGCAGATATATTAACATTAATATATATATATATATATATATATATATATATATATATATATATATATATATATATATACATATATATATACACACACACACATATAACGATGATAAATAAATGAATATGATTACAAATACATACGTGTACACAGTGTATTGAAATACCGATCGGGTAAAAAAGCTGTTAAAAGGGTTACTCGCGGCATTGCGATTCAAAATAAAATTACCACGATGTTGCGGCGAATTAAAATCGATTATGTTTTTTTTTCCTTTCATTCTCCATTTTTTGCGACTGGAAATTTATTCGAGGGAATGCTCATTACCTTGCGAGGATTTTCGATATTTGGGTGTAGGTCGGAGTCTACTTTACCATCGGAGGGTCAAATGGAAAATCAGCCGGAGTATCAATTAAATTTCTCACGGTTGCGAGATGGTAAACTCTCATGGAGCGAGTGGTTTTTCATTTTCTGCTCGAAAGGATATCAGGAAATTCCTATTTTACCGTCCACCTTCAGGTACAAGGTTACCAACAGATGTTACTTCAAGATCGATCGGTTATTCAGGAATCCAGGGAGGACATCACTGTGACGGGCCGAATAGGGGGCGTAGTTTCCGATTTTTTTTTGTTTACTAGATTATGTATCTGGGATATGGAAAAAAGGTATGTTACCCACATTGAATTGATTTCGTGTAAATTTTTATTTTGAGAAATTGAAAATTAACAACATTATTGAGATATAATCGAGCCTCTGTATAAAAAATGTGGTCGAAAAAATGTAGTGCTCGTTGTACACAGGCGTTTTTCGGAAAAAAAAGAAAAGAAAAGCACAAAACGATGGGTGTTCAAGAAAAGTGTAATTTGGGCGAAATTTTTACTTATATTCGGAGGCTTAAGGGAGACTTTGTCCTTGAAGGTTTCAAAGTTTTGTTAGCGGCTCAACATGTGCAGCTAGAAGAAGAGGAGGGATGCGTCTATGGACCAGGCATTGCCGATTAGCGGTAATTATAAACACATTTGTGTAAACACATTACAAAACTTTAAACGCGTTTTTCTCGAAAACACGTTTTTAAAAACGGCTGACATTCTCCTGACCGCTGTAATTAACATATCGACCTGAAACTTGGAGAGCATACTCAGAAAATATGTCTTCACGGAATGACGGATCGTTTTTTCGATAGATACATTTTTGCATTTATTATTTATCTTTTTATGCGAAAAAAAATGCGAAAATTCGATTTTTTTTTAATTGCCGCCATTTTCCGAAATTTGTACTAAACGAAAAACCCATCCGTCATTCCATGACCAAAGGGTCACAGATTGATAATATGCTTTGAATTTGTGTTTCAGATCAACAAAGAGGGGGCAGTGATGTCAGCCGTTTACCTCCCGCGATTTAAGGACCTGTTTTCGCGGAGCTGCAACGGCCGCCATTTTGGTTTTTTTTTTTCAACATTTTTTTTTTAACGTACTGTATATCATGAATAAAAGCAAGAAAAAAACCGCACTCAAAAAGCTTCACTCGTTTCCTTAAAAAAAAAAATGTAAACACCTGAAATATGGCACTCCAAGGACAAAGTCTCCCTTAAAAATACTAAATGAAAAAATTGCTACGTACAACTATGGCTACTGCATTTACGAAAATTTTGGTTTTTTTTCATTGCAAATCGGATAATTATAGCTAGAGTTCAGATTCCAGGCAGGCCACTTCAAGGACCGACCAGCTCGTCCTAACGTACAACAACAGATTTCTTTTGTTTGCTAGATTATTTAATTGGGAAACGAAAAAAGGTATGTTACCCACATTGAATTTATTTCGAGGAAATTTTCATTTAAGGCCTTAGGCCACAGTAACGAGTATAAAATCATGTGCGAATTTAACAATTTTTTTTGTATGAAAAAGTGATTCACTCATAAAATTAATTACACGTTTATTTAGTATGAATATCAAGCTGTTAGAATTTTTTTCCTTCGATGTACAAAATGGCCGGCTACTCGAAACTTCTCGAAACAGCTTTTTTCCAATTGGCGTGACAAATAACATGAACAATTTCCACTCAATTTACTTCAAATTTAAAAGTTATGTTCCCTACTGCATTTTGCAGAGAAGTACGTACGGAATTTCTGATTAATCGAAAACTTTTCATTTTATGAGCAGTTTATGAGCAGTTACGATATTTTTCACTGAAAATTCATTTCTTAAGTTCAAATATCTACAACGTTTGAATAAAATAATATTTTTTGAATTTCGTACGTACTTCTCTAGGTATTCTAATGTAGATTGACGAGAATTTTTGTTTTTTGTTTTAGGTAAAAAATTGCGGACGCTAAATGTCACGCCGCGGAGCGCCTAAAAAAATATAACAAAAGAAAACATTAGTAGTAGGCCATTTTGTACATCGAAAAAAAAAAAATATTTTCTAACAGCTTGATATTCGTACTAAATGAATGTGTAATCAATTTTATGAGTGAATCACTTTTTCATACGATTTTTTTTTTTAATTCGCACATGATTTTATAGCCATTACTATAGGCCTTAGGCCTACAGGCCTTTAAAAAATAAAAAATTAACAACGTTATAAAGATACAAGATAAATAAAAATAAATAAAGATAAATAAAGATAAAAATAAGATATATAAGATAAAAAATGCAGTTCTCGTTGTACATAGGCGTTTTTCGAAAAAAAAAAAAGAAAATCACCAAACGATGGGTGTTAAAAAAACGTGTAATTTGGGCGAAATTTTTACTTATATTCGGAGGCGTAAAAATACTAAATAAAAAATGGCTACGTACAACTATGGCTACTGCATTTACGGAAAATTTTGTTTTCTTACATTGCAAATCGGACAATTATAGCTAGAGTTCAGATTCCAGGCAGATCAAAAAAAGTCGTTTCGAGAAACACGCGATTGAAAATTTTACCGTACGTAAATTGTTTTGCTACCTGCTCTCACTAAATCGCCTATAACTTGGTAAATTGTCAATATTTACTTTGAGAAAATGCGAAAAAATCGATTTTTCAACCCGCCACAGTAGTGTCCTGGGTCAAGAAATTGCCCAATCAAGTCTCTTTAAACCCAAATTCTAAATTTATATTTCAGTCAGTCTCCCCTCACAACAATTTCCCAAATTTCCATATTCATTTCAACCAAGCCACGCCCTCAACAAACAAATCCCAAAAAAGCTCATGCCAACTGCACGCAAGCACGTGCCCTTAAGTTACTACATATCTTTATTTGCGAACGTCTCAAAAATAACGGATACAATGCAAAAAAAACGAGTTTTTGCCACGATGGAGCGAAATTACCCCCGCACGCTCGACCGGCGAACAGTTTTGTGTGAACTCACCCCCAACTGCGATCCTCCAAGGGCGTGAAAAGTACAGTCAAGCAGGCTTACCCCCAAAGAGGAAATAAAGGAAACATGGGGAGCTCGGGAGTGTTGTGACGAGGTGTTAAAATTTCCGAGGAGGGGGTAAAACGGACAAGGGCAGCCTCATGCCCTTTGCGCAACGCGCGTGGTACCTTTCACATTGTTCAATGGCTTACTGTCGTAATGCCCATTGAATTTGCAACTACAATGCTCGACGCACCGCCAACGAATCTCATTGTTAAACTCTCGTACATCCGCTAATATATATATATGAGCAAAGGACATTCTGAATCCGTTGCATCTTTGTAATGTTGGCTATCAGCACATCTGGCTGGTTTGAGGACGGTCCTGGCATCGCATGTCTTCAAAATCATCTTCCCTCTCTCTCGCGATCTTTCTCTCTCCGTCTCTCTCTAGATGCATATAAAGGGAATGGAGACCTCTCTCAGTTTTTTTTTACTACATTCATTCATATAAATTTCCACAATTCTGTCTTTTTTGCTGATCGAAAGATGGAGCGATCTCATGCAGAAGAAAGCAAAATAGCGAGAAACGATTTTTTTCTGTTCCTCCGTCGCCTTTCTCTTGGAGATTGGTGTTTTTTCCTTCGTTCTTCTTAAGGTACTTCGACGTCTCAACACCTCATTCGGCCTTAATCCTCATGGGGTTTCTTTTCTATGAGATTTAACAGCTCGGCAAGGCCTGTTACACACCCAGGTACACACGGAGGAAGAAACGTTGATGCCATTTTCAGTGGATTATCACGGATCACCGATGAAACGAGGATATTTCGTTACGAGAAACGTGCATTCGTGCCTTGTGTGTGTGTGTGTGTGTTTTTTCGTTGTCATTCACGCTGCTTAATGACTCTTGGATAATCTGTTTGCATCGGGGAAAAAATTGCATTTGCTGTCTTGTGAGAACTGGCGAGAAGGAAAATTCGGTTAGCTGGGGGGTTGATTTGAATGTGGTGAAATTTTGAGAAAGAAGAGGGGGGTGGGGGAGGAGAGGGAGGGGAGAAAGGCGTCGAAGAGAAGGGAGATGAAGACTGTTGGGAAGGAAGATGATGACCGATAGGAAGAAAGATGATGCCGATGAGAAGGAATATAAGGATGAAGAAGAGGAAGACGAAGAACAGCAGGAAAGCAAAGCCAAGTACGAAGGCGAAGACAAAGAAGAAGATGAAGACTGAAGAAAAGGGAGATGAAGATGAAGTGAAGGAAGATGATGGCGCAGAGGAGGAATATGATGACAATGAGAAGGAAGACGAAGAACAAAAGGAGAGAACAACCGTATACGAAGGTGAAGACAAAGAAGCCAAAGGAAGATTAAGACGAAGAGAAAGAAGATGATAACAAAAAGAAGGAAGATGAAGATGAAGAGAACAAAAGATAAACACCGGCGAGAAGGAAGATAATAGCGAAGAGAAGGAAAACGCAGAACAGAAGGAGAGAACAACCGAATACGAAGGCGAAAGCAAAGAAGAAGAAAGATGAGGACGAAGAGGAAGAAGATGGATACCGATGAAGAGGGAGATGAAGACGAGGATAAGGGAGACGAAGACCAACAGACGAAACACGAGGGGAGAGGAGACAGAACATGAAGACGCACAGAATGTGAAGTCATGCGAAGACGAAGAGAAAAAATATAAAGACTTAAGGGGTTACCCCCACTTGCGATTTTGAAAAAATCGATTTTTTTTAATTGCATTTTTTTTAAGTATAAGTATCTGAGAATATGTCCTGAAAATTTCAAGCCGATCCGAACAAAATTGACTGAGATATGAGCGTTGAAAGAGAAGAATCCGCGTTGAAAGAGCGTTGAAAGAGAAACTTTGAACGCGTTTTTCTCAGAATGGCATTTCTGAAGTCGGTGACCAAGATTACTCGAACACTAATGAACCGATCTTCTTGAAATTTTGCAGGCTTATTTAATACATAAAAATGTAGTCTTTAATCGTTCGATTTTTTTTTTCGAAAAAAATGGCCGTTTTATAGCAAAAAAACGGCCGTTTTTTTCGTTAAAATCGAACCATTAACTTTGACTGTCCGCCATTTTGTGAAAAATGAATATTTTTTAAAATCCTTCGATTAAAGACTAGTATATACTTATATTTGACTAAATCCATCCGCATTTTTTTTTTCAGATGATCCACTTCGCCGCAATGTTGGTCACCGCAAACCGTGTGTATAAAAACATTATTTCATTGACGGCCATTTGCCACTAAACAATGTAATATTTTTCAATAAAAAAATTACTGAAAGTTCTTCCAGATGTGTTCTTTAAGATGGTATATTGATCGATTAAAAAAGTTTTGTAGTTTTCTTTAAAAAAATTCATGAAAAAGGCCTTTTTTGCGCTACAAGTGGGGGTAACGTCTTAAGAGAAGGAAATCATACTCGAGTACGAAGGCGAAGACCAAGAAAGAGACAAAAATGAAGATGAATAGAAAGAAGATGAAGCCCGAAGAAAAGGGAGATGAAGACCGAAGATAATCAAAGATGATGACCGAGAGAAGAAAGATGAAGACGAGAAGAAGGAATATAAAGACAAAGAGAAGAAAAATGAAGACGAAGTATAGGAAGATGAAGGTGAAGAGAAGGAAGATGAACACCGAACAAGCAGGAAGGCGACAGAAAGAAAGTTCCACCTAGCGCAAAGTCAAAGAAGAAGAGAGAAGACATGAAGATAGAGGCTCAGAAGATAGAGGCCACCAATCCAAGATTCAAATGTCGGAATTTCACCGAGTCCCCAGACCGGAAAAAAATTTTACGAGGCGGTACGTTGGAAGCGTAGAATCGCCGGATCGAACAGTGACATTACGGATTCTGCACGAAAACAGGTCGAAATGGAAGCAAACATACGCGCGAGACGGGGGGCCTGGAGTGAAAGAGCTACTGTCACGGTGTCCCGTGACTCCCATGTCGGCTTGTTATCCGCAACGCCCCATCGTTATCCGCAATTACCCCCAAAACATCCCCTAGCTTATAAATTATAGGCCATCCCACGTGTATGCTCTGCGCGTGTGTCGGGTCACTCGCGTTATGCCAATGTCAATGTACATCCTACATACATATCAAGAAAAGCCATTTTGAAGACATTCAACTTCAAGGACCCTCCTCATAATGGCCTCCTGCTCCCATACTCGATATTATGTAACCTCCAATGTCTTCAACATCACCACTCGATGAATAAAAGCACATTGACATCGAGGCCACTCCAAGGACCGACCAGCTACCAAAATCAACTATCCGCTCAAAAAGAATCGGGACAGTCCTCGAAACGGCCAGATGTGATGATAGCTGACGATACGTTGATACAGCGTGTTTGCGCATGGTCCAGTGGGGTGCATAAAGGCTTTACATCTGTCATCAAGCCCGACCAATTACATTCAATTATCCTCGGTGCATATGGCTCCTCTCCCTCTGTTGCCCAATCTGTGTCATCCTTTTTCCAATTCTCCCTCACCCATTGCTATTACATCTCGCGCCAAAACTCTACCGATCACGTCGTCGCCGATAAGTATTTCGTTTCGCTAATTATCACGCGTGTCCAATTTGCCCACGTATTGCAAGCCCGTGCCTAATTAAGGGGGAGATACCTCTAGGCGAGGGAAACATTTGCTTATTTTCTGAATTTTTATTTTCGAAAGGAAAGATTTCTTCACCATTTTTGAGATTTAGGGTATGTCTTCTTACTAGTTTTTGCTGGTTACGTGGTATTTTTTTTTTTTAATAATCTTTAAAAATATGGCACGGTCTTCTAAACTGCATTTTAAAAATTGGCGTGATGTATAGCTGAAAAACTAGTCGACAGATTCTGATGACATTTGGTATGAATCTTTCTAAGCTTATTGTCTAAAACATGACCCTAAATGTTTTTGAAAATAAAAAAAGGATTTTTTATAGCAAAATGTAATTTTTTTTTTTGAAAATTCAATATTTTTGTTTCAAAGCGTACCATTTCAAGGATTTTCAACATTCCTCACTTTTTCTTGGTTCATATTCTGCCTATGAGTGCTGTGAATAAAAATCTTTATTGGTTTTTTTCTTCAGATTAATCCCGCCGACGCTACGTGTCACGCCGTCTGACAACCGCCGCAACCCGTTTAAAAGACCGTGCCATACCTCCGCCATTTTCAAAGATTAATAATTCTTTTGAATACCATGTAACAGCCAAAAGCAGCAATAAAACATACTCTAAGCCTTAAAAACGGTGAAGAAATCTTTGCTTAAAAAAAACATGTAAATCAGCAATTCCTTCCTCGCCTAAAGGTATCTCCCCCCTTGAACGCATGAAAATTGACGGAAAATAGAGAAAATGGCGCAATTGAGGGTTTTTTGCAGAATTTCTGACGCGTGAGATGAGAATTTTCGACGCTCGGGAAATTTCTTATTTATGGTCCACAAGGGGAGGAAAAATGTGGTGGCAGAAAAGTTGCAAGAGGCCATAAAAAAATGGATCCTATGAACGTTTCCCTTTTTCCTTATATATATATATATATATGTATGTAGTGGATGTCGAGTGTGGCGCTTCTTTTATGAATCACACAATAAAGTTCTCTACCTGAGTGTCACGGTACTCGACCGTAAATCCACGACACGGTGTATACCTATATAGGCACAGGCCCGACCTGGACTCCGTCGAGTGTTCACTATAAAAATGTATTTTGACAAGCATGCGGTTTCGTCGAGTATACTCGAGGGTGTCGAGGGCGCCATGAGAAACGACCAATGAGGCGAAAATTCGTCGACATTGTAATTGTACATTATTTCATTGCCATGCATTATACCAAAAAAATGTGTAGTATTCATCTTCATCATTGGATTTTCTTTATATGAAAAAATATATATTATACCAAATATTTTATACCAAATATTATACCAAATATGCCATGTATTATACCAAAAAAATGTTTAGTAATCATCTTAATCATTGGATTTTTTTTATATGAATAAGTTTCCATTACATTTTCGTGACGACGAAATAATGATCGCAGTTATCTTTCTCAATTATTTCAACCCCTCTGATAAGGCTTCGCTCATTGCATTTTGAGAAATATACGTATATGCCATAGCATATACCATAGCATATACATATGCTATGGTATATGCTATGGTATGCCATAGCATATACCATAGCATATACAATGAGCGAACCCTTATCAGAGGGGTTGAAATAATTGAGAAAGATTATTATTTCGTTGTCACGAAAATATAATGGAAACTTTTTCATATAAATCATTATTTCGTTGTCACGATTTAGATCATTATTTCGTTGTCACGAAAATGTAATGGAAACTTTTTTCATATAAAAAAAATCCAATGATGATGATTACTAAATATTTTTTTTAGACAACCCGCTGATCGATAACCCAAACAAAATATTCGGGGAACACTTTACTACCAAATAAAAAAGTTAACCAAACGATCGCCAATCCAAACAAAATCTTCTGGCATTTTTTACCTATCGAAAAAAAACCCAAGAGAACATAAATAAACCCAAACTAAATCTTCTGGAAACCTTTTTCTACCGATAAAAAAAAATACAACCCAATAATCGTCAACCCAGACAAACCCAAAGAAAATCTTCCAGAAACGTTTTTATATCAAATCAGAAAATACCTTTTTCTACCGAATAAAAGAAAAACAACCCCATAATCGAGAACCCAATCAAAATCTTCTGGGAACCTTTTTCCTTCGAATAAAAAAAGCCAAACAAAAACCCAGACAACGCAAACAACACCTTCTGCATACCTTCTCCCACCGAAAATAAACAACCCAATAATCGACAACCACAACAAAATCTTCAGGATAGGTTTTCCTACAAAAAAAATACAACCCAATGATCGGCAATCAAAACAAAATCTTGTGGAAACCTTTCACGAACGAATAAAAAAACCCCCCATAGTCGAAGATCCAAACAAACCAAAACAATATCTTCTGGATACCTTTTCGACCGAATAAAAAAAACAATCCAATGATCGACAACCCAAACCAAACCTCCCAGAAATCTTTTCCTATCGAATAAAAAAAATAACCCAATAATCGAAGTCTCAAACAAACCCAAACAAGATCTTCTGAAAGCCTTTACCTATTGAATGAAAAAAAACGAACCCATTGGTCGAGAACCCAACCAACACAATCAAAATCTTCTGGGAATTTTTTTCCTACTGAACCGAAAAAAACCTCCCAATGACCAACTACCCAAACAAACACAAACAAAATGTTCTGGGAACATTTTCCCTTCCAATAAAAAAACAACCTGACGATTGACAACTCAATCAAACCCAAACAGAATCTTCTGGAGATCTTTCCTACCGAAAAAAGCCCAATAAACGACGACACAAACAAAATATTCTGATTAAAAATAATTCCTATCTGTGCGTCTTTTTCACATTAGAACCGCCCCCGGATGCCAATAGGTTTAAAATTCGGTTGCGAGAGGTGATTTTATATTATTTTTGGTGTAAAAAGTTGAAAAACCAGCTGAGTTTGTGTGTTTTTTGCTTCTTGACCTATCGCAGTTATGTTCGAAGTCATTGTTCTCTCGCAATATACAGCTATATTGCGGCATTTGGGCATTGTGTTTGTTAACCTAAAAAAATAGAAACTTGTCAGTACCCCTTCAGAAAAAAAGAGAGGGTCGGTACATAGTGGCTCAATTTTTCGAGGTACACAGAGGTAAGCCACAATATAAATATTTTCGCGTTGCCATTTAGATAGGTACTGGTACTACCTCATTAGGTAGGTCGTCATTGTTGATTAATGTTCAATAAAGCATTGTGATTGATCTAATAATATGCTGTCTTTTGTTAAATTAATTTTTCAATAGTGTACTGTACAATACTCCCCATTGTATAGAAAAAACACTCCATTACCTAAAAGTGTACAATGGATCAGGGTAATTTTGTTCAAATATTGCTTGATTTTGAAATTTTGTTTGACCGGAAATTACACATGTTTCACTGTGCAAACCCTCAAGAACACAGTGGATCAAATCGCATTTTTTTTTAAATGGTTATTATCTCAATATCTGTTGGGTTAGGCCGTTCAGTGTCTCTTAAGCGGAGGGTAGGGGTTTTAGCGTGAAAAAAAACACTTTTTTGCGAATTTTTTGAGTCTATATGGATAGAGTACATTTATTGAAACCTTTTGTACATTGTTAAGTGTAATTTCAAGAGCATTTCGTGAAATTTGTACGCGAAAATATCCACAAACAAGCCGGTGCCGCGTTTGTCTCGAAACCACTTTTTCAAAGTCCGTGTTCACTGCCATTTGAAAACTACATGAGCGATTTATTTCAAACTTGGTACACACTTTCTACATGTAAAATACCTCCCGCCCAACGGTTAGTTTGCATTTTTTTTACATTGAGGGGGATTTCCACCCCCAAAATGGCGGAATTTTTCGTGAAAAATATCACTTTTCACTTTACATGAACACCAAAAATTTAGAAATGAAAAAAAAAATTATCCAAGACCGTTAGGGGGAGGATTTGATGATACTTTGACTAAATTTTAATGGTACTTGATTTCAGATAATTTCTAGCTGAGATACAGTGAACACCGCAAGTCGTGTTTTTCCAAAGGCGTTCTTGGAAAAGCTTTGTCACCGGCTTGTTTGTGGATATTTTCGCGTACAAATTTCACGGAATGTTCTTGAAATGACACTTAACAATGTACAAAAGGTTTCAATAAATTTCCTCTAACCATATAGGTGAAAAAAATTCGCAAAGAAGTGTTTTTTTTCACGCTGAAACTCCTACCCTTCCCGTAAGAGGTAAGGCCACAGTAGAATTTTCAAAAAATCGATTTTTTCCCGCCGTAACTACACACAACCCAACTCGACCACAATACTTCGACAAAAAATCGACTTGGACAATCACACGCTGCATCGCGCCGTTGTGAGAAAATTGCCAGAGTCGTGGGAGGTGGGATTATTTCCTTCATTCCTTTATCAGTCGTGTCTGGTATACGCGCGCGCACGCCCGCCTCGTTACTTCTCGCACAGCTATCGTATTACCATGTCGCGGAGATGCTTTCTCGCATGAGCTTACGTGTGTTCTCTCGTCGTCACTCGTATATACCCACCGGTAATGATTCTTGATACGAGCTTCCCGGAATGAGAAGCCTGCACTATAAATACACATCCGAGATTCATGACGAGCTGAAATTATTTCACTCCCAAACACGTACCGTCGACATAACACCGGTAGACGCATTGATGTGAACGATGGGTCAGCTCTTCTGCACGTATATATTCGCGCTTTCTCGCTCCCGCCGCGTGATAAAGATGCGATAAAAGCGCAGACTGACGTCCTTGATTAAACGTGTGCACGGTCAGCTCTCACGAGGCCCGGCAATTCTGCATGTCTCCACATACATAGGTATATACAGGATGGCAATTATAAGGTGGCTTTTTTTTAAAGAGTCTGGCCCCGGAGATTCTTCGACCGAGAGAAACATGATATTTAAGGGGGGATTGTCTTTTTTTCGCAAAATTTACCGCTTTTTGGGAATTTTTTTGTAAAGAGAGTATACAACGGAAAACTTGTGAAACTTGGCATATAGTTTTATTGATCTGTTTACTACATACAAAAAAATTTTTAAACAATTTCATCAAAAAATCCGCCTCCCACCCCCCTCGACGCGCGATGGTCCTTTTTTGATGGTGTGCACGATTACAGCCTTCACGTTCATCCTGCAACAAAAACCCAAAAAGCATTTTACTTTAGACACATATAGCTATCGTTCGATGAAGGGGAAAAAAAATTGACGATTTGGTGACGTTTTGAACTTGAAGTATCGATTTTTCGAAAAAAATTGATCGATTTTTTGTTATAAATAAAAAACTATTAAACGTATTGCTTTTTTGCTTCATCAAACGATAAAAGGATGTCAGCTGAGCATTCTGTCCAAATTTGAAGGCAATCGGTTGAATAGTTTTTGAGAAATCGTGCACACCATCAAAAAAGGACCATCGCGCGTCGAGGGGGGTGGGAGGCGGATTTTTTGATGACATTGTTTAAAAATTTTTTTGTATGTAGTAAACAGATCAATAAAACTATATGCCAAGTTTCACAAGTTTTCCGTTGTATACTTTCTTCACAAAAAAATTCCCAAAAAGCGGTAAATTTTGCGAAAAAAAGACAATCCCCCCTTAAGGGGCTATACGAGTGTGAACGCTGAAAATTTGGGTGATTTTCGCGAATTTTTTGGAAGAAAAGTACTCAATTAAGGGGAGATATACACCTAGATGGTCGAGGTCGAGGATATAGAAGCTATGAACATTCCGTCGACCGTAGAAGATCTACACTATGGGCCTGGTACCGATGATTCCATGTAAGTTGACAAATTTCATGATTTATTCATTCCCAAATTTTCAAACGCGTTTTTCTCAAAACCACATTTCTCAAATCGGTACCCAAAATTTCCCGAAAACCAATGAACCGATTGCCTTGAGGTTTTTTGTGGTTATTCTATACACCATTATCTAGTACTTGTCATAGGATTTTTTTTCCGTTACTTAGTTTTTGTTTTATAGGCAAAATAATAACTTATTTTTAGCCCAAAAATCACTGTTTATGTTCAAACGTCCGCCATTTTGTCGTAAATCGATATTTTCAAAATCGGCTATGACAAGTCCTAGATTATAGTATCTAATTTAATAATCTTTTTGGTTTTTTTTTCTGATGATTTTTGAAGAAACGCCAGTGGGTACCGTATACGGAGATTTTTTTACGACGCACCAAGGATCATACAATATCCTTGTATATTTTTGATATTTTTAAATAAAGAAAATTAAACATATTTTTGAATGTATATACTTTTAGATAATTGAGGGGTTACCCCCACTTGCGATTTTGAAAACATCGATTTTTTTTATTGCATTTTTTGAAGTATAAGTATTTGAGAATATGTCCTGAAAATTTCAAGTCGATCCGAATAAAATTGACTGGGATATGAGCGTTGAAAGAGAAGAATCCGCGTTGAAAGAGCGTTGAAAGAGAAACTTTAAACGCGTTTTTCTCAAAATGGCATTTCTGAAGTCGGTGAACAAGATTACTCGAAAACTAATGAACCGATCTTCTTGAAATTTTGCAGGCATATTTAATACATAAAAATGTAGTCTTTGATCGTTCGATTTTTGTTTTCGAAAAAAATGGCCGTTTTATTGCCAAAAAACGGCCGTTTTTTCGTTAAAATCGAACCATTAACTTTGACTGTCCGCCATTTTGTGAAAAATAAATATTTTTTAAAATCCTTCCATTAAAGACTAGTTTATACTTATATTTGACTAAATCCATCCGCATTTTTTTCCAGATGATCCACTTCGCCGCAATGTTGGTCACCGCAAACCGTGTATATAAAAACATTATTTCATTGACGGCCATTTGCCACTAAACAATGTAATATTTTTCAATAAAAAATTACTGAAAGTTCTTCAAGATGTGTTCTTTAAGATGGTATATTGATCGATTTAAAAAGTTTTGTAGTTTTCTTTTAAAAAATTCTTGAAAAAGGCCTTTGTTTGCGCTACAAGTGGGGGTAACGCCTTAAAACCCCAATCCGAAATTTCAAATAGTTTTCCTTGAAAAAATTCACAAAAATGACCTTTTTTTCTGGCTCCTAGGTGTATATCTCCCCTTAAATGTTTCGGAAAATTAAGAATATATTTGGCTATATTTGACCAATATTAAATAATTTTTTCATAGAAAAATATTGAAATCCAAGCGACTTATGCGCTGCCTTCGGAGATGCCAAAAAAAAGTTCCTTCACTGCTGACATGATTTCGGCCGATTGAGTAGCTGAAGCCGAAAAAGGAAAAAGTGTCGTTGAACTGAAAGGTATTTCCTGTACAATGACGTAGGATTTTCGAAAAATATCAAAATCTAACAAAATTGCGTAGCTATGAACAAAAGTCTGTTTTCTTGCCGATAAAATGATCGCTTTTTTCAATGCCAAATCGTCAATTTTCATCCAATCCAAAATATCCTACGTCATTGTAGAGTAAATATATTCAAGAGAACTCAGTTCAAATTTCAAGTTAATAGGATAATTGCTTTTGAGTTACAATGTCGGCAAATTTGAATAATCTCATTTCGAGAAAAACGCGTTTAAAGATGTAACTATCGATTTTTGCAAGATGAAATAATATTGATATAAATTATATAAATGATAATGATATTCTTGAAAATATAAACTGTCGAAAAAGGCAAAAAAATCGATTTTTTGAAAGTGTCACACTGGTATAGCCCCTTAAGGGCTTTCACTTAGTTGAAAGTTTTGCAAATATCGATCTTTCGCTTTCGACGGATTCTCAAAATATAATATTTTTAAAATATCCCCTGAAGATTTCAAGTCGATCTATTTGAAATTGAGGGAGTTATGGGCGTTCAGGGGGGAGATTCCTTCAGGCGAAGAAAAAATTTGCTGATTTTCATAATTTTTTTTTTAAGGCAAGATTTATTTACCAGATTTATTTAGAGTTATGGAAGTTCAGGGGAGAGATTCTTTTATAGTACAGTCGTGCTGTCGCTAAAATGGCCGTAATAAGAAAAAATTAGAAGAAAGCCAGTTTTTTGACAGGTGATCATGTAGGTGCTGGTAGTGCTAAATCCAAATTTGCCCAAAAATCGGGGTGCAGGGTTTTTTTAGGGGATGAAGGGGTTGAGGGTGGATTGATGGCAAACTACAACCCCAACGAGGTCGGCGCGGTGAGACAAAATGTTCCATCCGGAAGCCACATACTCTTCTCAAAAAGTATCAAATATAGCCTTTTTTCGACAGTTGTTCGTAAAAAAAATAGGAAGATTAAAAAAAAAGCTTCCATAGCAACATAAGGAATGACGTGAAAAATGTTCTGTTGACATTCCAACGCATAGCTTGAAAACTCTTCCTTTGAGAGTGGCCACCATTTTGAAAAACACCATTCCGAGAAAAACGCGTTTAAAGTTCAAAGAAAGGCTGTTAAGGTAGTACCTCCACAGAAGAGTTGAATTAAGAAATGGTTGAAATTTGACATATACGTTATTTAATACATTATCCAAACATCTGTGCAATTTGAATAAGTTTGACCACCCCAAACCTGAGATATTTACACTTAAAGTTGGCTTGGTTTACACGTAACAAATGCGTTATGATGGGCAAACAGAGCATCATTAATTCTACCGTCAAAACTAAAATTAAGAAATTGATAAAAATACGAGGATAAGCTACAGTAAGATATCACGAATAATGTGAAAAAAAATGAGAATGATTCACCATCTAGTTTCCAAGATACAACCATGAGAAGCCTTCACAATTTTGGTGCAAAGCCTGGCAAAGCCTGGAAAAAAAACAATTGGGGCAAAGCCTGGACAGTCCCGGCAAAAAGTTTCCTGGCAATGGTCGATCAAAAACACAATACAAAATATATTTTACGGCAATAAATGACATCCATCGTATTATCTACTAGTACCGTGTCAATATTGCGTAGTTTTTAATTTTATTCATTACTAATTAAACCAATTATCAATCTTTTAAACATGAACATGGTATGTAAACTTTTGGTTGAGATTTTCGCAGAGGAACTAACCTTAAGGCAGTAGTCTGGTCTAGAGCGAGATTTTTGACGTCATTTTTGCGTTGGAATAACTTTTAAACCGTTGAAGTTGGCTTGATGAAATTTTACATATGTATTTATTGTTCCTTTGAGAATGTCTCTACATTAAAAAAAATTATTTTAAATATTTTCATGCCGTTTTTTATTTTTTTACAGCATGCTCCGCCGAAAACCACCTCAATCGACGCCAACTCTGGGTGATGTTGTATGCATCTGAAAAAAAATATATATCCTCAATCTGTATGAGTATTCTGAGCACTGGTTACAGAATTAGTACTTAAAAAAATTTGTTACAAAATGGCGGCCTGTTAAACTTTGATTAACGATATTTCATACATTTTCGGGTATTCGACGAGTTATAAAATGTGGGCAAAATTATTGTCCGACTCAATTCTGCCTCCAGTCCTCAAAAAGAGGCTACCGAAGGTATGTGCAAAATTTGAGCGCGATCGGTCAATTAGTTATCGAGATATCGTGGGCGCCGATTTGAAAAACATAGTTCTGAGATGAACGCGTTCAAAGTTCATCATCTTGCTCGCTTATAATTATATAAGCTTGATTATAATTTCTATTACTCCGCCGATTTTTGGAATATCAATCAACGTTTTTCACGAGCGTATTAAGAAGGTGTAAGGAATAATAAAATGAAATAAAAACTCGATTTTGTCAAATTTCTAAACCATACTACTGCCTTAAGAAAGCCTTAACTTCTTTCTATGAAAGGCTGTAGCAACCGAAATAATTCGAATTTCGATCTAAAAATTGGACAGAACGTTTACAACCGTGTATACTATCGGATAATGCAACAAAAAATCGATTTTTTGCAAATTTTACACTGTGATGATTCTTTAATGAACCAGAGTCCCAAACGAAGTGCCAAAAAAATCAACATTAAAATTCTTTTTGTTTTTTTTTAAATGCGTATCTGTCTGACTACCATGGGTGTGTAATTTAGTTTTTATATGAATAGCGGACATATGTGTAGCATCTAGTTGCCGCTATTGGGCATCTCGACGCAGATATATATATATATAGATATATATAGATATATATATATATATATATATATATATATATATATATATATATATATATATATATATATATATATATATATATATATATATATATATATATATATATATATATATGTCTGTGTGTGTACAATGATGTAACGCGAGCCTCGAGATCTCCGGAGCACCAAATACACCCCTCGTGTATACGTGTTGAACACCCTCTTGAGTTTGGCTCTATCATGGGGTATATATATATATATAATGTGTATGCAACCACCGGCGTCAACAGCTTGCTCATTCTCGTACCGAAACGAGAGAGCGAGAAGTGATTTTAGCTTCGTGTTCACAGGCTTTTACCGCTCTTGATCCGCTTTTGATTCGTATACTATAGTTATACTTGCCTATACATATGTATGTACCTACATGTATGGATCAGCAGACTATTGGACAAATCGTTTATCCTCGATTCTATCTGTCAAAATGGCGCAAGACTCGCCGAAGCACACAGAATCGTAAACAATTTTTGGCCCGTTTCGAAAACACCCTTTTTCGGCGAGCTCATTATCAAGAATCCAAATGATAGAACGAATGAAATTTCGTCTTAAATCCAGGCGGGGGATATGTTTAGGAAAGGAAGAAAAATAATGATTTTCATGACGTTTTTTTGAGGAAATATTTTTTCACAATTTTTGAGACTCAGGGTATGTTTTATAAATACTTTTGACTGGTAAATGGTATTTCTTTTTGTTTTCAATCAATCTTCAAAAATGACGGAGGTATGGAGCTGTCTTCTAACGTGCATTTTCAAAACTGGCTTGACGTATAGCTAAAAAACTAATCGATCGATTCTGATGAAATTTGGTGTAAATCTTTCTGACCTTGTTGTCTAAAACGTGGCCCCAAATGTGTTTAAAAATGAAAGAAAAAGTATTTTTGAAGTTGCAAATTGTAGCCATTTGTTCCGGAAAATCTTTTTGTTTCAAAGCGTACCATTTAGGCTAAGTCGGGGTAGTTGGCCACAGTTTTTTCAAGGATCCGTCAAAATAAAAGTACAGTCGTTTCTCAACTCATCTTCATTAGTAATAAAACTTTGAACATTTAACTTTAAGATAATTTACGAAATGAAAACACACTCCGATCAGATCAACCTTAAAACTCATATTTTTAAGGGGTTTGCGATTTTGAAAAAGTCGATTTTTTTGCGATTTTTTCCCACTTGCGATTTTGAAAAAATCGATTTTTTTTTATTGCATTTTTTTGAAGTATAAGTATCTGAGAATATGTCCTGAAAATTTCAAGTCGATCCGAACAAAATTGACTGAGATATGAGCGTTGAAAGAGAAGAATCCGCGTTGAAAGAGCGTTGAAAGAGAAACTTTAAACGCGTTTTTCTCAAAATGGCATTTCTGAAGTCGGTGACCAAGATTACTCGAACACTAATGAACCGATCTTCTTGAAATTTTGCAGGCTTATTTAATACATAAAAATGTAGTCTTTAATCGTTCGATTTTTTTTCGATAAAAATGGTCTTGTTATAGCCAAAAAACGGCCGTTTTTTTTCGTTAAAATCGAACCATTAACTTTGACTGTCCGCCATTTTGTGAAAAATGAATATTTTTTAAAATCCATCGATTAAAGACTAATTTATACTTATATTTGACTAAATCCATCCGCATTTTTTTTTTCAGACGATCCACTTCGCCGCAATGTTGGTCACCGCAAACCGTGTATATAAAAACATTATTTCATTGACGGCCATTTGCCACTAAACAATGTAATATTTTTCAATAAAAAAATTACTGAAAGTTCTTCAAGATGTGTTCTTTAAGATGGTATATTGATGGAGTAAAAAAGTTTTGTAGTTTTCGTTAAAAAAATTCATGAAAAGGCCTTTTTTTGCTACAAGTGGGGGTAACGCCTTAAATATCACGATGGGCTATCTCTCTCGGACTATCTGGGTGTGATGGCCATAGGAGTAGAGGTGAGATGGCCAGTTACCCAGCATTATGCTCTCGGTTTTCCCTATGGTTTTATGTTTTGATTCTTAATTTTTTTCTTTTGGTCACATCTAGAACACATATAATCGAAATTAGTATAATTTTTGTGTACCCACAGTTGGCATACTATTTACTGAAGCCAGTCTTCAATGAGATGAGTTTCATAATCATTTTCTCCGCAACATTTTTTGTCATTGTTCTTATATCGTCTTTCTAAGGTCTTCCTAGGTATTTCGTAGGTCCTAGCCGCCGCACGAACCGACACTTCATCATTTTTTACATCACTAATAGCTGCTCTTAATGATTCTTGAGTCCAGTTCTATGAGTTCAAATTTTCCAATGAGAACCCAATTTTATGAGTGAATCACTTTTTCATACGAAAAAAATTGTTTAATTCGCACATGATTTTATACGCGTTATTGTGGCCTAAGGCCTTAAGCAGTAACAGGTGAAATTTAGTGCGCAGTTCTAACTCTTCTCTTGATCATCTTTCCCTTATGACCAACTTTCCCGGAATTAACCTACCCTAACAAGGAACATCCCTCAGGTGACACCCTTCGATTTTGTTGAAATTTGGATATGTTATAAAGCACCAAAAAGTAAGCGATACGTATTTTTTTTTCATCGGCGGAAAAAAGGTTTCAATGGGTGGAACGAACCCTCGAAAATCGGAATGTTTTTCGTTTTTCGTCGATAACGTTATCGTTCTTATCTCCAATGAACAGTGCACAAAAAATGAGCAATGTTGCAATTTGAATTTTTTAAATATCTCGTACCGTTAAAATGTTATCGACGAAAAACGAAAACCATCCCCATTTTTGAGGGTGCTTTTTATCCCTTAAAACAGTTTTTCCGCCGATAAAAAAAAATACGTATCGCTTACTTGTCGGTGCTTTATAACATATCCAAATTCCAAGAAAATCGAAGTGTGTCACCTGAGGGATGTTCCTCGTAAGTCTCAAAAATGGCGAAGAAATCTTTCGTTTAAAAAATATCATGACAATCAGCAATTTTTTACTCGCCTAGAGGTATTTCCCCCCTTAAAGAGACCAATCTGAGAATTATACCGATGAACGGATATCTATCGATATATTGTTTTTGGGGGATGCTGGATTGATGGAAAAAGTGGTACGATTGATGTGGAGAATCGGACCTCTCAAAGGGATACATCGGATAATTATGTGTATAACAGAAGTATATTAAATGTTGATCGGGGGAAGCCTCGGGGAGAATTATTGTCACGACCAGAAGTGCGGCTAAGGGGTGCTGTGTTGCAGCGGGGGGTAACGGAGGAAGAAAGGGACAAAAAGTGAATAGGGGTCGTACGAGGAGGCACTGGTGACATGTGTCGAAGGTGCGAGGGAAAGGGAGCATCGAAGGGTGCTGTCAGGGGAAGTTCATAATAATTCGTCGCATACCCGGGTGTGTTTTGTGTTTGCTGGTTGCGCTCCAGCTTGGTTGCTCTTTTGAGGAGATAGAGAGACAGAATAAATGTGTATATGTTGTAAATGTGTTTGTATGTTGGTAAGGATATTTTGCACACTTTACATATATGCAATGTTGGATGTTCGAAGATCTGGCTGTTTTGAGGACGGTACTCCAAATCAAATGTCCTCAGAACGACCTTTTTATATGGATATATTTATATACCCAAGGTTGCCCGAAAAAATGACTTCCAAACAGAAAATTTAGATGCCTCGGATATCTGTCCGAATTACCTCCATGGTGATGTTCTACGATCTTTTTTAATTGAGGAGAAAAAACATTTTTCATTTTCCTCTTTTAAGTGTGTACTTTCTTTGCGATTTTTTTAAACTTGTGTTATTACTATGAAGTGTACTGTTAAGCAACAAATAAATTACTAACTGAAAACTAATGCAAATGCCTCAGATTTTAAGGGGTTACCCCCACTTGTGATTTTGAAAAAATCGATTTTTTTTATTGCATTTTTTTGAAGTATAAGTATCTGAGAATATGTCCTAAAAATTTCAAGTCGATCCGAACAAAATTGACTGAGATATGAGCGTTGAAAGAGAAGAATCCGCGTTGAAAGAGCGTTGAAAGAGAAACTTTAAACGCGTTTTTCTCAAAATGGCATTTCTGAAGTCGGTGACCAAGATTACTCGAACACTAATGAACCGATCTTCTTGAAATTTTGCAGGTTTATTTAATACATAAAAATGTAGTCTTTAATCGTTCGATTTTTTTTTTCGAAAAAAATGGCCGTTCTATAGCCAAAAAACGGCCGTTTTTTTTCGTTAAAATCGAACCATTAAGTTTGACTGTCCGCCATTTTGTGAAAAATGAATATTTTTTAAAATCCTTCGATTAAAGACTAGTTTATACTTATATTTGACTAAATCCATCCGCATTTTTTTTCAGATGATCCACTTTGCCGCAATGTTGGTCACCGCAAACCGTGTATATAAAAACATTATTTCATTGACGGCCATTTGCCACTAAACAATGTAATATTTTTCAATAAAAAAATACTGAAAGTTCTTCAAGATGTGTTCTTTAAGATGGTATATTGATCGATTAAAAAAGTTTTGTAGTTTTTTTTTTAGTTCATGAAAAAGGCCCTTTGTTTTGCCTTACAAGTGGGGGTAACGCCTTAATTATAGGTAAAAAAAGTGTGAAACGATCAGTCACTAAAATTCAAATGATAGAAAAATAATACTTACACTAGTCTGAACGACTCCCGATTGCTTGTAAAAAACTTCTAAGTGGAAGAAAGTACATATACAAAAAAGAAAAATCTATGGTACTCGAAAACTCGAAAAAAAATGTTTCAGAAGCTAAGAAAGATTATAGAACATACAGGGGGGTGATTTTTATAGGTATTGATACGAGGCATTTTGTCACTTTTCGGGCCACCCTGTATATATATATATATATATATATATATATATATATATATACACCACATTTTATCAAGCTACAGACTAAGGTGAGACCTAAACCAACCAACATTTCAAGTTACTACATAGGATTTTCAAATGAATTTTAATTCAATAGTAAGTGTCGTTAGCAGTTTATTTAAAAAATATTTTCTTTGTTTTTGTAAATTATTTCCTAATATAAATTAATTCAGTGATATGTCCTCGGCAGCAAAGCAAATACAAATTTCTTCGAACTAGCCTGATATATTTTGTCACATAGGCGGAGATTATGCTATCCAAAAATAACAGAAAAACGATTAGAGATTTCGTTAAAAGTGCTTCTTTTTTAATTTTGGCATAGGAATAAAGGATCACGATAAATTCGCAGATAATCTTGGCTCTTTCAGTGACGAGCACGGAGAACGCTTCCACCAAGACATAAAAATCATGAAAGGTAGGTATCAGGGAAGATCGGACACACACACTGAGAAAATGAAATCGTTGAATGTGCAAAATGCATTTTGTTGCCTCGAAATTCTGTTGTTTTAACAGTTGCTCAGACATTCCAAATGAAGCTACAGTTCACACCACTGAAACTATTAGTTAGACTAACGTTTGTTATGCCAATCAAAAATCAAGTTGAACGTATTTAAAGATACATTTTGTTAAACCAACTGAGTTTTGGTTGGATGAACGATTTTTTTTTTTTCAGTGCACGCGATGGTTGATTACTTTTTTTATTTTTATGCGTGACTGCCTCAACAAGTCTCACTCAAGAAAGTCACGGAAAAGAAGGTTACTGAATGTAAAAATGTTTAATAAAACGTATTATATTTTTTAATAAAATTAGATTTGATTAAAAAATTGTATATTTCTCCGTAAAATATCAATATTAAGTGTTGAAGTAGTATCAGTAGATAGATAAGGTCTAGGATAAATATACAGTTTTTATGAACATTTAATTAATGTATTATACAAGGCACCAAAGCGGCTGTTGAGCTGTGTAATTATTTTAAAAAATATAATTATTCCAGGACACACAGGACATCCAATGCAAACTATATAATGGCTAGTTAATTTCTATACACGTTTTCTATACAGAAAAAGTGCAATACATATAGTACGAATTTAAACAATGAGCTTTATGAATAAAAATGTATAGAATTAACTAGTTATTATATAGTTTGCATTAATTCATTCTGTGTGTCCTGGGATAATTATATATTTTTCAGTAATTACAATAATTCTATATATATATGTGTATATATATATATATATATATATATATATATATATATATATATATATATATATATATATATATATATATGTGTGTGTGTGTGTGTGTGTGTGTGTGTGTGTGTGTATGTATGTATGTATGTATGTATGAGAAAGATACATATATATGGGTACACTCGAAACATACACATCGGCAACAGGCCACGATTCCTCGACAACCATTCACATTTCTCTTGCCATTGTGAATGCCTCTTTGATGTCCTTCTGCTCTTCTCCGTCATTATTATCGAGACTACAATTCGAAGCACATTTTCACCTGGGCGCAAATGGGAACTGAAAATGGCTGAATACTCGGCCCAAAATTCGTTCGTGCCCCGAATCTCCAAACACACATTTGCAGACGCGAATTTACGACCAGAATTATACTTCTTAATATTTCTGTCGCCGCACACGACACGTGTCCATACACCCATAGATCATTATAGATCCATCCGATATCTCGTTTTTCAGCTTACATAAGATTTTTTCCCATTAGCGTAATATGAAAACTCGAAATATATTTTCCACGTAGCATACGTTTTGAAAAAGCTAAAAGTGTGTATTAAAAAAAACGAGAAACGAATTTTCGCGGATAAAATAAAAATGGGCTGGTCTAAATGTTTTATCGTTTGGTTAACGCGGCTGCAGGAGAAGAATGTTTCCCTGAGACGACGCCGAGACGGAGAGCAAATCGTGAGAAGAGTCGACGATGCACAAAGTTCTATCGAGAGCCATCCCGAGGATTTTTGCAGGGACGTCTCGAACCGCGATATATATTTGCATGAGTGACAATCCAGCGAGAGACGACTAAGATAAGGTGCGCATATATATATAGATATATATATATATATATATATATATATAGATATATATATATATATATATATATATATATATATATATATATATATATATATATATATATATAGTAGAGAGAGAGAGAGAGAGAGAGAGAGAGAGAGTCCGTGCATGTCAGCGAAAAACGATACGAGACTCGCGTTGGAAAAAAAAAGAAACGACGCGTCCGACATATTCCCACCAAACTCACCTGACATAGCCGCGTGGCCTCGCTCGGAGATAACGAAACTCGACGAAGAAGCGCGTCCGCACGTTGCTCGATATTTCCCCGTCCCATTGTCGGGTTCCTGGACGAGTTTAGAACAAAAAGAACATTCGATTATCGCAACTCCACTTTTTACCCCATTCTCGTGAACGAACGCAGCATAAAGGCTAGACACGCGTTGCCAATTTATTCTACACACTTATAAATTTGGTGACACGTAATGCGTTAAAAGTACACTTGCAATGCGTTAAGGGGAGGTACCTGAGTAAACGGCGAGAAAAACAGGTAACCCTCGGAAATCTTTATCTCAAAAACTAATGTATCGATTGGATCCGGGTTTTTTTTATTGGAAAATAAGTACATTGAGGTATGTTTGGGAATTTTTAACAATAAATTCGTTGACTGGAAGCGATTCAAACGCGATTATCCCGAAACATAGTTTTCAAAGTCGGTGCCAGATGTATCTCGAAAACGGCTTGTCTTATTTTGTCCAAATTTGGATACAATATTTTTCGATAGTTTTTCTTTACTAGGAAAAAAACGGGACCCATCCCCCCCCCCCCCAAAACCACGAAAACACCTTTTTTCCGACCGCGAACTAGATGTAACCCGTTAGGTGTGTTAATTGCGTGTTATTGATAATATGTTTCAAAAAACAACCTTGATTGCGGCATCACGTTAAACTCATTAGTTGATTTGACATCGATTGATTGACGGGTTAATTGAAGACCACATTTGGTCTCAACTTTTTGTTTCATTTATAGATCATTTTTAAGTTCGTCACGTGGAAAAACCTGAAATTGGAATCTATTTTCCAAAGCCTCGATAGCTGCATTGAATTTTTAGCGACGTATTTTTGTGTCGAAGCCATTACCAGCAAGCAAAAAGCGGCCGTCATCGTGAAGCTGTATGAGAACTTAGCCTATGCGAAGACAAGAAAAACAGCGACACCGCTCATGATAGTAATGAAATTCGTTGCCATTTTAACATGTTTTTATATAGAATGCGGATATTTCATTCGCAAAGTATATTATTAATTTTCGACATCTGAAGACAACTATCAAAACAGTTTATATATGTGTGTGTGTGTGTGTGTGTGTGTGTGTGTGTGTGTGTGTGTGTGTGTGTGTGTGTGTGTGTGTGTGTGTGTGTGTGTGTGTGTGTGTGTGTGTGTGTGTGTGTGTGTGTGTGTGTGTGTGTGTGTGTGTGTGTGTGTGTGTGTGTGTGTGTGTGTGTGTGTGTGTGTGTGTGTGTGTGTGTGTGTGTGTGTGTGTGTGTGTGTGTGTGTGTGTGTGTGTGTGTGTGTGTGTGTGTGTGTGTGTGTGTGTGTGTGTGTGTGTGTGTGTGTGTGTGTGTGTGTGTGTGTGTGTGTGTGTGTGTGTGTGTGTGTGTGTGTGTGTGTGTGTGTGTGTGTGTGTGTGTGTGTGTGTGTGTGTGTGTGTGTGTGTGTGTGTGTGTGTGTGTGTGTGTGTGTGTGTGTGTGTGTGTGTGTGTGTGTGTGTGTGTGTGTGTGTGTGTGTGTGTGTGTGTGTGTGTGTGTGTGTGTGTGTGTGTGTGTGTGTGTGTGTGTGTGTGTGTGTGTGTGTGTGTGTGTGCGTGTATATATACATTCAGTTTTGATAGTTGTCTTCTCATTTTGAAAATTAATAATATACTTTGTTATATTATTAATATAATATATATTATTAAGGGGCCGGCCCAGGTAGGGAAGCAAAAGCCTGAAGATGGAAACAAACTTGTGTGAGCCTTGTTTCACCGAGCCTGAGTGAGACAGACCTGGGCCAGGTTTCATTGCATCGTTGGGAGCAGACTGGAACCAAGACTGGCTGCTTAGCCTAAACTCAGGGTTATTTCAAGCTTTATTCAGCCAGTGAATTTTAAGGCTAGAAAATCAAGGCTGGATGCAGGCTTGTTTCAGGTTGTGATAAAATGAAATAAATTTTAAATAATATTTTTTCTGTACTTTTATGAAAAAAAAAATTAGCGATAAATTTGTCGGGTGCGAAGGCACGAAAAACGAAAGCGAAGGAGGCAGCTCAGAACATGAAACATATTCTCTTATCGATATTTATGAGGTACACAAAAAAGTTTTTCCGCGTCACATACACATTTCGTATATACTCACGCTCTGGGGTTTGCGTACACTCTGTGTATTACGTGTCCCATAAACAATAAATAAAATAAAGTATTGTGTTTAAAATATTTTATATATATTTTATAACAAATAATATAATGAATAATAAATATATATAATAAATCAAATGAATTCTTTACAAATTTATTAAATTTATCCCAATGTAGAATATAGAAAATTAAAAAACAGGCCTATACCCGCGAGAAGAGTTTCGGATAAGCCTGGTCATAAATGCTCGTGAAGGCTTCATTAAGGCTCGTTTTGAACCTTCTTGTTTCGTCGTTTCAGGCTTAGTACAGGCTTTTCTACCAGCCTTTGGTCAAGCCTGTGAGCAACAGCCTGAAACCGCGTTATCATTCGGGGGTTCTGCTAGGCCTGAAGTCAGGCTGGTGCTCAGCCTGAATAAAAAAATGTGAGCCTTGTTTCAGAGCTTGGCGAGCCCTTTTTTCATCGTCAATTCCTACCTGGGGGGTTGAAATTTCGAACTTTGAATGATCGGAACGCTCAAAACTTCGAAAGAATTTTACACGAAAGACCAAACTCCGAAAATCTGAACGCCGCCAAAATAATTCGGCTATGGAAGTTTTAAAAGTTTCAAAATTTTCAATAAGTCGACGAATTATTTCAAGAATTTTTTTTATTAAAAAGTGATTTTCCGTCGATTTTGAATTTTGTCTAGACAATGTTCTACGTTGTACATCATTCACAGTCAACTGTGTAGACTTTCGCTGGCATGATCTTGACGAGACTTGTAATTTCGGAACATTAAAATTAGGAATTTTAAACCGTCGAAGCATTTAAAGTTCGGAATTTCAACTCGGCACCCATGTCAAGATCATGCCAGCGAAAGTCTACACAGTTGACTGTAAATGATGTAGAACGTATAACATTGTCTAGAAAAATTCCAAAATTGACGTAAATTCACTATTTAATTAAAAAAAACTTGAAATAATTCGTCGATTTATTGAAGTATTTGAAACTTCCAAAACTTCCATATCCGAATTGTTTTAACGGTGTTCAGATTTTCGGAGTTTTGGTCTTTCGTGTAAAATTCTTTCGGAGTTTTGAGCGTTCTGATCATTCAAAGTTCGGAATTTCAACTCGGCCCCATCTTGAATTTCGGAACATTAAAATTCGGAATTTTAAACTATCGAAACATTCGAAATTCGGAATTTCAACCCGGTCCAACAATTAATACAGGGTAATGTACGAGTACTGTCGAGTTCAGTTCAATGAATACATATAATTTGACGATAAAAAGCTTTTGTTATTGAACAAAAATAAGTGTGTTTTTGGACACTTTGAGCGTGTAAATGGCTGTAAAGAACTTTAAAAATAACACACATAAGTGTGTTGTTTGAACGGATCTATCCATGTTATTTTTATACCATTTTTGCAATGATAGCTACTGGAATTACGGGAATTTTTTTTTTTTTAATTGTCGATCGGACAATCAAAGCTAGAGTTATGATTCGGGCCAGGTAGAAGAAAGTCCTTTCGAGAAAAACGCGATTATGCGGGATACACATTTAGATGGGGAAAAATTAAATAATCTTGAGAAATTTTTGAAACTAAGAAATAATTATTCTACATTTATCAAACTGTAAGTATACTTTAACAGTATATTTAAGCATACAACACGATTTTTTTAATCCGTTAATTGTTAAAATGATGGAGCTGTGGTAGAGTAATACAGCAAGGTTGCCGCGGGAGTTACGAATCGACGTGCCGTCTGGCTTCCCGTAGAATTTGATTTGCAAAAAAATTAATATTTTTTCCCAGTTAGAACATGTATAGTTTCTATTTGACAATAATGAAAATGAAGGAAATGCAAATTGAAAAGAATGACACACGTATGTAAAAAAAAATCAGCATTTCACGTACAATTTCTGTAAAATTTGGATTTAAAAAGTCTTTTTTTCTAATTGTTCAGAAACAATTTTCGTCAAGTAGAAGGTAGCAATATTATCAATATTTCTGCCAAGTTTCAACTTAATCGGTTTAATAGTTTTTGAGTAATCCTACACGACAATTTCGAAAATGCAGTTTTGTAAAAAACGCGTTTAAAGTTTGCGCCCGCTCCGAATCAGAGCGTTGACGGGCTGTAACGTTTGAAACTTTTCGAATTTCGCTTCGACATTTTGGGAAAATACGCTACATATATATAGTTCTATCGTCAAAAGAAAAAAAAATGTTGATCGTTGAAATTGTATATCTCGCCTTAAAAGTCTTAGTACGTTAAAGCCACCAAAAAGTACGCACTTTAAAAACTTTTATTTCTATAAAAATTTATTTTGATAATACACTTTGTACTTCGTGTCTAAATTAAGCTTTGGTCATTTAGGAACATTATTTTAGATAATCTTAAGGGGCCAGTCCACTTTGGAGCCACGAAAAAAGGCTATTTTCGCGATTAAAAAAAAAAAGATTTTACAAAAGATATGAATATAAAAGTTGTTGGGCTTGATAAATAAAGTCTTGAAATACATTTTGAAAAAAATTTAATTCATTTTTATTCATTTTCAAGTACAAAAACTATACTTTAACGTAACGCCTCAAAAATAGGTGGGCTAGGTAGCTCCATCACAACCCGGCAACGGCTTGTCTGAAACAAAAAAATCAAAGTCCATTACATTCAGTATGACACCAGCTACAAAATGACCCTCGGATATAAAGTTTAATCAAAAAATAAAAAAATGGCAAATAAAAAACAAAAAAAGTATTTAAAAAACGCGTTTTTTCGCAGTGTTTCGCAAAAAAAGAGTAAACATAAAAATTTTAAAACCATCGAGGGTCAAAATCCCTTCTGATTGCTCATCATCGTCGATTCCTTCAGGTCTTGCTTGCTTTCGATTTTTTGAAATTTTCAAAGTGGACTGGCCCCTTAACTTGAACATTTTTCCACATATTCTTGAATACTTACATTTTGAGCAGATGCAAAAATATATATTTTTTAATTTTTCGCAGTGGTGTCCCGCCTTGAATGACGTCAATCGAGAAATAGCGCCGAATCCACTTGGATCCCAATCTCGACTCCCTAATACCAGCGTCCCTATAAAATCTCTATAAAAATATGATCGAATCCGTAGACTCCCGAACAAATTTCTCCACGCATTTTCTTTCATATGCCCTTCATTCCTTTTGCCATCTCCTCTCCCTTCAACTCTCATTCTTGCCCCCAGCCGATCTTGTGCAACGTACCACTGGATCAGCCGGAGGGCACAGGGAAACTGCGGAAAACTCGTTTCCGGTGCGTTCCCATTGAAAACCCGTTGAAGGCGTCTAATGCTGGCTAGTCACTGTTCAAGCCACGAAGCGGTCACCCATCCAACTACTGGTCCAACTCGTCACTGCTCAAAATGGGAATTCAATTCTCGGTGACCGCATTTAACGAAGGTTGAAGAACCTTTTACTCGATATCTCGCCATTGTTGGTACCGAATGCTTGCACTTCGTATATGAAATAACGATCGCACTGCGTTTCCGGTATATCTGTATAGGCAACACGTGCTCTTACGAAACGGTCCATCACAGAGAGTCCACGATGTGGACGATAATGACGGTGCCGGTCGTCCTAATAAGCAACCCAATACCACCGCGAGGCCAAAACGCAACCCCCTTTACCGTATATATATATATATGTATCATAGGGATCGTCATAATTGGCGACGCGTATATGTGGAAGCCGAAGAGTTACGAAAGTCTAGCGCGTGTATATGTGGATAACTCAAGCATATGCGTTTGCTCTGCGCACATCACTTACATATATACCGGGTGTCCCATTTTGATCTTACACCTGCTGTATCTTGAAAAATCCTACTCCGATCAGTTATTGAGCATTTTAAAAGTTTTAGGGTTGAAAGGGGGACGGTAAAAAAACTATTTTTCTGTCCAAAATTCAAAATGGCGACGTTAAGATGGCCGACATGTCGTTTTCTTAAGGGTCATGAATTTTTTGTTCACTAAAAAAAAATTCCGGCCAAAACTAAATTCCGTAGGAAAAGTTTTTTGACAGCGTTCATAATTTTTAGGTTAGAACGCCATTTTTTACTATTTTAGCGCTATCCAGAATGTACCACGAGGAGGTAAAGTCTTCAACAACCGCAATGTAAGTGTGCGTGTGTGTGTGGCTGTGAGTTTGTTTGGGTTTGTTCAATGACCCAAATCAATTCAAACAAGGATTAGTTCTCTGCGGCTCGTCACTTCCGTGTAAGTGTGCGTGTGAGTTTGTTTGGGTTTTTTTTTATAACGGAAGTGACGAGCCGCAGAGACCTAATCCTTGTTTGGGTTCGTTTAGGTTATCGAGCAAACCCAAACAAGAGCAAACAAACCTAAACAAACGCAAACAAACTCACACGCACACTTGCATCAGGGTTTTTGAAAACTTTACCTCCTCGTGGTACATTCTGGGTAACGCTAAAATCGAAAAAAATGGTGGTCTACCTAAAAACTATGAAATCATTCCAAAAAAAAATTCCTGCAAACGTTGTTTGTTTTGACCTGACAAATTTTTGGTGGAAAAAAGTCATGTTCCCATTTTTTTTAAAACATGTTGGCCATCATAACGTCGCCATGTTGAATTTTCTGCCAATTTTTTTTATGCCTCCCTTTAAACCCCAAAAGTCTTATCATAGTAACTACTTGAACGGAGGAGTATTTTTCGAGATAGATCAGGTGTAAGATTAAAATGGGACACTCAGTATATATACAGGGTGTCCCGGAACTGAATGTGTTCCCTGAAATAGGGGATTGGGGGTCAAATTCTGAGTCGATTGATATAAGCATGTGTGGGTCTCAGATCAAACTCTGAATTATTATTAATTTTTAAAGGCGGGCGCACCTGATTGGCCCGCCTTTAAAAATTAATAATAATTCAGGGGTTGATCTGAGACCCACACATGCTTATATCAATCGACTCAGAATTTCACCCCACACCCCCCATTCCAGGAAACGCATTTAGTTCGGGAACACCCTGTATATGCCCATATGGCTATATAGTACGAAGATTATAATGCGAACGCATGTAAGGGTTGTTTCGTCGCCTAACCGCGCACATACTGCGGCTCTCTCGCGTCACAGCTTTCTCGCCGATAATAATTAGCTTCACTCATAAATCTTGGACCCAGCTCCATAGCGTACGCGACTACCCTACCCATCCTCGTTCCTCACCGACCCTCTGCTTGTATCAACGTTTTTACACCCTGTCCTTTGCACTATCGTGATGTTTTTTTTTTTTTTTTTTCATCGCTGCTGCCCATGTCGTTCCGAATTTATAGCCAGCTCTTTCGTCCAAAGGCAAAAATAATGTGATAGGAATCTGCCAATTTATCTGATCCCGCGTAATGAAGGAGGGGAATCATCTTTCGGATTTCACGATGATACGGATGAATTCCTGGCTCGGTTCTTAACGATATTTTTGGAATTTAGCTCCAGAGGGGCTGCGGGTCTTGAGGTTGATGGGGTGAAATTTCATGGGCATTTGATTCTTATTTCAGTGAGGATCGTAATGGCGAAGTGGTTCTTGTCGAACGTTAACAGTTGTTCGTTTTTCGAGACTTGGAAAGTCAACGGGTTCGAAATATTTCAGATCATTATGCAGACTGTTGCGAAGAAATTTAGCATATGCAATAGATTGTCCGTTTTTACACACACTCGCGAAATGGAGCTTCTAATAGATCTAAGGAGAGAGTGAGAGAGAAAGGGAAAGGGATAAACAATTATAATCTATTATAAGTCCCATTACAAATTTAGTATATATTTTTTTTATTTCGTCAAATATAAATGTGTATACCAGTGATTTTTGTGGCATTAGGCATTAGACATAACAGCTAGTGTATAAGACCAACCATGTACACATGTGAGTGGGCGATAAAAAGCGCAAAGCGTTGTATGATGAGGAAGAAAGAATCTACTATAAATGTTCATACAAATGTTATTTTTTAGATTCCATTATTTTCTTCCTCCTTTCTTTCGCTCTCTCTCTCTCTATATATATATATATATATATATATATATATATATATTTATATTAGAAATATATATATATATATATAGAAAGAAAAACAAACTCTCTCTTTCTGAAGAATTTAACGAAAAAACAATTATTTTGAATAAAGAATAAATTTCAATAAACTCAGCACAACTTGAAAATAAACTGTTTCAGGCCTGTCGAAGTCGAATTGGAAATTACAAAATCATTACTAGCATTATTGGAGAGTAAAATGATAAAAATCTTTTCAATAAATATGATTAATTTGAAAAAAAAATAGAAGGAAAAATGGGCCCACGATGAAACTAGTATTAAAAATCAGAGAATGGCTTACTTTATTTTGGAGAATTTTTTTAAAACAAATTGAAAAAGGTAATCATCTTTAAAAAAATAGTTTTCACTTTAGAAGAAAAAAACGTTGACATTGATAATTGATTATTTTTTCATATTTTTTTAACGAAAGTATGCTTCACAGGGAAAAAAAATTATATAGTGACATTTGTCGACATCTCAACTAGTTCAGGAGATAACAGCGTTTAAACGTTTCCCAAACTTCCAAAACCGACATTTTCTGGAAAATTATAACTCCTAAAAGAGAAGAGATGGAAATCTAAAAATGTTACGTACTACCTTTCTCAATCAAACCTTTTCCTATCAGTCCCTACCCGCAACTTCGCTAATCTAACCTAACTTCCGTTGCGTCCATAACCGATTGAAGCTACGCAATAACTCATTTGCCAAGGGCACGAGGAAACTGTGGAAAACCCGTACCCGTATAGACGGCCCCATATTCTTTTGATTCTCCCGTGCACAGATGTTTTGCTCAAGTAGCTTTACCAAGGTCTCGAAAGTATTGGTCTTCCACTCACTGGTCGATGCGCCAGGCGGTGCACGGGCGAAGCGGTCACCGCTCCAAGGATCGGCCAAATCGGTAAAAAAACTCGTTTTTTTGGCATTTTCTCAAAGTAGATATATATATTCAAGCATATGTGAAAAAAAAATTCCAGTCAAAATATTGAAAATTGACCAAGTTACAGACGATTCAGTGAGAGCAGGTAGGGCAACGATTTACGTATACCAAAACTGTCAATCGCGTTTTTCTCAAAACAAATTTTCTCGACTTGGCCGAAATCATAACTCTGGTTATAATTGTCCGATTTCCAATTTAAAAAGACCTCCGCAAGTGTAGTAGCTATCGTTGTACGTAGCCGTATCTTAAATATATTTATTCGTTTTTAAGCCCTCGAAAGTGAATTCAAATTTCGCCAAAATTACATTTTTTTAACACCCGCCATTTGGTGAATTTTTTGTTTTTGAAAAACGCCGACGTACAACGAGAACTATATTTATATAGATCATAAAACTTCTTTATTTTTTAGACCACCCAGGTAGGAATTGACGATGAAAAAAGGGCTCGCCAAGCTCTGAAACCAGGCTCACATTTTTTAATTCAGGCTGAGCACCAGCCTGATTTCAGGCCTAGCTGAACCCCTGAATGATAACGCGGTTTCAGGCTGTTGCACACAGGCTTGATCAAAGGCTGGTAGAAAAGCCTGTACTAAGCCTGAAACGACGAAACAACAAGGTTCAAAACGAGCCTAAATGAAGCCTTCACGAGCATTTATGACCAGGCTTATCCCAAACTCTTCTCGAGGCTATATGAGGCCTGTTTTTTAGTTTTCTATATTCTACATTGGGATAAATTTAATAAATTTGTAAAGAATTCATTTGATTTATTATATATATTTATTATTCATTATATTATCTGTTATAAAATATATATAACATATTTTAAAAACAATACTTTATTTTATTTATTGTTTATGGGACACGTAATACACAGAGTGTACGCAAACCCCAGATAGTGAGTATATACGAAATGTATATGTGAAGAGAAAAAAACTTTTTTGTGTACCTCATAAATATCGATAAGAGAATATGTTTAAATGTTCTGAGCTGCCTCCTTCGCTTTCGTTTTTCGTGTCTTCGCACCCGACAAATTTATTGCTAATTTTTTTTTTCATAAAAGTACAGAAAAAATATTATTTAAAATTTATTTTATTTTATCACAACCTGAAACAAGCCTGCAACCAGCCTTGATTTTTTAGCCTTAAAATTCACTGGCTGAATAAAGCTTGACATAACCCTGAGTTTAGGCTATCAGCCAGCCTTGGTTCCAGGCTGCTCCAAACGATGCAATCAAACCTGGCCCAGGTCTGTCTCACTCAGGCTCGGTGAAACAAGGCTCACACAAGTTTGTTTCCATCGTCAGCCTTTTGATTCCCTACCTGGGCAACCATTGTGAAGGTATCCATTCGGCCGCTGGGCCACCTTTTTTATACCGAAGTTTTGTTATACCTCAATAGCGTTGTTAATTTTTATTTGTTTTAAATAAAAATTCACAGCATATAAGTTCATTGTATGCTTAACAACATACGTTTTCCCAATCTCAAATAAATAATCTAGTGGAACGAAAAAAAAATTGCCAATACGACCTTTTTCGGCCCCTCCCTTAACTCAAAGCACGGCCGGAGTTGAACCCCCACCATCCATCCATCAGTGTTGCTTGATAATCTATCTAGTATTATATTTTTATACTAATAAGCTTAAGGCCTTGTATACGCGACTTTGCCGATTTACGAAGGTACGTTTCTAGACGCGGTTAAAAAAAATGACGCATATATTGACAACATTTTTTTACAGATCATGTACTCACATAGTTAAGTATATGTAAAAAAATCAGAAATATTAACAAATGGCGGAGATAGAACATAATAAAGCAATGTATTTTTTTTTGCGCGCGCGTTGATGGTGAAAGTTCTCGGCATCGATGTGGGTGTCTGACAAAAAAATGAACATATTTATAATTGCATAATGAATGTATCTTCAGTGTGAACCAACAATATTATTATTTAAAAAATATAATAATAACAATTCGAAACTCAACATTTTTTTACTCAATTTTCTGTCGGTATTTTATGTTTTATATTTGGTTGTGTCATTGAAATTTTTGTTTCTGTCGTTCACACGATAGGTGAAGATACTAATAATATGTTGTAAAAATTTCAAAGCGATCTGAACCTTGACGAGTTAGAACTTTCACAAGGTTCGAAAAAGTGAATCGTGGAAAAATGGCTTTGAAGTTGGCGGTCGGGCGCGCCTTACACTCTGACTGCTGTAACTTTAACAATTTTTGGAATTTTTCAATTATGTAAAGCTTAAAATATTCCTAACCGTTCACGCTAATGGAATCGAAAATTTAAAAAAAAATGAAAAATTTCGATATTCTTCGCGTATAAAAGGCCTTAAGTAAAATCATAATATTCTACTAATAATAAAACAATATCACTCAACAATAATACTTTAATAGTCAATAATGTTAAGTAAAATAATAAACAGTGTGTGAAGGGATGAAACTCAGCAAAGTGTCAGAAAAATCGTATCGCAGATCATTGTGAACAGTAGGTATTCGTGTGAACAGCATGAAATTTCCAAACGATTAAGGGGTTAGGCCACAGTAACGGGTATACAATCATGTGCGAATTTAACAATCTTTTTCGTATGAAAAAGTGATTCATCCATAAAATTAATTACACATCTATTTAGTGTGAATATCGAGCTGTTCGAAAAAATATATATATTTTTTTCAATGTACCCAATGACCGACTACTAATATTTTCTTTTGACATCTTTTTTTAGGCATCCCCAATTATTTACCTAGAACAAAAAACAAACGTTCTTGTACGGAATTAAAAAAATATTGTTTTATTCAAAAGTTGTAGGTAATTGAATTGAGTTGTAGGTAGTTGAATGAATTTTCAGTGAAATGTTTCGTATTAAACTGCTCATAAAATGAAAAGTTTTCGATTAATCAGATATTCCGTGCGTACTTCTCTGCGAGATGCAATTAGGAACATAACTTTTAAATTTGAAGTAAATCGAGTGAAAATTGTTGAAATTATTTGTCACGCCAATTGGAAAAAGCTGTTTCGAGAAAAACGCGTTTAAAGTTTTAGGTACTCTATGGCCGTGTCAGAGGTGGGCTTATGTTACACGCTCAAAGTCGGTGAAAAAAAAAATTCTTGCTATAAATCGAATAGTAACTCATTCTTATGATGATAAAGCAGCGTTTTAGGGGAAAAAAACTCGATTTTTTGAAAATTCTACTGTGGCCTTACCCCTAAAATGAGGGGGGTGCGTTGAGCTTCGGCAATTTATACTGTACATGAAAGATGGTCTAGCGCGTATAGCGTAGTATGGAATTAGGCGAACGCATAACCCGCGTCCTACATCCCCCTTGCGCGTGTAGTAACTCGCTGAGGACTTGATACCCCCCTCCAGGGTAGGCATAGCCACTCCCCAAATCACGGGGTGGATCTAACTAACCGTGTAATCGGTGATTCGGTGCTATTACATGCTTCCTTTTGGATGTTTCACTGTGCAGAAGCTCTGTCATCTTTGTCGTTCTCTCTCGCACCCTCTGTCTCTGTCTGTCTCTGTCTGTCTGTCTCTCTCTCCCTCTCTCTCTCCCTCTCTCTCTCTCTCTCTCTCTCTCTCTCTCTCTCTCTCTCTCTCTCTCTCTCTCTCTCTCTCTCTCTCCCCCCCCCCCTGTATTCACTCGTGCCGAGTACTCGGCTTCTCTATGATTAGATCACTGAAAGATTAACCACTACCATTCGGGATAATCTCAGGTCCGTGCATAATCGTCACATTGCACCTGAGAAATGTGGCCATGAGTCTCCTTCGGAGTTTCATCGAATGCAATTTAAAAAATTCCCGCGATCGAATATTTTCATTTGCTTTGAGAAAAAAGGGGCGTATGTACGATCTTGCGGACGTCTGAATCTACTTGAGATGTTTAAAAATAGCCACCGAAAAATGGAAAAAATGGACATGGACATGAAAAAAATGGAAAAAAAGGAAACAGAAATTTCCAAAAAAAAAAAAATAGTGATGCAATAATCGATTAAACTGGAATTCGGAATAAAAATAATGGACAAAATTTAAAAAAAATGAATGGGTGACTCTTGCGGACACCTGCTTGAAATATTTGAAAATGGAAATGAGCAAATGGGAAAAAATGGACTTGGAAGCTGAAAAATGGTGGAAAATAGGAATAGAAATGAAAAAATCGAACACAATGGATATCGAAATAAAAAGAATGGTATCGATTGTAATCAAAATGGAAAAATGAACAAACATCGAAATGAGAATGCAAAAACGAAAAAACTGGAAGTCCTTAAGAATGGAAAATCTATTTGTTTGTCACGCGCCTTCGAACAATAATTTTGCCCACATTTTATAACTCGTCGAATACCCGAAAATGTATGAAATATCGTTAATCAAAGTTTGACAGGACGCCATGTTGTAACAGAAATTGTTTAAGTACTAATTCTGCTACCAGTGCTCAGAATACTCATATAGATTGAGAATATATATATATATATATATATTTTTTTTCAGATGCATACAACATCACCGAGAGTGAGCGCCCATTGAGGCGGTTTCAGCGGACCATGTTGTAAAAAAATAAAACACTAAATGAAAATATTAAAAAAAATGTGTTGTTTTAATGTAGATATATTCTCAAAGGAACAATAAATACATATGTAAAATTTCATCAAGACAACTTCAACGGTTCAAAAGTTATTCCAACCCAAAAATCTCGCTCTAGACCAGACTACTGCCTTAATTACAACTGAGCGATCATAAGGATAAATTAAAACTACCACGTACGTAGTTTAAAATGTGCACAATCTTTTTGAAATTTTATTACAAAGTACCAAAATAATTTTTTTTTTTAATTTGATGACAAAGTAATGACATTTTTAATTTTATTACAAAGTAATACAAATTGAAAAGTACACAAACACGTTGTAGTCAGTAAAAAAAATTCCTCCATCCGTCCATCTTACCAACTCCGGACATCGGAAGTCCCAGAATCGACGATCGAATCTACAATTTTCATTTTCACCCCTCGGTGACAGAGTTCTCTCGTTAATCCCGCAAAGACACCTTGCGCGTTGGAAGCCTTCAATTTTTGTCCTCGCTCTTCCGGCTAGCTGGACACTTGGTCGAATCGGAAGGAATCTCATCGTCGCGAGAATATTACAAGTGAGCCCCGTGCGTTTTTCTCCGCTGGTGCGGGGCACAATCGAGGCTTCTGATCTCTGCTGGAACGGATGGGGCCCGACCGAGAGAGGAGTTTGCTATTATAAGAGGGAAGTTTTGGGGGGTGACAACGAGCAGCGGAAAGTGGCCGCAGTGACACATAAAGAGCATATTTTTGGGCATTAGCCCTCCAACTTTTCTCGTCTCGACGTTGACACACAGCGGGATTCAGGGCGTCGAGCATCCCGAGGGTTGCCGAGAGTCGTTGAAGGGCCCCGGGATGTAGCACCGCGACAAGACCACCATTCTACCTGTGGTCACGCCTCTCTCTCTCTCGCTCTGTCTGTCTCTCTCTCTCTCTCTCTCTCTCTCTGTCTGTCTGTCTGTCTCTCTCTCTCTCTCTCTCTCTCTCTCTCTCTCTCTCTCTCTCTCTCTCTCTCTCTCTCTCTCTCTCCCTCTCCCCCTCTCTGTGAGTGCGTACCACACACTGGATATGAATCTCGGCTACCGATCTCTCTCATTCACTCCGTGTAAAGATCTGTCCCTGTGCCCTCGCTAATGGGGAAATAACCAGCGGATTACGTTCGATAATCCGGTGTGGCAATGTCGTCGATCCGATCACGACAATCTTATATCCTTTTTTATCCTCCATTTTTTTTCACTCACCTCGATGCTCTTTTTTTCCTCTTGCATCTCCAGTCCTCGGCGCCCTTCCACCTAGGGCCCATCTCGCCCTCTCTTGCCCATCCAGGGCTCGAGTGGCACTTGAATACACTCGAATGACAATGGATATAACTTTCTATGGTGGTTATTCTTGCAAGTAGGTTGCTGTTGGCGATATTCATCGTTGAGAATGATAGCTAAATGAGGCAGTTCATTTTGATAGTTTCATCATGGGAATTATTTTCGATCGGAAATACAAATTTGCTGATATTTGTGTCATACGTTCGACCGTTAGAAATAATATGTGTGTGGTTGATGGCGATGATTGTTATATAGTCATTTTCATAATTATTTGACTTAACAATAACTTAATACACTAATTTTCATAATTATTTTCTTTAAAAATAACTTAATGCACTCATTTTCATGATTACTCTTTTTAATAATATATTCCATTGTACGGGGTCTTCCGCTCTTATTACATTTCCCACTATGGTCCACTTCTAATCCCCTTGCGGCCGCGGCCGACTTCCCCCGCTGTATCGCATTTATCATGACATTTTTGCCATGGGTATAGGGAAACTGCGGAAAACCTATACCAATAAAGCCCAGATTCGCTTCCTAGTTTCGCAGCTCGTCGCGTTTCGTCCAGAAATAAATCACGGCCTGTCCCATATAGGTTGATCAGTAGTGGCCAATGATTGGCCGAAGCTCGAGCTTTCCAACATTGGCACTCGAGCTTTGCCCGATCATCGACCGAGCCTTGGCGGAAAATTCTGACCCGATATAGATAACCAAAATATTCCAACAATATGGGAATCGAACCTAGAACCTACCTACGCATAATAGCTATGAACGCTGCCCCTATACTACCGAGTGTTTGTAACATCTGGGTCGCAGATATGGCATGAGAGACCAAATTAATTCCTATAATTATTTCTAGTATCACATAAACTATATATATATATATATATATATATATATATATATATATATATATATATATACATATATACATATATATATATATACGTTATATATATATATATATATATATATATATATATATATATATATATATATATATATATATATATATATATATATATATATATATATATAACGAATGTCTTCGACAGCGCGTTTGAACGAGTATATGGACCAAATGTATTGTCAAGACAACGGACCATCGATGTGCTATTGATTTTGATTTTTGCTATGTGTAACAATTATTGCTATTTTTAAATCTATAAGGACACTGAACACGTTTTGCGTGAGCATTTCGTTTCGTTACTTGCGCGCGGAAGGTCATCTGTCAGCTGCATAAAAAGTTAGTGTACAACAATATTTTGAATGAATATTATATCTATTTATCAAATTTTAATATCGTATTGCAAGATTTTTATCCGAATAAATCGAAAATATAATTTTTAAAATTCACAAGGCGAACTTAGGCGAAAATTAATGGACCGTTACTAGTCTACAGACGATCGGCGAGTCAATACTCGGCCGAACATTGGCTTCGTATCGGCAAACCAATGATTGGCGAGTCGATACTTCGCCAAACATCGGCCTCGTATCGATAAGCCAATGACTAGCGAGTCTATATTTGGCCGAACATTGGGCTCGTATCGGCAAACCAACCACTGGCGAGTCTATACTCCGCCAAACATCGGTCTCGTGTCGACATACTAATGATTAGCGAGTCTTTGTTTGGCCGAACATTGGGCTGGTATCGGCAAACCAATGATTGGCGAGTCTATACTTCGCCAAACATCGGCCGCGTATGGACAAGCCAATGATTAGCGAGTCTATGTTTGTCCGAATATTCGGCTCGTATCGGCAATCCAATGATTGGCGAGACTATACTTCGCCAAACATCGGCCTCGTATCGATAAGCCAAAGATTAGCGAGTCTATGTTTGGCCGAACATTGGCCTCGTATCGGCAAACCAACGACTGGCGAGTCTATACTTCGCCAAACATCGGCCTCGTATCGACAAGCCAATGACTGACGAGTCTATAGTTGGCCGAACATTGGCCTTGTATCGGTAAACCAACCACTGGCCAGTCTATACTCCGCCAAACATCGGTCTGGTGTCGACATGCTAATGATTAGCGAGTCTCTGTTTGGCCGAACATTGGGCTGGTATCGGCAAACCAATGATTGGCGAGTCTATACTTCGCCAAACATCGGCCGCGTATGGACAAGCCAATGATTAGCGAGTCTATGTTTGGCCGAACATTGGTCTCGTATCGACAGGCCAATAATTAGCGTGTCTATGTTTGTCCAAACATTGGCCTCTTATCGACAAACCAATAACTGGCGAGTCAATGTTTGGCGAACATTGGCCTCGTATCGGCAAACCAATGATTGGCGACTCTATACTTCGCTAAACATCGGCCTCGTATCGACAAGCCAATGATTAGCGAGCCTATGATTGTCCGAATATTCGGCTCATATCGGCAATCCAATGATTGGCGAGGCTATACTTCGCCAAAAATCGGCCTCGCATCGACAGGCCAACGATTAGCGAGTCTATGTTTGTCCGAACATTGGCCTCGTATCGACAAACGAATGACTGGCGAGTCAATGGTTGGCCGAACATTGGCCTCGTATCGGCAAACCAATGATTGGCGACTCTATACTTCGCTAAACATCGGCCTCGTATCGACAAGCCAATGATTGGCAACTCTATACTTCGCTAAACATCGGCCTCGTATCGACAAGCCAATGATTAGCGAGTTTATGTTTGTCCGAATATTGACCTCATATCGGCAATCCAACGATTGGCGATTCTATACTTCGCCAAACATCGGCCTCATATCGACAAGCCAATGATTAGCGAGTTTATGTTTGGCCGAATATTGACCTCGTATCGGCAAACCAATAACTGGCGAGTCTATACTTCGCCAAACATCGGCCTCGTATCGATAAGCCAATGATTGCCGAGTCTATAGTTGGCCGAACATTGGCCTTGTATCGGTAAACCAACCACTGGCGAGTCTATACTCCGCTAAACATCGGTCTCGTGTCGACATGCTAATGATTAGCGAGTCTCTGTTTGGCCGAACATTGGGCTGGTATCGGAAAACCAATGATTGGCGAGTCTATAGTTCGCCAAACATCGGCCGCGTATGGACAAGCCAATGATTAGCGAGTCTATGTTTGGCCGAGCATTGGCCTGGTATCGGCAAACTAATGACTCGCGAGTCTATGCTTCGCCAAACATCGGCCTCGTATCGACAGGCCAATAATTAGCGAGTCTATGTTTGTCCAAACATTGGCCTCGTATCGACAAACAAATGACTGGCGAGTCAATGTTTGGCCGAACATTGGCCTCGTATCGGCAAACCAATGATTGGCGACTCTATACTTTGCCAAACATCGGCCTCGTATCGACAAGCCAATGATTAGCAAGTCTATATTTGGCCGAACATTGGCCGCGTATCGGCAAACCAATGTTGGCTAGTCAATGCTGAGCCGAGCATTGGCGTACAATTGGGTAATCGATTATAGTCCCGCCAACACTGGTCCGAGTATTGGCCGTTACCGTTCTATCGCCGAAACCTACATGGGATATGCATACACCCACGTACTGGTACGTTTGCGTGACATCCATGCAGAACTGGAGCTACGTTTTTATTCTTCTTCGAGACTATGAGACTGGGATTCGAACCCGCGACCTCCCGACGTTCTGGTTCAGAAACCAGCGCGCTAACCACCAGACTATGACACCTGTTTAATCAATATAAATTTAACAATTCACAATGATTTATTTTCATATTGATTTAATACACTAAAGTTCATAGTTATTCCATTTAATAATGATATTACACACAAATATTCATAATTATTCAATTTAACAATATTTTAAAATACAAATTTTCCGTAAAAACTATAAAAATGTTCATTTTTTCACAATTCAGTCATTCATTCATCCGTTTATTCATCTATACATTAATTCTCTCTCTGAATTGATCATTACAAAAGATATCAATGAAATTGATTAATACATCATAAATACACATCATATCAGTTGTGATACACACTGCATCGTGAATACACAAATTTTATTACTCGCATTTATTCGTTATTATAAAATGGCACTTATGCAGTGGACATAACCATCTCATCTACATAATACTAATATCCAATACAAATGTACAAATTTACAAATACTTTCGTCCGGAGCCTCCCACCCGTTGCGCAAAATGTGAATTAATACATTTGTTTATAATTTCTGTCAACAATAGTTGTCAGATCTCTAGGGTCGATAAAAGCGCCCAGATCAGAGTGTACCGTGACGCGATAATTTGTTTTCTCAGGATTCCAAGGATTTTCCCTGAAATCGAAGTCCCGGCTCGAACGGACCAAAGTTTAATTCGACTTTGGCGAAATTGCTGTGTGTATGCGCACGATGGTTGTGGCTTGCGGGTATGTAAAGCTCGATAACAGCGGCGACGGTAAGCATCTCACTATCACCGTGTTGCGATGTGTTCTCGTGTTGCCGATCTGCGGGCCCGCACATATATATTTACTCGTATAGATATATATACATAAACGATAATCGGAGTTCTCCTCTGTCCTTTTTCCGTCTCTGACCCGTGCTATTACGTATCTGACGACTTGTCTCGTAATCATTAAGGCGCGCGTGAGTTTATTGTTCATAACGTTAATTTTCACCTGCCAACCCGTCACACCACACACACACACAGAGAGAGAGAGAGAGGAGAGAGAGAGAGAGAGGGAGAGAGAGTTGACGACATCGCGTATATGCGGCGATGGAAATATGAGAAGTCCACTATCGCAAACGCAATTGAATTCTCACCGTCTTGTCTTGCTCTCTCGCTCTCTCTCTCTCTCTCTCTCTCTCTCTGCTTCACCTTTTCTTGATCTGCCTCGTGGTCATCGAGTATTTATATCCTCATGGGGATAAACATTACTAGAGACTTAAGGGCTTACAACTAGTTGAATTTTTGAAAAATATCGATATTTTTTTCGACTTACTCACAAAATCAATAATTGCGAAAATATTCTTATAAAATTTCATATCGATCCGTTCAAAATTGAGAGAGTTATGTGCGTTTATAGGTAGGTTCCGCGAACCAACGAACTTTAAGGGGAGGTACCTGAGTAAACGGCGAGAAGAACAAGTAATCTTCGGAAATTTTTATCTCAAAAACTAACGTTTCAATTGGATCCGGGTTTTTTAAAATTAGAAAATATGTACATTGAGCTATGTTTCGGAATTTTTAAAAATAAATTCGTTGACTGGGAGCGATTCAAACGCGATTATCTCGAAACATATTTTTCAAAGTTGGTGCCGGATGTATCTCGAAAACGTCTTGTCCGATTCTGTCCGAATTTGGATACAATATTCTTCGATAGTTTTTCTCGTTCGCCACGTAGGGGCTTTTCATTCGATTGAAACCATTGCTTTTTTATGCAATGTGTATGCAATCCAAAGTGGTCGGAAATTTCGAACGAAAAACGAATGTTAAATTAAAACGGTCGCAGTTCAGTCAAAAAAGAAAATTTAAAAAATCTACGTGGCGAACGAGAAAAAACTATCGAAGAATATTGTATGCAAATTTGGACAAAATCCGACAAGCCGTTTTCTAGATACATCTGGCATCGACTTTGAAAACTATTTTTCGAGATAATCGCGTTTGAATCGCTTCCAGTCAACGAATTTATTTTAAAAAATTCCTAAACATCCCTCAATGTACATATTTTCCAATAGAAAAATCCGGATCCAATCGAAACATTAGTTATCAAGATGAACAATTTCCGAAGTTTACCTGTTTTTCTCGCTGTTACTCAGGTACCTCCCCTTGACCGAGTTTTTCTCAAAATGACTTTTATAAGATCGGTGACCACGATATCTCAAAAATCACCGCACCGATCAACTTCAGAT
>OY723386.1:40227542-40342542 GCA_963210295.1 Ophion ellenae | reverse complement strand
ATTCTCATAATTATTTCTTACGGAATTCGTCAATTGATAACTATATTATTTTCATCATAATAAATATATAAATATGTGTTTTACGTGTTCTTAGGGTGATGCCAAAAAATCGATTCTTTTTTCGCATTCATGGCGAAAAATGTCAGTGTATGGTAAAAATAAAAATTGCGGAAAATAAAGTCTATCAATGAATTATAAAAAGTGGTGCCAGTTAATATTAAATATTTTCCGCATTTTTACTCAAAATTATGTTTGCCCTCATTTAACCCTTTGACTGCACACTGGGTCATTTTGACCACATTTTTTCTTCGTGCAAGTACTTATTTTTTAACGCATCTCCCACTTTTAACGCATGCTTGGGCACGTCATTTTTGTTTTTTTTTAAACAAAAAATCTCAGGCCATACAATAAAGGTCATTGTCTATAAAAAATAATGCATATTTGCCGAAATACAACGATCGGAAAAACGTCTGGGGTCCGACCGACCCCACATGTAGTCAGAGGTTCGTCGAAAAAGTGTGTTTAAAAGTTAATAAATATGATTTTCGCCTGAAAAAAAATACAGTGATTTTTTTTTAAATAAAAAAATTGTTCTTGGAATTGCTAATAGGACTAATCACGTCGTCATATTTTTTAACACAGTTTTTACTATTTTTCGAATTTATGACGAGTAAAATCACTATTTTGAGCGAAAATTCGAGAACTATTGAAATATGACTTGCGCCAATTTTTAAACTTCAGTATAGGGCTCACATTGCGAGAGATTTTTTTTTACCCTGTACCAACATTTTCTGCTATAGAACGAAGAAAAATATCGTTTTTTCCCCACAAACACAATTGGAACAATTTTGAGCTCAATTATTTTACTTTCTCTCACCATCTAATTATTTTCTTAGAAGAAAAAAAAAATTGTCGCGGAAGCTGCGAGCGGTCAAAAAATATTTAAAGATCGCTCAAGGCTCCCAAAAATGGAAATTTTCACGCTGTATAAAATTTAAAAAACTCTTAATATGTGTAAAATTTTCAAAAACAATAACTTATTAATATTTTTTCTTCTCTAGAGTCGATAATTGGATGGTGAGGAAAATGCAAAAAATAGAGGTCAAATTTGTGCCTGTCTACTATATATAGACACACACATAATACGCACTCTAATAACCATAATCATAATAATTTTTGTTTAAATAAAATAATTAAATCGTTTGCAAATCAAAAATCCCGTGTCCGAACAAACGATGCCAAATGTTTTTAAAAAATCCCAAATGTTCATCCGAATTTTCGGAGCCTAATAAAAAAGCATCAACGACCTCGCGAAATATACAACGGCTAAAACATCGTCAAAAAGACGCAAAGTACCATATTTTCGAATTAAAAAAATTAAAAAATAATACCAACGGGTACATGCGCATAGGTACACACACGTACGCGGTTGGGTGTCCGTGCAATAAATCCGTCGCTGTAGCCGAGTGGAGGACGGTGTCTGGAGCAGCCGAGGGCTGGATTCGGGGGTAAAAGACCATGGGGTTGGAACGCCCCCATGGTCGGCCAATGGGAGCTTCGGGCTCGAGGTTCACCCGTCCAATCGGGCTATCTCGACGTTGGTCGTTTTGGAGCAACGGCGCACTCCGCACGTCGCGTTGTAGCTGCCGTATGACAAAAAAAGGACGGAAAAAAAGAGAGAGAAAAAGTAGATCGAAGGAGAGCCACGAAGAACGAGACGAAGAAGAGGAAGACGGGGAACGGGAACGACAGAACCGGCGGATAAGCCCTCTAGAGAGAGAGAGAGAGAGAGAGAGAGAGAGAGAGAGAGAGAGAGAGGTTCGAAGTGCCGCTCTTCCGAGCCGTAGGTCTACCCCGAACCAAGTTTCACATCGGTGTCGGTATCTTGGTGACTTGGTCACTCAGTGACCGTGCCCCGTACCAATAAGAAGTGTCGCACTCCTCGCGACAGTCTCCCACCACGACCTTCCATACGCGAAGTCTGCCGATTTTTTCGACAAAAACGCGACAACGTTTTCCACCCCCGAACTTGTGCCCAGTGACCTCTTCGATCGCGAGTGACTAAAAAAAATACAAGGCAGAAAAAAGTGCGCGCGGTGAAATTATCATCGTGTGCCGATTCGTTCAAATCGGCTATTTTCATGCCGATTTTCATTGACCACCGCATGTAGCGATCGAATAAATGAGCTTTTCTCATACGGTTGAAAAAATCCTCGTGTACTTCGATCGGTCTGGAAAAAATCGGCACTAAACCGTTGCCGATTTATTCTTCGCGAAAGATATCCGCTGTATCTCGTGGATTTTCGGCTGGCATGGCGATCGAGAACGCGTGATTGATGAATGGAGAGGCCGACGACGAGGACGACGGTCACGAGCAAGTTTATCATCGACGAATGAATGAAAGACGATTTTTTCGATAAACAAAAGCTCGGCGCTGGTGCCGAGAGAGAGAGAGAGAGAGAGAGAGAGAGAGAGAGAGAGAGAGAGTCTTGTGCAACGATCGAAACGTGTTGGTGACTAGCCGATATGACGGCTAACCGTGATTATCCGTCGCTCACGTGAAACGGCAAGCAGCCCCGACGATACTTGCCCCTTTTTATTTTTCGCTGCGAAATATCGAAGTATCGGTTTATCGGTCAATTTTGTCAGCTGAAAGGTGTCTGGAAAAGGAAGAAAAAAGAATCGAACGGTTGCCGTAGATCGGCGAAAAGAAAGTTGAAATTTTCTGCGACGAAGACAAAAGATAATTCGATCTGTGAATTGAGATTGAAGGGACAGTTGATGAGATCGTTGATGCGCGAGGATGTCTGACAGTTCGGATCAACTGTCGTCGCCGAACAGCGAGTGCAACGTGTCACGTCAGATGGGAGCGTTGCATCGTAACGTCGGTGGGTCGACGGCGTCCTCGACGACGAGCCCAAACGCACCGATCGGCTACAACAACGGCGCTGGTGCCATTGGCATCGTGTCCGGTTTGCCACTCGGACATCATCAACATCCGACCGGCGCGTCAAACGGAAGTCCCCGTTATCCTCAGCAACAGGCCTCCGGCTGCGCGAATTCCGACAATCCCTTTGGTAACGTCATCATTGGCGGTGATCATCTGGCTATTGGCAATCCTGAGGGATTCACGCCCGAACAAATATCGTGCATGTGCGAGGCTCTTTATCAAAGTCAGGATATCGAGAATTTGACTAGGTGGGCCTTTTGTTTGTAATTTTTTTTTTAATATTTGCAATGTTTCGTCGTATGGTTCTGTGGATTTTTACCATCCTGAAACTTTACCTCACACTTGTCAGTGCTTATTTATTTCACATGTACTTAGTACCGTTAAATGGGGCTACTTTGAACAGGTTTTGGAAGTTTTTTGTAGATAACTTTTTTTTACATCCTAAATTACAAGTTTTTTTTTGCTAAAATAGAACAATGCGTCCTTTGAATATCAAATGGATAAGAAAGTCAAGCCCCAACATACCCACAATTTTGTATTTAAATGAAAAAAGGGTCAAAGTAACCTCGAATGTGGGGTTTGTTTGACGAGGCATTGAAATGCAACTTATGTGAAAGATAAAGGGGTCTTCTCACTTTAGACGCTAAAAAAGGCTATTTTCATGCATTTTTTGATAGGTTTATATTATCGATATTGATATAAAAGGATATAATTGATGTATATTATAGGTATTGATATAAAAGGATACGATAGGTTTATATTATAGATATTGATATGAAAAAAAAACTTAATCAATACATTTTCGAAATATATACAAAAAAATGTTTTTATTTATATTAGTCACTATTTATAGACTATATATAGAAATCTCGGAGATGGATCATCTGAAACAAAAAATCAAACGGTTTTAGATTTAGTATGTTAATGGCCCTGCTATGGCCCATATCGTACAATTTTCGATATATGCAAAAATAACAAAATCGCGGATATTTTTCGAAAAAATAATTTAAAAAAAACGGTTTTTTACCGTTTTTGGCGAAAAAAATTGTAGATATAAAAAAAATGAATCCTCGATATGCGCTATAGCTATAGTTGTAAAAAATATGTGGTTAAAATTTCATAAGGATCGGCTCAGTAGTTTCGAAGATTTTATCAACAAGCCGTCGAAACACGTTTAAAGTTTGTTTGGGTTACATAAATACATTTTTAAAAATTGAAACGTATTTCGAAAGTGTCTTTACCAAGAGTATCCAGTTTTATATCAATATCTATAATATAAACCTATCATAAAAATTCATAAAAATAGCCTTTTTCAGCGTCTAAAGTGAGAAGACCCCTTAAGGGTTACTTTGACATCCTTTCGATACAAAAACGTAATATTTTATGCATTATATGTGGAAGTGGATGGAAAACAACGATTTTTCACAATCAAATTATCATTTTTTTTTTAATAAACATTTTACATCAAAGTATCAAGTACCTAGGATATTATTATTGATAAAAGGGTGGCACAAATTTGAGCTCTATTTTTTTCCGTTTTCTCACCATCCAATTATCTACGTTAACGGAAAAAAAATTGTCGCGTAAGCTGCGAGCGGTCAACAAATGTTTAGCGGTCGCTGAAGCCTCCCAAAAATTCGAATTTTCATTAAAAAATCGATTTTTTTTCGTATACCTCTCGCCCATGAATTTTATCTTTTAAAATGTTTGAATTAACCTCGCGAAAGCTTTAGCCGGCCAATTAATATTCAGTGGCCGCTCAAGAGCTTCGAAACTTCAAAATTTTCAAAACAATTAAGCCTTTTTTCTGCAAAAACAATTTTCCGCGCATCGCAATGCGTCCCACAGTTGGTCTCGTTAGTCAAACTGCGCAGCAATCGTAGCTGTGCTCTGTGACGAGCGACGCTATAATACAATAATGCATAATAATACATAATAACACATATCATCTAATTGGTGTTTGCTACAAATTATTATAATAAATTATTCAGAAAATGTTCAAGAAACTTTGTTTTTATGCTGCAAGGAATTGTGGCGCATGCGAGATTTATTTTTTTGCGGAAATTCTGAATTCCGAAAACTTTGAGCGACCACTAAATATTCATTGATGAAAAGTGGACGAAAAAAATCGATTTTTGAATGAAAACTTGCAATTATGGGAGACTTGAGTGACCTCTAAATATTTTTGACCGCTCGCAGCTTCCGTGACAACATTTTTTTTCTTTAAAGAACACTATTGCATGTTGAGAAAAAGGAAAAACTATAGAGCTCAAATTTGTGCGGCTCTAATAGACAGTTAATCAGTCTTATAATAATCCGTGAGAACAAAATCAACTTGAGCAACATTGCAATTAACTTTAGCCACATCATAATAAACTTGAACAACAAACTTAAAAGCATTTAAATGCGCACACATTTAAACTGTATTTTGGCGCTCTGTTAAAGTAGCCCCAAAAACTGTCAAAGTTACTCTTAATGTCTATTTACTTAATGTACTATTCGTAGCTAGAAACAAAGTTTGCATCGTTGGAATCCAACGATAAATGACTCTTTGTGATTTATCAATATTTTTTCGCCGTTTTAGGCTGTGAAAATCACTCAAACGTTTCTACGTATTCTCATTAGACATTCAGGCCCTCATTTTGCAAACAAGGCTTTCGATAATTGTAAAAATGAAGAAATGAAAAATCAACAAAAAAAATTGTTGGTTTCCTATGCAAATTTCAACGTTGTTATTGCTAACGTACGAGCTTCGGTAAAATCGTTTTAAAAAGATAAACTCTTTTTTTCTTTTTCAAAGAATATGCCGCATCTGCGATTGAAATGTCATCGAAATATATAAATATATTCTTTTGCATTCTTTGCATTTCACATTCAGTTGAAAAAGTTTCTAAATCTTAGGCGCGATTTGACGATGGAGTATTGAAACTGTAGGCGAAACGCACGCAGGAATGTTATTTTGACGGTCACGTATATGCACTATAGCACACAATAATTAAATTAGAATACACGAAGAATTAATGCTGTGTAGTAAATCGAAAGACTCCGTGCAAGCAAAGCAAATTTTCGATGCTCGTGTATGGCTGAGAAATTTCTTTCGTACGTAATTGCGTGGATGTCATATTACCATTTACATAATTCGTTTATTGTTCAATATATTCTCGTGTTCTCGTTTTGAGTATATGTTAAAAAATATTATTGTTATCGTGCATATCATTAAATATTATCGCTGACGAATATCATCATTGAATGACAACAATGATGATATTCGAATAGTTTGACAACCCAAACAATAATATTACATTAATATCATGAATATTTACTGACATAATTAAATCATTATTAAAAGTATCAGTACGCATTATCGGCGATAATAAACATTATAATCACCGGGAATATTATTATTGATTAATACTATCAGTTAGTGATAACGATAATGTTTCATTATCATTATTTATTCGTGAATGGCGTTGCAGCATTGCAATAAATGTTGGTGCTCCCTATGCTCATTTTAAGGGGGGACACCGCTGGGATGGGCCGAAAAAGGTCGTTTTTTTGTCTACTATATTATTTATTTGGTGTTCGGAAAAAATGTATGTTAGTGGGCAAACATTGAACTTATTTCGTGTAAGTATTTATTTAAAAAAATGGAAAACTAACAATTTCATTGCGGTGAATAGAGCCTCTGTATAAAAAATGTGGTCTAACATCTGGATCGGTAACTTAACAATGGTTGGTCTGAAAAATAAAAATAAAAAAGTTTTATAATCTCTATAAATGTAGTTCTCGTTCTAAGTATCCGTTTTTGGAGAACATTTTTTTTCCATAATGGCGGCTGTTAAAAAAGGGTAATTTTGGCGAAATGTTTACTTATATTCGGGGGCTAAAAAATACCAAATTCGAAAACAAAACAAAAAACGGCTACGTAAATTTTGGTTATTGAATTTGAAAATCGCACGATTATTGCTAGAGTTTTTTATCTTAGTACTAAAGTTGCTAAAGCTTTATAGTCTATACAAATGTAATTCTCCTTGTACGTGGCCGTTTTCGACAAAAACGTTTCACAAAATGACGGGTGTTCAAAAAACGTTTAATTTTGGCGAAATTTTTACTTATAATCGGAGGCTTAAAAAATACTGGAAATTAAAAAAACGGCTACTTATAACGATAGCTACTCCACTTAGGGTATTTTGGTTTTTTGAAATTGACAATCGGACAATTATAATTAGAGTTATGATTCTGGCCAGATCGAGAAAATTTGGTTCGAGAAAAACGCGATTGAAAGTTTTCTTATACGTAAATCGTTGCGCTACCTGCTCTCGCAAAGTCGTCTGTAACTTGATCAATTTTCAATATTTCAAGGTACAAGTTATTTAACACATCCTTGAATATATGTACACTAAGAAAATGCAAAAGAAATCGATTTTTCAAACCCGTGACAGTGGTGTCCCGCTTAATCGTGCAATCATAATTTTTTTCGATTTCAAGTAAGGTACCTGGGGTAATAAGGCCTAGCTAAGGGAAATTTTGAAAAATCGAAAAATATCCAATTTCATTGACACATTTGAATTATTATCATTATTCAAGTTCAGTTTCTATAAAATATATACGAAAAATGGTACCTTGTACTACAACAAAAACAAAATTAAACATTTTTATAAACCTTGATAGTAGGCCTTATACTATGGCAGGGTAATAAGGCCTACGGCTTTAACATATTTGAATAATCAAACTATACGTAATATATTTTGTATTTGAAATCAACATTTTGCAGCTTTGTATGAACTCAAAGTTCCTCTTTGCACTGCTCGGACAGCTGAGACCAGGTCGTTTTCTGACCACAACACTCGTTTTCGAGACATCGGGATCGAGGCACTAAAAATAACGATCAATTAATTAGTAATCAATATGCGTACTACTTATTTACATTCGTAACTTCTTCAAAGTAATGTAAAATACATTACAAAACAAACAAACTTTGCTACAAGAAGTAGGAGGATAAATAAGACAGATGGTTAAATTTAGTAGGCCTTAATAACCGTCGACCACGTATGTAAGAAAAACAAAATAAAAAATATTTGGACCACGATATGTTATTCAAACATTTATGGTCATCGAAGCTTGAATTAAGGGGAAATATACACCTAGGAGTAGGAAAAAGGTTATTTTTGTTAATTTTTTCAACAAAAACTATTTGAAATTTCGGATCGGGGTTTTGATTATCTAAAAGTATATACATTCGAAAATATGTTTAATTTTCTTTATTTAAAAATATTAAAAATATACAAGGATATTGTATTATCCTTGAAGCGTCGTAAAAAAATCTGCAAATACGGTACCCACTGGCGTTTCTTGAAAAATCATTTGAAAAAAAAAACCAAAAAGAATTTCAAATGAGATACTAAAATCTAGTACTTGTCATAGCCGATTTTGAAAATATCGATTTATGACGAAATGGCGGACGTTTGAACATAAATAGTGATTTTTGGGCCAAAAATTAGTTATTATTTTGTCCATGAAACAAAAACTAAGTAACGGATAAAAAATCCTATGACAAGTACTAGATAATGGTGTCCAATGTAGAGATTGACCGTTGGGCCTGGGACGGGCCTTCACAGTTAGCCTTTCTAGAATATTGGGCCGTGAGTATTTACCAATGAGGTGCCTTTGTAGAAATGATAAGAACGGCCCGATATCGGCTAACAGAGCCAACAATTATTGGGCCAATGATTTACTTGATTGTAGCGCCAATGTTGGTGATTGCACTTGGCCCTATGTGGTCCCTCTTAAAGGTCCTATGTAGAAATTGACCACTGGCTCTATGATAGGCCTTCACAGTTGGTCTATCTAGAAGTTAGTCTATCTAGAATATTGGGCCGTGAATTTGTTTGGGTTTGTTTGGGTGCGTGATAAATATTCAACCTATATCGGGCCAAGATTGGCCCGAGATTGGTCCTTATGGATACTTATTTCATGGAATAACCTTGAAATAAATTGTGATTTGCGTATATGTCAGGCTTCAAAATTGGCATATTTTACTTACTTATGTTGGTTATTTACAAATGCCAATAATAGGCCGAAACTTGATTACAAAAACTGAACTACAAAATATAGACGATTAATATATGACGTGCCAGTTATTTGCCTATTCTGGCACAATATACAGATAATGAATAACCCAAGGTTTAACGAAAATAAAAGCAGGTATGGTCTGACCCACTTAGCCAATAAAGGGCTTAGATTGATTAAATGTAATTTCCAGTATTTTAGCATTGTCAGTTTGAAAATTGGTAAATTTCGATGAACTATCACGGCTGTTTATTGGTTTTAACAGATGGGCCAGGACAGGCTTCAGGGATGGGCCGATATTGTGCCAGTTTTGAGTTTAGAGCGGAACAGTAATGGGCCAATATTATTTCTCTTTTGTTGGCTCATACGATGGTCCCAATATTGGCCTGATCGTAACATTGGGCAACTCATGGCAACCTCCACATGGGGTATAGAATAACCACGAAAAAACCTCAAGGCAATCGGTTAATTGGTTTTCGAGAAATTTTGGGTACCAACTTGAAAAACGTGGTTTTGAGAAAAACGCGTTTGAAGATTTGGGAATGAATAAATCATGAAATTTGTCAACTTACATGGAATTATCGATATCAGGCCCATAGTGTAGGTCTTCTACGGTCGACCTCGACCATCTAGGTGTGTATCTCTCCTTAATAAAGATAAAGATTGCGATTTTAGATAGATAAGTGTAATATTACAAAAAATACTCACGATTTATTCGGATCGATTTTTATTATTGGTGATGCGCGGCCGCGTCTTGTGATGGATTATGCAACACTAGCGGTGAGGAGCGGGGTATCGCGCCCCCGCAAATTTGTTGCGACATATTCGTGCAATAGGCGTCTGTGAGTGTGGTCTTGAGCGTGAGCGGTTATTTCAAATACGATTTTCGTTACTTAGGCCTTATTAGCCGACAGGGCTTGTTACCCACAGGCACCTTATACGTTAATTTCAAAATGAAATCTTGTACAATCCTATCTCGAGCGGATTTCATAGTATTTCCATTTTTTCTCACGGTCTCATCCTCGATACAGGTTTCTTTGGTCCTTACCCCCCGGTGAACTTTTGCGCGGTGGCGAGAGCGTTCTCATAGCGAGAGCCGCTGTCGCGTTTCATCGCGGAGCTTACCACGAGCTCTACTCGATCCTCGAGAGTCATCCGTTCTCGCCTCGACGACACCCGGAACTCCAGCAAATTTGGTTCAAGAGCCATTATCGCGAGGCCGAAAAAATTCGCGGTCGTCCGCTCGGTGCCGTTGACAAGTATCGGTTGAGGAAAAAGTATCCTCTGCCGAAGACGATATGGGACGGTGAAGAGACCGTTTATTGCTTCAAGGAACGATCGAGGAATGCCCTTAAGGAGTGCTACTCGCGCAATCGTTATCCGACCCCCGATGAGAAGAAAAATCTCGCGAAAAAAACCAGCCTAACGCTCACACAAGTGTCAAATTGGTTCAAGAACCGACGGCAACGAGATCGCACACCTCAGCTCAGAACGTGAGTCGAACATTTTTTTAATCGAATATTCATATATTTCGGTGGTTTGGTATTTACGAAAAACAATAAAAGCTTCTCAGTTTTTAGACATTTTAAGCAATTTGGGATTTTTTGGTTGTCAGTACCAAAAACACCCAAACAAACCAAAAGAAATTCGTTCAAATATTCACATGCTTAGTCTATTTGGTACTTACCTACAATAATTAAAGTTTCCCACGTTTTTTGACATTTCGAAGAATTTGGGATTTTTTTGCACGCTGTCAGTGCAAGCAACATCCAAACAAATTCACCTGAATATGGATTTGTTTAGTCAGATTGATATTTACCAAAAATAATCAAAGTATCTCACTTTTTTGACACGTTGAGCAATTTGGGAATTTTTTTTCAACTTTATCAGTACAAAAAACACCCATAAAAATTAATTTAAATATTCATATTTATAGTCAGATTGATATCTACCAAAAATAGTAGAAGTTCCTCACCTTCCTTGACATTTCGAAGAATTTGGGATTTTTTTTTGTACGTTGTCAGTGCAAGCGGCACCCAAACAAATTCACTTCAATGTTGATATGTTTAGTCGGTTTGATTTTCACCAAAGATAATAAAAGATTCTCGCTTTTTTAACATTCAGAACAAATTCACCTCAATATTGATACGTTTAGTCGGTTTGGTATTTACCCCAAATAATAAAAGTTCCTTTTTTGACATTTCGAAAAATTTGGGATTTTTTTTGTACGTTGTCAGTACATATAACACCTAAACAAATTCACCTGAATATGGATTTGTTTAGTCAGATTGATATCTACCAAAAATAATGAAAGTATCTCACGTTTTTTGACATGTCGAGCAATTAATAAATGAAGTTTCTCACATCTTTTGATATTTCGAACAATTTGAGTTTTTTTTTGTACTTGTGCAGTTAAAAATTTGTCGCGTCGCCTACAAGGGCGAAGTTTATTTACATTATTGAAACTTTAGGAGATTTTTCGCACTGTTTTAAGGATGGATGGGAGGCTTAAATGAAAGCTACCATAGCGATAAAAATTGGATGCATTATTGCTTTATTAGTTCTAAGTCTTCAAACTTTTGGTTTCTTTCATGATCCCACCTATGCCACCTTAAATGTGTAGTTTGCACTCAATCTTATGGGTCGTGAAGATACGATAAAAAAAAGCACGCTAAAAAATGGTACAGACAGTTTTAGGTTTGTCGTGTTTATAATTTATAGATAAAATAAACATTTTAGAAAGTTTCACAATAATTCGCTACATAAATATAGTCAAATTAATCGCAACGTAGTTCCATTCTGCTTATTTTCTCGATTGGCTCTCCCACACATCCTTGGCTAAACTGTATGGAAACGCACAAAACCAAGAGCGTATGCACTCTCGACAGTTTCGCCCTAATAAAATCACATATTAACACATACAGATAAAACAATCAATTAATATTCATGAGGTGTATTTTGAAATCTAAAATTTCAGCCAATTATACCTAGACTTGTAGTTTTTGTACATTCTTAATAGGCATAAGCTTGGGACCCGAAAAACAGGTCGATTTTCAATATTTTTTCTGATGAGAGTATTGGGATGACGAAATTGAAATTTTACACACAATTAATACATAGTCTTACCAAGCTCGAGGTATTTTTTAAATTGAAAAATATTCAACCAAAATGGGGTTATTATTGTTGAAACGAAGTGATGCCGTCACTGCATGGCCAATCGGTGTAGATGGGTCTGGCAACGAGGATCTTCTGAAATGAAATATAAAAAAATGTACTTTCAGTATCATAACAAACGTTTCGTATGACCGGATACATTTGGGAAATTTTTCAAATTACAAAAATAGCAAGTTGCTATTTTCTGTATGGATCTATGGAAATGGACTATGCAAAGTTTCGATGCGAGATTCGAAAAACTTCAAACGTTACAGCCCGTCAACGCTGTGCCTTATCGCTCGGATTCGAAGCAGGCGTGAACTTCAAACGCGTTTTTCTCAAAACTGCATTATCGAAATTGGCGTGCAGGATTACTCAAAAACTATTAAGCCGATTGAGTTGAAACTTGGTAGAAATATTGATAATATTGGTACCTTCTATTTGACGGGAATTGTTTTCGAAAAATTTAAGAAAAAAAACTACTTTTTTAATTTTTGTAAAATTTTACATGTTCTAACTGAACAAAATTATGAACTTTTTTGCAAATCAAAGTCTATGGGAAGCTAGATTATACGCCGATTCGCAACTCCCGCGGCGACCTTCCCAGTTAGGAATTGACGATGAAAAAAGGGCTCGCCAAGCTCTGAAACAAGGCTCACATTTTTTAATTCAGGCTGAGCACCAGCCTGATTTCAGGCCTAGCTGAACCCCTGAATGATAACGCGGTTTCAGGCTGTTGCACACAGGCTTGACCAAAGGCTGGTAGAAAAGCCTGTACTAAGCCTGAAACGACGAAACAACAAGGTTCAAAACGAGCCTTAATGAAGCCTTCACGAGCATTTATGACCAAGCTTATCCCAAACTCTTCTCGAGGCTATATGAGGCCTGTTTTTAGTTTTCTATATTCTACATTGGGGCAAATTTAATAAATTTGTAAAGAATTCATTTTATTTATTATATATATTTATTATTCATTATATTATTTGTTATAAAATATATATAAAATATTTTAAACACAATACTTTATCTTATTTATTGTTTATGGGACACGTAATACACAGAGTGTACGCAAACCCCAGAGCGTGAGTATATACGAAATGTGTATGTGACAGGAAAAAACTTTTTTGTGTACCTCATAAATATCGATAAGAGAATATGTTTAAATGTTCTGAGCTGCCTCCTTCGCTTTCGTTTCTCGTGCCTTCGCACCCGACAAATTGATTGCTAATTTTTTTTTTTTCATAAAAGTACAGAAAAAATATTATTTAAAATTTATTTTATTTTATCACAACCTGAAACAAGCCTGCATCCAGCCTTGATTTTTTAGCCTTAAAATTCACTGGCTGAATAAAGCTTGAAATATCCCTGAGTTTAGGCTAAGCAGCCAGTCTTGGTTCCAGGCTGCTCCAAACGATGCAATGAAACCTGGCCCAGGTCTGTCTCACTCAGGCTCAGTGAAACAAGGCTCGCAACAAGTTTGTTTCCATCGTCAGCCTTTTGATTCCCTACCTGGGTTGTAACACTCTGCCACAGCTCCGTCATTTTCATGGTGAATTAATTAAAAAAAATTCTTTCGTATACTTAAATATACTATTAAAATATACCGAAAGTTTGATAATTGTAGAATAATTATTTCTTAGTTTAAACAATCCCTCAATATTGCTTATTTTTTTCTTGTCTAAATGTACATCGCGCCTTAAAAACTCTTCCTTCGAAAGTTTACACCGTTTTGAAAAACGACATTTCGAGAAAAACGCATTTAAACTTTCGAGTGAGGAATTTTTCATATAAATTGTACACTAACGATCAATCGGCGATGCCAGGTCCATGATTATAACCGTCTATACTATCGGACAATGCAAAAAAAATCGAATTTTTGAAAATTATACACTGTTACGATCCTTAAAAGAATCATAAAAGTCAGAAACTTTTTCCTCGCCTGACGGTATCTCCCCCCTTAATTTCCACCTCCTATCTATATCGAAGTACACAACGTTAATTACCCCTTCAAAATCTTCGGATTCTCTCGAAATTCGTTTTTATCGACGCGAGAACCTAATTAAGAAATTGTCGATTCAGCGTGATGCCAAACTCGACGATCTCCCGTTTCGTCGTCACGCTGTTTCGAGTGTTCGACACTTTAAGCGCGAAACGTACGCACGAATGCGTGAGTAGCCCCCGGGGTAAGCTCTCGTGTGTTATTAGGGGCGAGCGGGTAATAGCGTCAAAAGAGCAAGGGAAAACGAGCGAGCACATTAGAGAGGAAAGATCGTGCGAGCGGAGTAGCTTTTGGTGCGTGTATGGAGGGCACGTGTGCCCACGGGGGGTCCCTCTTAATTTTCCTTCGGTGCAACAAGTGTGTTCATATATGCGAGGGACACGTGTACGTGTGTGCTTTTGCATCTATCTCGTGTGCTCTCTCGTGAAGCTTTTCCGACACTTCAAAATCCACACCCTGCAGTTTTCGGGAATTCTCGGGCGCCCGGCATTCGGCCAAGCGATAAATCATTCTACCGCCACTTTTTTCTTTCTTTCTTGCACTCGGCGACGCGAGAGGTTGGGATTTATTGGTATACAATTTTGTTTTTTAAGGGGCTATGCCGGTGTGAACGCTGAAAATTTGGGTGATTTTCGGAAATTTTTTGGAAGAAAAGTACTCAATTAAACGTTTTGGAAAATTAAGAATATATTTGGCTATATTTTACATATATTACATAATTTTTTTATCGAAAAATATTGAGATCCAAGCGACTTATGCGCTGCTTCGGAGATACCAAAAAAAAAGTTCCTGCACTGCTGACATGACTCCGGCCGATTGAGTAGCTGAAACCGAAAAAAGAAAAAATGTCGTTGAACTGGAAGGTAGTTACTGTACAATGATGTAGAATTTTCGAAAAATATCAAAATCTAACCAAATGGCGTAGTTATGAAAAAAAGTCTGTTTTCTTGCCTGTAAAATGGTCGTTTTTTCAATGACAAATCGTCAATTTTCATCCAATCGAAAATATCCTACGTCATTGTAGAGTAAATATATTCAAGAGTACTCAGTTCAAATTTCAAGTCAATCGGATAATTGCTCTTTGAGCTACAATGTTAGCAAATTTAATAAATCTCATTTCGAGAAAAACGCGTTTAAATATTTAATCATCGATCTTTGCAAGATGAAATGATATTGATATAAGTGATGATGATATTTTTGAAAGTATAAACTGTCGATAAAGGCAAAAAAATCGATTTTTTGAAAGTGTCACCCTGGTCTAGGCCCTTAATTCTCGTATAAACAATCACTTGTTCGAAGTTTTTTTTTCTTCATTTTTTCGACATGTAATTTATTTATTTCAATCTTCTTTTTCTTTTTTCTATAATTAAAAAAATTATTTAGTAGATTTTGTTGAGCCATTTTTTTCTGGAACCCGGTGACTCTCTGGACTTGCGGTCTGATCGCGTATTTGCATCGCTCAACTGTTTTTTTTTAATTTTGCTGTTCAATATAGTGATAAGTAACTGGACGTCGTTGTGTCAATGCTTTCACATGCATTCTATACTATTGTTTTTTTATTATATACAGTGAGGTAGCCCAGTTTTGAGCTCTATTTTTTTCCCTTTTTCTCACAATCCAATTATCTTCTTTAAAGAAAAAAGAAAATTGTCGCCAAAGCTGCGAGCTGTCAAAAAATTTTAAACCTCGCTCAAGCCGCGCGAAAATTCAAATTTTCAGTAAAAACTCGATTTTTTTCGTCCTCTTTTCACCCATGAGTTTTACGCTTTGTAATTTTTAAAATAACCCCGCCAAAGCTAACCTCTAGCCGGCCAATTATTTTAAAAATAACCTCTAGCCGGCCAATGAATATTCAGTGGCCGCTTAAGAGCTTCCAAATTTTCCGTTTTCGCAAATTTTTCTTTACTCTTCTCACACAAATGTGACGCTGTGTAAAATTTTCAAAACAATTAATCCCATTTTTCTTCAGAAACGGATTTTTCAAATTTACCTCACCCTTCTACACCCAGTAAAGCGACCTATAATTTTGTTCACGGACAAGAGCTGTAAATAATTATTTTATGAAAACAAAGCTTATTATAGTTCTTGGGTTAGAAGTGGGAAGTAAATTTGAAAAATCTGTTTCTAAAGAAAAAGGGATTAATTGTTTTTACAATTTTACAGAGCGTCAATTTTATGAGCGAGAAGAGTAAAAAATGTGCCTATATTTATAGTACTAATAAATCTTTTTTAAATAACATGTTGTGGAACATGATCTCAATATAACGATTTCCCTAGAGATTCGTGCGAATGAATGTTTTAATCGATACAGAAAGGAGATAAAAAACGATACACATTTGATCATATCATGAGGCAAATCCAACCTAGGTTGCTGTTTATTGCAATATCCGTACAGGCACATAGAGACATGTATATATATATACATGTATATATATATATATATATATATATATATATATATATATATATATATATATATATATATATATATATATATATATATATATATATATATATATATATATATATATATATATATATATATATATATATATATATATATACACATAGAGACATGTATATATATATATATATATATACATGTCTCTATGTGTCTATATACGTATGATGTAAGCTGTCATCGGGCACGTTTAGATAATTCGCTCTTTCACTTTCCAGAGCTCGCGCTTGCTCTAATCCGGTACTTTACCTTCGCACTTCGCACGTTCGTTGATTCCTTTTTTTTATTTGCTGTTTTGTTTTACACACGGCAATTAATGCGCCAACGATAAAGATTAGGAATTCATGAATGGAAGGGGGACTCGTGGCACTGGCCGATTATCGAGCATAGTTCAGAGAACTCTTCGGCACAGTGCCGTTATTCATTTTGACCGTAAAAAATACACCCGAAGTATATCGATGAGGGAGCATCGATAAAAAAATCGATAAACCACGAAGTGTAAACTCTTCCAAATGTAACAAAATTTCTTGTCGGTCGCCGAGTGAAAGCTCCGTCTGGAAAAAAACTTTCCGAAACAATGTGCGGTTGGTAAAAATAGTCGAGGATTCAAACTTCGGTTTCAAGTGGGGAAGAAAGGGGCGACCGGGCCTGTGAGATTTGAACATTTTGTCCATTGCCTGTCCATCGTTTTTCATAAAAAATAAACAGTACATAAATAAAATAATAGATAAATGAAATAGTTAATTAATTAATTAAGAAAATAATAAATAAATTAAATAATAATCGGGTTAATTAATGGTTTTCGTCAAATTAAAAAAGAACAAAAAACCTTTTTTCCCGTAGAATTCCCCATTGAAATGAATTGTCGTCTGACCGTATATCGAAAAAATCAGGGCCTTTTTATTCTCGCACACGAAGTACGTTTATCGCAGACGAAAAAAGTGAGCAAGGGAATTGCATTTTTTTCATCATCGTAGTTCGGACATTACGTGCACGAATATGGTAGAAGGAGTTTGTATCGTTCACTAGGCTCGTATATATACATCTGTAAAAAAGAAATACGTTTGGAAGCGAAGTAGGATTGTTATGGCTACGACGTGGACGCGGTCAGGGTCCCTCCAACATTTTTGCCGGTTGCTCTACTCTCGGGGCTCTTGAAAAATAAAAAATAAAAGTAAAAGAAATCACCTTCGACCAACGAGTTATTACTGTACATATAAAATGGTCCCGGGTGCTTGGAAGCAAATCCTTTATTCCCGCCACTGCTTGTGGCTCTGAAAATCGATAGGGCTCGATAAAATGGAAAACTTTCCAATGGCAAAGTTTTCCACTTCGTCGATGTACCAGTTGCTCGACAATCTCTAGGATGCGTTTCATGGGGGGGGGGGGGGGGGGTGTTCACCGCGAAAACAAAAAATGTACCCGCAAAAAAGAAGGAAATGCGAAACATTGACCATTTTGGGTGGATCAATGATACCTGAAAATCAAATGGAAGATGATCAATGGAGGTGAGCGCGTGTGCCGGTGTGTATAGCGATAGAAAACGTCCCGGAGCGTTCTCTCGCGTGCACGACCTCGCGAAGGTCCTAGAGGAAAAGGAAACGCGACGCCCCATTACCATTTTATGGCACAGCTTCGGTTACGTATCTCGTTTCACCATTGAGCTGTTCGCACTACCAATAGTTTGGTAACATAAAAGCCGAGAGAGAGAGAGAGAGGGAGAGAGAGAGAGAGAGAGAGAGAGAGAGAGAGAGAGACGCGGAAAATCCCCGCCACCGGGGGGAGGGCAAAACCCGACCGATTTATCTGTGTCTATGTACATGTAATGTACAATGCATATATCATATACGTATACGTAGACGTATACTCGCGTGAATGAGAGCCTTAGGGGTGGGAATGAATTTCGGAACATTGCGAAGGGCGGGTATTATACACACACGTGTAACGAGTGCCGCGTGAAATGAATTTTACACAAGCATGTCCTAACATACTTCGATTGGACTTGAATTTTTTTTCACTCTCATCGACAACAATATTTTATGCGGGTAAAGGATAGATGGAAATAATAATATATGTGATGATGCGTTCGGGAATATAAATTATTTTTATTACTATCATACATCATTATTATTTGTTCGGGTTTATTAGAATATTTTGTACATCGTCACGGTGTTAAAGAAGAATTTAAATATTTTTTAGAAGACAAATTAATAATTAGCCCCGAGTTGATCAAACTAGGAGATCCGTTCGTTGGAGAAAAAAAAATTATTCGCGTATATAGGAATTTCGTATTATCCATGGTTTGGTAGACAGTTTTTTTTATAAATCATTTATTAAGGGAAGGGGTTTCAGCGTGAAAGAAAAACACTTTTATGCGATTTTTTTCATCCATATGGATGGAGTAAATTTATTGAAACCTTTTGTACATTGTTAAGTGTCATTTCGAGAACATTCCGTGAAATTTGTACGCGAAAATATCCACAAACAAGCCAGTGACAAAGCTTTTCCAAGAACGCCTATGGAAAAACACGATTTGCGGTGTTCACTGTATCTCAGATAGAAATTATCTGAAATCAAGTACCATTAAAATTTAGTCAAAGTATCATCAAATCCTCCCCAACGGTCTTTGATCATTTTTTTTCATTTCTAAATTTTTGGTGGTCATGGAAAGTGAAAAGTGCTATTTTTCACGAAAAATTCCGCCATTTTGGGGGTGGAAAACCCCCTCAATGTAAAAAAAAATCTCAATCTAACCGTTGGGGGGAGATATTTTATATGTAGAAAGGGTGTACCAAGTTTGAAATAAATCGGTCATGGAGTTTTCAAATGGCAGTGAACACGGACTTTGAAAAAGTGGTTTCGAGAAAAACGCGGCACCGGCTTGTTTGTGGATATTTTCGCGTACAAATTTCACGGAGTGTTTTTGAAATGACACTTAACAATGTACAAAAGGTTTCAATAAATTTACTCTATCCATATAGATGAAAAAAATTCGCAAAAAAAGTGTTTTTTTTTCACGCTGAAACCCCTACCCTCCCCTTAACGAAATATCTACTATGAAAATGTGATTTTTTCTTTTACTGAAATCAACCCAAAAAAGAGCAGGATTTTTTTCCATCTACCGAATAAGATGAAAATAACGCATTCTGTCAGATGTTGGCTCATACGATATAACATTAATGATACACACTAACGTGTGTGTGTGTCTATATATATGCAGGGTGTCCTGTTATAAATGGATAATCGTGCAACTGTCGATAGGTCAGATCATGTCCTGCTAGATGCTGGAATTTCAGGTTAGTGAAAGGCCCACGCTTTTCGAGATAAAAAATCATCTGCTTTTGGTTCTTCGCATGCCATTTCTACAAATGATAACTTTTCTCACCCGGTTAAAAAAAAATACTCTCGATTATTGGTTTTATCTAGAAACGTGTTTTTTTTTACCTTAAGGCGGGATATACATTTACAACGATGAACAAGTCGATTTCTTTTTTTTTTTCTTCGAACGATAGAACTATATGTCTAGAATATTTTCCCAACGATTCAAAGCGAAATTCGAAAAACTTCGAATGTTACAGCCCGTCAACGCTGTGCGTAATAGAGCCTCTGTATAAAAAATGTGGTCCAACGGCTGAATCGCCAATTTGACAGTGGTTGAAAAATGAAAATAACAACGTTTTTTAACCTATATAAAGGCAGTTCTCGTAGAACGTAGCCGTTTGGCGAAGCAAAATAATTCACGAAAAGGCGAGTGTTAAAAAAACGTGTAATTTTGGCCGAATTTTTACTTATGTTCGGGGGCTTAAAAATCACTACACTTCCGCAATCACGGAAATTCTGTTTTTTTATAATTCAAAATCGGACAAGAAATTGCGCTTTCTGCTCTCACTAAATCGTCTGTCGCTTGGTCAATTATCAATATTTAAACTTGAACATTTTTTCACATTCTCTTGAGTGTCGATACTTTGGAAAAAAGAAAAGAAAAAAAAATCGATTTTATTTACTCATCACAATGGTGATGAGTAAATATATGTATACCCCCTTAATTATATTATAACTATATTATATTAATTTATTATATGTGATGTAATGTAATATCATCCGTAATAATAATATTAATAATTAATAATAATAATTGTATATAATTGTTATTATATACATTATATGATACACATAATTTATAATTATTATTATTATACCATCATTATCATTATCATCGGCATCATTTAATTATCTATGAGCGATGCAAATTTATAACTGCAACAACAATAATATTGATAATAATAACAATTTATATTCATGAACGTATCCACACGTATTTCATTATTTTGATTCACTCATTTATATTGCATAATAACAATAATTATAATTAAATTTGTTTATGGTTATTTGTTTATTAAATTAAATTTATATTGCATAATAACAACAATTATAATTAAATTTGTATTACACATTTTCAAGTTTTTATTCTTTTTGTTTTTTTCCATTCTTCTCGTTCATCACATTATAACTCTTAATATCATTATCACCATCGTGAAAATCTTTATTACCATAAGTACTTGCTTCATCACTGTGCTCGAATTTCTGCGTTTAAATATCGGCACGAGTGCAAAAACGTAGTCTGACAATTCGATGCTAATTATTACAATAATTTTCATCGAATTACGATGACAAAAGTGATCACCATTATTATTTTTTGCGTCGATCGACCTCGTTAGTTCAATGGGAGTCTTTCGCACAGCGAGTTGTCGCTGCACACGCGGTTTTGTCTTGGACCTTTTCTCCATCAGCTCGGACCTTGGAGACATAGGTATACGTGGTGGCGGGATGGAAAAAAAAGGAATTGCCTCGAAAACCTCCCGCGTACGTAGCGGCGTAACCGTAACGTTGGAGCATGACGACCGTAGGCGGAGTTCGAAAGGCTCTACACGCATATATATATATATATATATATATATGCCGGTATTTTAACGCGCGTCCCCAATGAGAAAGTCCCTTCTCCCTTCTTCTTCGTCCTCAGCCGCCATGTCCTCACGCATATATGCACATGCGTGCACACATGCCGGTCCAAGGGCGAAGGTTGACGCGTGAACCACACGAAGAACAATGCTCACCCAGCGCCTCGAAGGACCGCGAGCGCGCTTGCATTTCGCATATGCGTTTCCTTTTTCTTTTTTTTCCCCTTAGATGGTTCTTTTTTCCGTTTTTTTTCTTGGTTATCCAAATGTGTGTTTTTTTCTCGTCGCACGGTCGCTTGGTCCGAGCGTTCTCGTCACTCGATCCGGCGAGAAAAGTTTTTTTCTCTTCGAACGTCCACGTGTAAATTTCCGTACAAATTTCCCTACGCTGATGTATAGTCGAAGGAATTTCGCTGGACGTGGAAAATCCAAGGAAGAGTTGGGGAAAAATTGCAGTTTTTTAAGGGCTAGGCTATCGTGTCGGCCATCAGACGTAAATCAGGGTTATGTGAAAAAAATAATTTTGAAGGAATGAGCAAGATTGTTGAAAAATCGTATGGGCGTTTATTTGTATGGGGATTAACAAATTTGTGTACCAAGTTTCATAAAGAAATATTTATTATTGGAGAAGTTATGGAGAATCTCGTGAAGGGGCTTTAAGGCGGGATGTACATTTACAACGATCGGAAAATCGATTTCTTTTTTTTCTTCTTTAAACGATAGCACTATAGATGTAGAATATTTTCCCAACGATTCAAAGCGAAATTCGAAAAACTTCAAACATTACAGCCCGTCAACTCAAAAACTATTAAGCCGATTCAGTTGAAACTTGGTGTCTACTTGACGAGAATTGTTTTTGAAAAATGGGAAAAAAACGACCTTTTTAAATCCACATTTTACAGAAATGTTGCGCGGAATGTTGATTTTTTTTGTAAACGCGTGCCATTTTCTGAAATTTTCATTTTCTTCATTTTAATTACCGTCACATAGAAACTATACATGTTCTAACTTTTTTGCAAATCAAAGTCTGTGGGAATCTAGACTGCACGCCGGTTCGCAACTCTCGCGGCGACCTTGCCGTAGAACTCTGCCACAGCTCCGTCATTTTGATAATGAATTAATTTAAAAAATCGTTCTGTATACTTAAATATACTATTGAAGTATACCTAAAGTTTGATAATTGTAGAATAATTATTTCCTAGTTTTAAAAATCCCTCAATATTGCTTATTTTTTTCCTGTCCAAATGTATATCCCGCCTTAAACGTGAGGGACTCAATCGTGTACTTGATTTTGGCCATCCGGTTGGTCGGAAACGAAAAACAAGAGCTTTTTATTAAAATAGATAATATTCGCTGAGACTTGACGTAGCTTTTTTTGTTATTGTGTTTCGATCGTCACATCAAAAGAATTCTAGTTTTTTCGATTTTTCGCGAAAACATTACATAACTATTGTTTATAACTAATGAAAAAAAATGTCAAGAACAAAGAGGTCGGTCAAGACTAAACTACTATTACCCTAAATAAGTGTATCAAATTTCAAGGCAATCCGTTTATTAGATGTTGAGAAATCGTGTACACCGTTTTGAAAAACCTAGTTTCGAGAAAAACGCCTTTAAAATTTTACTGACATTTCTATCGTTGTAACCATAAGTTTAACTTCAATCTGCAATTCCTGCACCATATGTTGGACCTTCCTCGTCAATTTGAGTTGCCCGAAGCGACGAACGAGCGGTCTTCATTTTCGTAGTAGCCTAACCCCACAAATGAAATTGGTTTTTAAATAAATCGCTCGTTGAATTTTCATCGCATTGTGACTTAACAAAATTATTCCAAGGAGATGACAATGGTTATATCTTTGTGACGGCTGAGGAGAGTTGTTCAATTTTTTTCGTCTAATTGTAGCACCCAGAGTAAGATTCTATTGACTTTTTCTGGCAACGATTGTCTTTGATTTCTTTCTTCGTCGTATCTTTGTCCAGGGGAAAGAAATTCGGTGAAAACTGCCGAAGACTGCATTGGTTGACACCACGTGTGACGTCTCCTTTCCCCAAATCGAGACCGGAAAGTTCACGCGCATTGTGTGCAAGGCAAGATTTCTCCGGGCTTTTGTTTTACAGGGAAGCGAGAGCTCCAGGCAAAAATTCGAAGATTTATGCACTCACGAAGGTCCCTACATATGCACGATGGATATATGTGCATCGTGTGTGTGTGGTGGCCTTCGTGAGTGCATAAATCTTCGAAAACAGTCCGCTACATATATATATATGCGTATGTGGGGGTGTAGGGCCATGGTCAGTCCCATAAGTATATGCTCGTGCGAGCAATGGTAGAAAGAAGGAAAATTTATTGCCACTTCGGGTCCTCCGAAAGACCATTCGAAAAGTCAACATGTGTGATACATTCACTCCGAAGGAAATTCCGTGTTCTTCGGATGCTCCATTTCAGAAGAGATTATCGACTGAGTTTATCTGTTCGCAGAAAAAAAACGAATCGAGTGCAGCGGAAAAAAGCAGGAAAAAAATGGACAGATGCAATGACGCCCAGGATAAAGTTCCGAAAAAGACATACTTCCAATTAATTTGGAGTTTTGTGTACCCATGTATTTTTAGTCGTTGATCACAAATGTGATAGTGAAAATACCCGCAAATTTGATTTTTCCGGTCGAAACTCACACAAACTGATTTAAAAAAGAGAATTGTATTTTATTGTAATAAATGTTGATATTAGAGAAAAATGTTGGTCTAAAAACAATCTGTTTCGAGAAAAATGGGAAAATGCTCCAAAAAGTCCATTTGCCTAAACTCAATTAGTTTCGATATTAACTACTTATGCACTTTACAGCGGGAAGGTTGCACTTTGATCTTTAACACTATACGCATACCTAAACAACAAACAACAAACAACACACAACACAACAAACAAACCCAAACACTCATCACAATAAACAAACCCAAACACACATCACAATAAACAAACCCAAACACACATCACAATAAACAAACCCAAACAACACACAACAAACAAACCCAAACAATCTCCAACCTACACCTTAGTAGATAATATCGAAACTAATGGAGTTTAGCAAAATGTACTTCTTGGAGTATTATCCCATTTTTCTCGAAACAGAATGGTTTTAGACAAAAATTGTACAGAACATAAAAGATCAATCTTTTCATAGGCTACAACTTTTGTGAGGAACATTTTTCTCTAAGATTAACTTTTTTTTAAATAAAGTAGAAAAACTTAAAAAAATCAGTTTTTGTGAGTTCTGATTTTGAAAATGAAATTTGCGGGTATTTTCACTATAATATTCGTAATCAGCGAGTTAAAATAGATGGGTGCGCGAAATTCCAAATTAATCGAAGGTGTTTCCTCTTCGGAACTACACCGGACGTTCATATTCGAAATATTGATCAACCGTGTCTTCAAAGTGAATCATTATGATGATTCAGTTTGATGAAAATGATGAATTGATGAAAGGAGAGAGAGAGTTCATTTTTTCGATGCTTTGATCGGACCAGGTTTCAAGGGCTGCTTTCGCGTTTCTCTTTGCAGAGACATGGTCTCGTTGAACTGTCAAAGCGGCGGTAATGGAAATCCAAACGGTGGTGCGAGCAACGGCGGAGCGGGTCACCAGTCGTTGCAGCCTCTCGATTCGGGCAGCCCGAATTTAGCGATGTCACCACTCTCGACAATGGGCATGTCACCGGTTGGCATGAATCCCTGCAGCCCGTTGGGAATGAGCCCGATGGGCTCTCATCATCACGGCTATACGGCACCGGCGACACCTTCCGCGGCTCATTCGTCGCATCCGCACAACGGCGGCCTCAGCCCGATGAACGACGTCAAAACGCTCTGCTACGGTCGCGGAATTTATGACTCAGGTAAGCCTCGTACTGGAAACCTTGTTGCTAATTTTTTGGGTGGTTTTTCCCTTCAATTCGACGGGTCCCCATAAAAGCTTGGGGTCGAAAAAAACAGATGCGATTTTCAAAAAAAATTCTGACGAGATTATCGGCATGACTGGGTCGCAATTTTTAACACAATTAACGGGAGATTTACACCTAGGCGCCGGAAAAACAGGTCATTTTTGTGAATTTTTTCAAGGAAAACTATTTGAAATTTCGGATTGGGGTTTTAATTATCTAAAAGTATATACATTCAAAAATATGTTTAATTTTCTTTATTTGAAAATATCAAAAATATACAAGGATATTGTATGATCCTTGGAGCGTCGTAAAAATATCTGCGTATACGGTACCCACTGGCGTTTCTTCAAAAATCATTTGAAAAAAAACCTCAAAAAGATGATTAAATTAGATATTATAATCTAGTACTTGTCATAGGCGATTTTGAAAATATCGATTTATGACAAAATGACGGACGTTTGAACATAAATAGTGATTTTTGGGCCAAAAATTAGTTATCATTTTGCCTGTAAAACAAAAAGTAAGTAACGAAAAAAAATCGCATGACAAGTACTAGATAATGGTGTATAGAATAACCACAAAAAACTTCAAGGCAATCGGTTAATTGGTTTTCGAGAAATTTTGGGTATCAATTTGAAAAGCTTGTCGGCTCGGCGCCCCAAAACACGTTTCACTTTCTCGGCTGTAACTGGCTTATTTATCGAAATATTAACTTGCCGTTTTCACCAGATATTCTGGAGACCTCAAATTTCGAGAAAATGCAAAAAAATCGATTTTTTTCGACCATTTAGGTGTATATCTCCCCTTAATGTGTAGTCTTTTCAAGTTTGAATTTCTTTTTCATTGAAAAATATTGATAAACAATGAAGTTGTTATTATGTAATCGAAAAGTCGCCGTTGCTGCTTGGCCATTCGGTGTAGGTGGTTCTGGCAACTAGAGTGATCTGGAATGGAAATTCAAGAAATGTACTTTTAGTGTAACGATTAAACTTTTGGGTGACCGGACAGTTTTTTGATATTTTGAATGATCAGAACGCTCTAAACTCCGAAAGAACATTAGCCCGAAATATCAAAACTCCGAAAGAATTTTACACGAAAGACCAAAACTCCGCAAATCTGAACACCGTGAACATAATTCGGCTATGGAAGTTTTAAAAGTTTCCAAATTTTCAATAAATCGACGAATTATTTCAAGAATTTATTTATTTATTAAAGAGTGATTTTACGTCAATTTTGAAATTTGTCTAGACAATGTAATACGTTCTACATAATTTACAGTCAACTGTGTAGACTTTTGCTGGCATAATCTTGACGAACCTTGTCATTTCGGAACATTAAAATTAGGAATTTTAAACCGTCGGCGCATACAAAGTTCGCAATTTCAACCCGGCCCTCATGTCAAGATCGGGCCAGCGAAAGTCTACACAGTTGACTGTAAATGATGTAGAACGTATAACGTTGTCCAGACAATTTTCAAAATTAACGCAAAATCACGTCTTAATTGAAAAAAATCTTGAAATAATTCGTCGATTTATTGAAAATTTTGAAACTTTTAAAACTTCCATAGCCGAATTATTTTGACGGTGTTCAGATTTTCGGAGTTTTGGTCTTTCGTGTAAAATTCTTTCGGAGTTTTGAGCGTTCTGACCATTCAATGTTCGGAATTTCAAACCGGCCCCATCTTGAATTTCGGAACGTTAAAATTCCGAATTTTAAAACGTCGGAGCATTCAAAGTTCGGAATTTCAACCCGGCGCCATATTTCGAAAATTACGAAAATGACCAGCTGTAGAAAAAAAGTTTGATTTTCGATGACAAATAACTTTAATCATTAGTTCGTAACACACGGATAAACATATTGAAAAATCATCCGGTCATACGAGAGAAAATGTGCTCGAAACATATTCACAGGACACAGCATAGCTGTCCGAATTTGAAGTGAATCGAACGAATGGTATTGCAGTTTGCATCGTTGGAATGCAACGAAATTATTCTTTTTTTTCGTATTGCTTAATTTTTTTTGGTACATTCAGGCTTCAAATCTCACTGAAATATTTTTGAATATCCTTATTAGGCACCCATCATCTAAAACTGCAAAAGAAGAGTTTAGATAGTATTCAAAATAAAGAAAAGAAAAAATAATGAAGTATTTCATTGCATTCCAACGATGCAAATTTCAGCACGCTGTCGGACGAATATATTTCGAGATACAACTTGCACCAATTCATAAAACACCGTTTCGAAAGAAACGCAAACGAAAAAAGGGTAATATGCAGTCGCCGTAGTGCAGTGAGCCATCTGGCCCTTAACAAAAATCTTCATCACCCGGTCAATTTTTCGAATTTTTACGAAATCCTTGTTGCAAATTCAAGTTAAGCCCCTAAGCTATAAATCTACCCAATGAAAAATTGCATTTTTGACATTTTGAGCTTTTTCATTCTCCTTAATCATTTTTCTTTCGATTCCTTTTTCGCTTCCCATGATGAATTCAATGAATTTCGACTGCGACAAAGCAAATTTGAATTTGTATCTCTTCATACCTCTTGTACCTCGTCATGCCCATTCTCTCATAACCCCCTCTCCCCTTGCAACATTGATTAAAAAATCCGAAATAATTCACGAAAAGATCATTCAGTGGGTACGTCCAAGTAAAATTACTGCGGTTTATCCAAAACAATTATTCGCGTGGAAAAATCTCCGCAAAACCTTGTTTAAGGGGCCAGTCCACTTTGGAGTATAAAAGTTGTTGGGCTTGATAAATAAAGTCTTGAAATACATTTTAAAAAATTAATTCATTTTTAAGTACAAAAACTAGTTTAACGTAACGCCTCAAAAATAGGTGGGCTAGGTAGCTCCATCACAACTCGGCAACGGCTTATCTGAAACAAAAAAATCAAAGTCCATTAGATTCAGTATGACACCAGCTACAATATCACCCTCGGATATAAAGTTTTATCAAAAAATAAAAAAATGGCAGATGAAAAACGAAAAAAAACGCGTTTTTTTTGCAGTATTTCGCAAAAGAGTGAAAATAACATTTTTTAAACCATCGAGAGTTATCTTGTTGCGAATCATGTTTACAATATGTGGTCCAAATTCCAAGAGAATCGGTTTATTTGTTTTAGAGATACGATGGAGCTAGATTTTGAAAAAGTTGTTTCGAGAAAAACGCGTTTGAAGTTCATACAATGAATAACTCTTACCTAAACTCAATCGGCAATTCCTGCACCGTACAAAATCCCTTCTGATTGCTCATCATCGTCGATTTCTTCAAGTCTTGCTTGCTTGCGATTTTTTGAAATTTTCAAAGTGGACTGACCCCTTAATTGTACAAGCTATCTCGGATCACATTTTCGGCACTTTTCGTGAAACTTCACGCGTCAAATATTGACACCTACCGATTTTTGTGAATCACCCTCGATCAACAAACGACAGCGCGATTGGCAAATATCGACAGTGAGCTTCGAGTACACGTTGCATTCGTATTTCTGTTTTTAGGCAAAGACATTGAACAGAGTCCGATGTATTATTCGAGTCACTCGAGCATGCATCAGTACTATCAGCCGAGTCATCACCAGATGATGAGCAGCCATCACCACCACCACCACCACCATCAGCAGGGTATGCCGACCGGTTACGAGATCATGCTGACACCTCCCCAGCACTCCATGTGACCCATTGATTGTGAGATTTCCGAACGCGAAGACCCGACCCATCATGGACAGGCGTGCGACGACGTGATTGCTCGAATTCACGCTTATGCCTGAATTTTCACGACGCGACCGAAAAAAGAAAGAAACCCAAGTGAATTTTACGAACTACACGAGCATTCGACACCACCGAGGACCTTTTTTCTCGTAGGGTCGTCCCTAAAAATCGTCCATTATTGGAGGAAACAAAAAATTACGGTTTTTTTCGAGATCTCGTGACGGAAAAGAAGGAATATGTCTATGAAAAAAAAAATCGTCTGCTATTATGACGAATAGAATAATGCGAATTCCGGTCGTGGGATTGTCATTTTTTTTTATTACGATTCGACTGACGGTAGGTGTGAACGGACTGTCTACGGCAGAATACCAACCGTGTGTCTACGATAAAGAAAGAGAGAGAGAGAGAGAAATGCACCCATTCCACGACTATGTGCGTCTGGATCGTACAGTGGGGGCAAAAGGTGTGTTCCACCCAAAAGTCTGGGAGGAGTTGAAAACTGGTCTCCTTTTTTTCATCCTTATTCTCTGCGCACGTGGTACCCTGCGACCGGTATAATGCTTTGTCGATCGAAAATGGCCGACCGGAAGGTGGGTTCGTTCAATTGCAACGCGTTCTCTCTCTCTCTCTCTCTCTCTCTCTCTCTCCTCTCTCTCTCTCTCTCTCTCTCTCGCTCTCTCTCTCCCTCCCTCTCTCTCTCTCCTCTCTCTCTCTCTCTCTCTCTCTCTCTCTCTCTCTCTCTCTCTCTCTCTCTCTCTCTCTCTCCTCTCTCGCTCCCTCTTTCGTCTCTCCCGAAATAAAAAAGCGCCCAGCGCCTTCAAATCCTCGGAGAAAAGATCGGTCAAAATATTGGAAATTTCGGAAAATTATCGTTTGCAAAACTTCGATCGCCTTCGCAGAGACGCGCGACAACGATTCGTCCTTGAGGACACATCGACGAAAAGTGTCTCGTTTTCGTTGAACTACAATTTAAAACGTAAATGGACAATGCGTACTTATTAAATAGAGAAATACGAATATAAATCGAGATAAGAAGTAGAAGGGGGACAAATGAAATGAGGGAGCAGAAAAAAATCGACTAATAAAAGACGTATTTGAAATTCGCCGATGTAAGACTTGAGTGGTCGAGAATTTAAGCATTTTCGTTCGGTCTAAGTAAGTGTAAATAAATCAGATTTATGGATATAAATATATATATAGTATATTAGATTGATGATCGTGTATGTAATGTATATATCAAGTGAAAGTGACGAAAACAAATGCGAATGTAATGCGACGAGAACGATGATTGGTTTTTAATAAATAAGTCTGAATTAATTGAAGATTGAAATGTTATACGTTAGTTGATTGAAGACCGAATGGTAAAATAGATTTTTCTTCGAGACGTTATTTCCCGCGGTTTTTCGTCGGGACCTTTTTTATGTCTGTGATGACGCGAACTTTTGGATATTCATTTACTGACCGATTGAGGTGATTTGTTAGCGGTACGACATTATCGACTGTTGGTAAGATAGAACGCGGACTGTACAGCAGATGGTTTGGTATGAGCCTATGGTAATGTACCGACCGATGGTAAGGCAGGGACTGCGGAAAATACCTGCAGCCGATAGATCGAGTTTCTGTCGTACCGGTAAATTCTATGGTCACCCAGAATCTCCGACAGATGACGTTGACATTTTCTATCGTTGAAAAAATACTGCAGGCGGTAAGTTCGAGTCTGTAGTAATAAAGAAATGAAACAGAGGAAAATGGTAGAGGGGAATATCGGTCTCCGAAAGTAGGAGGTAATTTCACAATATATTCAATGAAACGATTGATAACTAATTAATTCAATTTTTTTAAAATCAGTTTCGAAGCGAAAATTGGGAAAATAACGATGACGGAGTTCTAAAATTTATGGAATTATTTTTTATTTCCAGCGAAAATGTCACATAGTAATTTGCATATATTTGTGTACGATTAACACCTGGTTGACATTTTTGGAAATATCGATTTTTGGTTTTCGATGGATTCTCAAATTATGACGTTTCAAAAATATTCTCCGACAATTTCAAGTCGATCCGTTCAAAATTGAGAGAGTTATACGCCTTTATAGGCAGGTTTCGCGGAACCGGCGAACTTTAAACGTGTTTTTCTCAAAATGACTATTTCAAAATCGATATCCACGATTTCTCGAAAATCACTGGAACGATCAACTTTTAATTTGACAAGCTTCTTTTACATATCAAAAACCAGTGCTTGAACGAAGGATTTTTTTTTCGATGTATAGTTTTTTTTCTCGACGAAACGGGAGCGTTTTATTCGCGGAAAATCAGTAGTTACTTTCACTTTGGACTCCTGCCATTTATTAAAAAATCAATATTTTATTAAACCATTTGTCCAAGCACTAAATAATGGCATGCAAAAACTAAATGCTTTTGATTTTTTTTTATTTCAGATTATTTGTTTTCGAGCAGCAGTGGTCATAGCGAAAAACGTTTTTCAACCAGGGTTCTGCACAAACCATTGTATCTGCCACATTTATAATTATTTTTCGATACAAAAATGGTAAAAAATGCTTAAAACCGTAGGTAATGTGAAGAAAATTGAAAACCTGCACACGTTTTTCCAGAAAAAGTTCACGAAAATTCCTTTTTTTTTAAGCACGACCTATATGTAACTCGTTAAAATAAATGAAGGCTCGACAATTAAAATATTTTCTTGAATTTTATTTAATAAGGCAGTACGATCGGTTCACTATAATATTTTATCTTCCTCATTTGCGCCTATTTTCCGCCCCTATTTTTTCTCAACTCGCTCATTATTTTTCGACACAACCCCTCGTTGACGTACTTCTGCAAAAAAACGCCCCCCCTTTCCCAGTCGGCTTTGCCCACTCGTATTGTTCCTTTCCATTAATTTTCCCATCTCTACTTATTATATACATGCGTTGGTTTTGATTTTACTGTAAGTTTCTTTTGCATTATGCACATCGAAATTTACGGCATCAAAGCGAGTTTCACGTAACTTTAGCTAATTATTATTAAATAAAGAACCCTGAATATTTTGCAAAGGGTTCGCGGCTTGCCAGAGATCGTTCGGAGACTGTATGAAAATTACTGACCTGTACTCTCCTGCGATATTTGGAGCCCTTTGCCGCTGAACTGTCAGTCAGGGCAGTTCAGCTGCAGGAGGCTCCAAGTGAACTTTCACGTGTTCATGTTGCCAGAAGAAATTGTGGTTCTTTGCCTCCCTTTCGATTTTCCGCTGAAAAGGGTCCAATTTAGAAACATACATAGTATTTATACTATATTTATACATATGGTATAAATACGAAGTGGGAGATGAAAGTGAATTTTCAATTATGGAAAAACGTCAGGGATTTAATTGGCTTTGGGTATTAAGGCACTCCTGTGGCGGGTAAAAAAATTAAATTTAAAAAACCAAACATTTCCGCAATTGCAGTAGCTATCGCTCTACGCAGCCGTTTTTTTTTAAATTAATATTTTCGAGGCCCCCGAATGTATGTAAAATTTTCGCCAAAATTACATTTTTTTTTTGGAACACCCGCCATTTGGTGAGAATTTTTGTTTTCTCGGAAAACGGCTACGTAAAACGAGAACTACATTTATATAGATTATAAAACTTCATCATTTTTATCTATCAGACCAACGATGGTCACGTCATCGATCCGGCCATTGGATCACATTATTTATACGGAGGCTCTATTATACCTCAATAACATTGTTAATTTTTAATTTCTTCAAATAAAAATTTACACGAAATAAGCTCAATGTATGCTTAATAACATACCTTTTTTTCCAAATCCCTAATGAATAATCTGGTAGACAAAAAATTCTAAAAAAAAACTACTTTTTTCGGCCCGTCACAGTAGTGTCCTGCCTTAAGGAACGAAAAATGATTTATTCTTCGATTAGCCAGCCGTGTCTCAACAATATATTTTATTTAGTCTCCTTTTATTTGACATACAAGAGCTAAGTTTAAACACGATTTAAACAAATACAATATATATATTTATATATATCGTATATCGAATTTTTCTAATTTACGTTACACTGATATGGATTCGCTTTTTTCCCTCCTCTTTATTCTTCGCCTGCTGCCACGCTGCTTTCTCACGCTGTCGTTATTAGGGCGAAACAGTGCGAGATATGCAAGCCTGAAGAACGCACATTTATTCATCGAATATACGAGTTAATTACGCTCTCATCGGGGAAGACGACACGTCGAAATGTTTATCCTTTAAAAAAAAATCAACTCCGTTTCCATCCAATTGTTGATAAAAATGTGTAAGTTTGTTGAGGAATAAAAAACAATTACAATCGTTCGAGCGTTTCTCTTTCGATATTTTTCAGCAACGATGCCCAATTGCAATTAAGCTTCATTAGCCCTGCAATCTTTCTCGATAATAGGGACTGTACATCAATTCCTGATCGGAGGAATCCATTTGTTTGTCAAACTAATTAAGCAACACTTTTTCTTAAACTCAAACACATTTTGGAAACATCATGTTGGATATGCTGTATCGCTATTTTATAACTGACATTATTCTTATTTTTATCGTTATTATACTCATTATAAATACGTTTATATCCAAGCAACTAAGTTGCGTCGGAAAAAAAAAATTCACAAACGATGGACCGCGTGGCCCGGCGCTCTCACATCCGCTACATCGAATCGTAATAAATATTGTCTCCAAGGTACACACGTACGAAATTTAATCCTAGCCTTCATTGACAAACAATATTTACGTGTATTGCGTTCATGGGCCATTTCACGTCGACTCGACTGCGCGACTTTCATCGATCGATCATCGATGCGATAAATTCGTCGATTTATCACGAGACTTCGATTATCGATATTTTATCGTTTCCTCGTCGTGAAAAATCGGTCACGTAGTGGCAACTTTGTTGCTTTTTTTTTAAATTCTGCGATCAAATAATCGAGCAATATTTTTCAGTAAATAAAAATTCCGTTGTTAATGAGAGTGGGGGGAAAAAATTGAATAAAGAGCAGCAAGACGAATTCGACGTGAAATGCTCCTGGACATCGCAACTTGGCCCAAGTTCGACGAGACTTCAGCACTGTCGTCGAATATCCATAAGTGAATATCCATAAGTACGAATATCCATAAGTCGAATATTAATAAGTCGAATATCCATAAGTATGAATATCCATAAGTACAAATATCCATAAGTACGAATATCCATAAGTATGAATATCCATAAGTACGAATATCCATAAGTATGAATATCCATAAGTACGAATATCCATAAGTACGAATATCCATAAGTACAAATATCCATAAGTACGGATATCCATAAGTACGAATATCCATAAGTCGAATATCCATAAATGAGCATAGAGTAGAAATGAGTGCCAGAAATGGCGGCAGGTAGAGATAAGTGATTTTGTTTGGGTTTATTTGGGTTTATTTTTTTGAGTTTGTTCGGGTTTATTTTTGGGGTATTTTTGTTTGGGTTTGTTTGAGTTCCCTCTAAACTCACTTTCCTTTACCTCCCGCCATTTCTGGCACTCATTTCTACTCTATACTCACTTATGGATATTCGTACTTATGGATATTCGACTTATGGATATTCACTTAGGGATATTGGCACTTATGGATATTCGTACTTACGGATATTCGGTTATGGAAATTCGACTTATGGATATTCGACTTATGGATAATCTACCCCAATCGACTTCACGACGAGGATTCACCGCCGGGCTCGAATTCTCGACTGATATGCCACTACTTCCTTTATCTCCCAATCGAACAATTACAAAAAAAACATCCCATTTTCCTGTCAAACGCGATATCAATAAATAAAATAAATTACCTAAGCCAAAGCTGAAAATTAAATGTTCAATCTGTACACAAAAACAAATAATAATGAAAAAAAATGGTAGCATTTTGTTTTTATTTTTTTTTGAAAATTAGACAGCAATTTTTAGAGACCATTTTGTTCCCTTGAGACGCAACACTTTGCTGAACGTCCTGCCGTGTATACATCGATACACTGGCGTACATACGCCGTGGACGATCGTGGACTCGACCCTGGCAAAACGTCAATCCTCGCCACGGTTCACATTTACATGTAATATTTATTCGTATCTTAAAAACTATATTAATTGCATACATTATTATTCTTATCGTTATTACTATTGTTTTTCTTTATTTTTGTTTTATTGTTGTTATCGTTATTACATACGCGGTACATTTTATTCACGGTTTGTCCTAGCACGAGCCAGAATTCTCCGTTGTGATCGAGGTATCACGTTTGAAAAAATATATGTCAATCGAAATAAAACGATTACCTGCGCGCCTATTACGTAGATATACGTGGATATGTGTAAGTTTATTTTTCCCACCTTGGGTCCCCGTTTTTTTTCCACACGTCTGTTGCTAGCATCGAAAATTCATTTCAGCCCTTCGCAGAGATACGTGACAACGAAATTTAGTTTTTTTTTCTAACCCACAAATAACGTAGTTTTGCTGATAAAAATTACGTTGAGCTTCCGTTGACACACTTATCCCTGGCTACGATTTCTCGATATACTTAATCCACCTACCATTAACAAGCCTTGGGTCGGTTTGTATTGAAAGGAATACACGTTTGAGGGGGGAGATCCTTTTATCACTCGGTAGTCACGTGAAAAAGACCTTATGGCCGAAATTCAACTTCTCTGTAGGTCATTGAGTTACTAAAGTTTTGAGCCTTGAAAATTTAAACGCGTTTTCCTGAAATCCACTTTCTCGTGAACCTCGTACGAGATAACTCAAAAACTATCCCATCGATCAGTTTGACATTTCGTACACTTTTTGATAATACAATTACCATCTATGTGAACCTATATTTTTTCAAAAATGATTTTTTCTAAATGACTTTTTTTATTAATCAATACTACAGTAAAAATTTCACGAAAAGTTTAAAATTTTTTCAATCACGTGCCATTTTTCGAATTTTCACTTTTCTTCGGATTTTTTAGGTTCACATACAGCGGATGGATCTTGGAAATCGGAAAATTCTTGGCTCTGATGTTTCGGATCAATGCAACAGACGCTAGCTTCTACACCGCGGAACAACTCAGGCGGCGACTGACTTTGAAGCAAGTGTCGTACAGCCGTCATTTCTTAATTTAAAAAAATTGAAAAATAAAAAAATTTCAATAATATGTACATAAACTTCAATTTTGTAGAATCAATCGTTTCGAAACAAAAAAATGTTGAAAATTCGCTTTTTTGGCTGCCTAAAGGGATCTCCCACCTCAAGACCTCCTATTGTGTCTGCACAATTAAAACGCGGAAGATATGTAATTCGATTATTTCGAAAAATTATCGAAATTTCTTCAAACAATATAATTACATATGTTCCGAATTCTCGGTGGTGTCCAATAAAATTCGGAGCATATATTACTAGATTGTTAAAAAAAAAATTGCAAATTTTAATCCTTGCGATAGTGAGTACTTTATTGAAAATTCGTACGACTGAAGATGGCCCAATGTGTCAACAGGAGGTTAAAATGTGGGATTTGGCTCGTTTATATTTTTGAAGGCAAATAAATGACGCTAGGATAAGGCGACCTAGAGAGTGGTTAAAATTAATTTGTATAGGAATTTTAAATAGGAAGCTTCGATTTTTAAATATAAATATATGCTTTTAAATAACAAAGCGTTTGTATACTTAAATAAAACGGAGGCAGAACGTTACATAGGAACAGTCTAATAACACAGCTGTTTACGGTTAATCAGGGATTAAACCAAATCATTAACGAGGACCTGTTGCATATCGTGCGTTTCAATCCAGTCCCTCGCGTCCCTCGCCAATTTTCACGTCAGCGTCGTAACTTTTTTTTTTTCATTGACGCACGTACTTTCTTGGTCTCTCGCCGAAACAAAAATCTTTGGTAACCCCCGTAAAAACGCTAGGATTAAATTTAAATTTAAATTAATTAATCACGGATTTTCCAATCATAATCATTTCAAGGCTGCATCAAGTGTGCAACAAATCGGGCAAACGAAATTTTTTAAATTAAATTTGATACATTGTTTCTCACTATACACGTTATTCTACGGTTGTTAAATTCCCCATAGGTGAAAAATAACCCACGGACGATTGCAACATCGTCGGTTGTCCCAATTTGCGCGAGCTCGACGCGAAACATTTTTCACGATCTATCGGTGACGAGGGGTTGGGTTGCAATTCCGAACTTTGAATGAGCAGAGGGCTAAATCCGAAAAAATACTACCCCGAAAGATGAAAACTCCGAAAGAATTTTACACGAAAGATCAAAACTCCGAAAATCTGAACACCGTCAAAATAATTCGGCTATGGAAGTTTTGAAAGTTTCAAAATTTTCAATAAATCGACGAATTATTTCAAGAATTTTTGTGAATTAAGAAGTGATTTTACGTCAATTTAGAAATTTGTCTAGACAAAGTTATACGTTCTACATCATTTACAGTCAACTGTGTAGACTTTCGCTGGCATGCTCTTGACGAAACTTGTCATTTCGGAACATTAAAATAAGGAATTTTAAACAGTCGGAGCATTCAAAGTTCGAAATTTCAACGAATTTCAACGAAATTTCAAGGAAATGCCAGCGAAAGCCTACACCGTTGACTGTAAATGATGTAGAACGTATAACAATGTCTAGACAAATTTCAAAATTGGCGTAAAATCACTTCTTAATGAATAAAAAAATCTTGAAATAATTCGTCGATTTATTGAAAATTTTGAAACTTTCAAAACTTCCATAGCCGAATTATTTTCCCGGTGTTCAGATATTCGGAGTTTTGGTTTTTCGTAAAAAATTCTTTTGGAGTTTTGAGCGTTCTGATCACTCAAACTTCGGAATATCAACCCGGCCCCATCTTGAATTTTGGAACATTAAAATTCCGAATTTTAAACCGTCGGAGCATTCAAAGTTCGGAATTTCAACCCGGCCCCGATGACGAGAGATCGCGAAGAATAAATTTCGATCGGAACAAAATTCTTGAAGACAAGGGATGCAAAATAAATAGGAGGAGATTATTATTATTTGTCGTCCGATCCGTTGATAAACCATTGATCGACTATCGGTTTTTGATCGTGATATCGTTTTCTTACTATGCAGGGCGACACCTATAAAGTCGCCATATGTTTTTTGAGGGTCTGGCGCGGAGATTTTTGCGACCGCGAATAATATGATTTTCGAAGGTCTTGCCTCGTTTTAATATATATATATATATATATATATATATATATATATATATATATATATATATATATATATCGTATTTTTGTGACGAGTAAAAAAATCGAGCATTCCGGAAAAAAATCGAAACTCCATTTGAACTTCAGCAGAATGAAGACAATTAAATCCCGAATGCGACACACTCTTCAGAAAACTTTTTTTCAATGGAATTGAATTCCATTAATCGAGTTTACACAGCATTTTCGACAATTTTTCCTCGATGACGAGATACACAGAAAAAAGTTTTTCAGGAGTGTTTCGTATTCGGAATTTAATTATCTTCATTCTGCTGTACTCAAAATGGAATGTTTATTTTCTCCAGAATGCTCACTTTTTTTCTAGCAAATGCTACTCATTACAAAAATACACTATATTTTTTTTGTTACTTGGACAAACACTGTAAATAATATTTTATTCAGTCGCAAAATCATCGCGCAAGACCCTTAAAAAACGCATTAACACGAGCACATTTCAAACGAATGACGTAAAGCCCTCTTTTTCTTTACACAGATACAACTCCACGAGGACCAGTCGTGACGATTGTTAATATATTCCGGAATAATTTTTCACATTTGTTTTGTAAGAAAATGATTTTTATTCGAATTTTTGCAATAGCTGAGTATCAATAAATTAAGTGTGTGAGATGTCGAGCAAGGATGTCGAGTCTCACGATATACACAACCTCACGCTTTTTATTTACACTTTTATCGTTATTTTTCGTTATATATATATGTATATATATATATATATATATATATATATATATATATATATATATATATATATATATATATATATATATATATATATATATATATATATATATATATATATATGTATTTATGTATGTATTTATATCTTATCGTCGGCCCCTCTTCGACTTAGCCCTCTAAGGTTTATCGTTAATTCAATAAATATATTTGAGGAAGATATTCGAGGTCAGGTAATACAGAAAGAGAGTAGTGCATTTGTCACCTGCGGTGATTGTGTCTCTGGCTTTGCACGAGGATCTTTTCGCTACTTTGACAAAAGGATTTTCCATTCACTTCTTCGTAAGGTGTTTTTCTTGTATTCGTTATTCGTTTTTTTTTTGTTTTTTACAAAATTGACCTACGTCCTTATACGTTAGCTCTGTACTCCACAATGACGTTAAATTATTTTCTCGTTATCTTGACGTTAAATTTGTATAAAGAATAATTTCCGAAAAGCAAGTGACGAAAATCGAACGTTTTTATCAGGGTAACGAGATCTCCAAGTGTCTGTCCGAAAGACGAGAAAACATGACAGGAAATTATGATTAAAAAAAAACGATAATTCGGATTCGATCGATTGTTGCACTTGAATGATATTTGTTGTAAAAAATTCTCAAATTTCTGTACGAGGAGAAACTCATGCAATTGACGAATTATTTAGCAATTAATTGATAATTCGTAATCATTCGATAATCGACGAATATATAGCGCAACTTATTCCGCGATTTGTTTTGCCAAAAAAATCACGGAGATCGCGTATTTTTTGTTTGTTTTTTTTTCGTCATTTAAAGTTATTTTTGGATTTCCGTCCGTATTTTTTGCAAGGTTAGTTAGTGCATCGTCGTGCAAAAGTGCACATCGAAAGACATTCTCCACGCTCAATATTCCGAGACCTGTGTTTTTTCGAGGACGCATTTTCGAAAAAAGGGGAATAAAGTCTTCGCTCTTGGTTCTACTCTCTTCGAACTCTCACAAAATGGAACAAAATTATCATTGAAGTTGTGTGTTTTTTAATCTTCTTCTGCTTTTCCCTTAGAGGGGGACGATCTTTTCATTTCTGTGGATCGGTGTTTCGTACGCGGGCACGCATTTGTAATATTGGGTCGGATACGTCGAACAGAGTGTCGTCTTTTGCGAAATACGACCGCGAAATCTGCCTCTTATCACGTAGAATATTAGCATTATACAGATAACGGCGAGAGTGGATATGAGAATTATCGGCACCGTTCCCCAGCCCTTCGGTGCGTGATGTATCGTTCCATTTCTGTCCGGATGCTGAGGACACAGAAGCAAAAGTAGCTGGTCAGTTTTCGATATTCGATTTGTATTCTGGGGGAGTTATGGCGAATGAACATTTCGCCTTCCTTGGGTGATTAGATATTGAATATTCAACGTCAAATATCAAAATCGAGTTTACATTTTCAAGAACATGTGAAAAAATTTCGAGATAAAATATTCAATATTAAGGGACCACTGTGAAAAATTCAAATAAATCGAAAGCAAGCGAGACTTGAAGAAATCGACGATGATGAGCAATCAGAAGGGATTTTGTACGGTGCAGGAATTGCCGATTGAGTTTAGGTAAGAGTTTTTCATAGTATAAACTTCAAACGCGTTTTTCTCGAAACAACGTTTGCAAAATCTAGCTCCATCGTATTTCTAAAACTGATAAACCGTTTCTCTTGAAATTTGAACCACATATTGTAAACATGATTCGCAACAAGATGACCCTCGATGGTTTTAAAATTTCGATTTTTATTCTTTTTTTGCAAAAAACTGCGAAAACAACGCGTTTTTTTAATTTTCTTCGTCTTTCATTTGCCATTTTTTTATTTTTTGATAAAACTTTATATCTGAGGGTCATTTTGTAGCTGGTGTCATATTGAATCTAATGGACTTTTATTTTTTTGTTTCAGACAAGCCGCTGCCGAGTTGTGATGGAGCTACTATACTATTGCCCACCTATTTTTGAAGCGTTACCATAAACTATAGTTTTTGTACTTAAAAATGAATTAAATTTTTTACAAATGTATTTCAAGACTTTATTTATGAAGCCCAACAACTTTTATATTCATATCTTTTATAAAATCCTCCAAAAAAATTTGCGACAATAGCCTTTTTTCATGGCTCCAAAGTGGACGGGCCCCTTAAAACTGTGTTCAGGTTAAATATTCAAATATTCAAGTTAAAATATTGAAATATTGAGAACGATTCACGTATACTAAAATTTTCAATCGCTTTTTTCTCGAAATGACTTTTCTCGATCTGGCCGGAATCATAACTCCACCTATAATTGTTCGATTTTCAATTAAAAAAAAAATTCCGTAATTGCAGTAGCTATCGTTGTACCTAACCTTTTTTTTCAAATCCAGTCTTTTTCAAGCCTCTAAATATGAGTAAAAATGTCGCCAAAATTACACGTTTTTTGAACACTCGTCATTTTGTGAAACTTTTTTTTTCGAAAAAAAAAAACGGCTACGGACAATGATAACTACGTTTATATAGATTCAAAAACTTTGGTATTTTCATTTTTCACACCAACCATTGTCAAGTTTATCGATCCTGCCGTTGGACTACATTTTTTCACATCTCTATTATACCTCAACAACGTCGTCAATATTTAATTGTTTTAAATAAAAAAAATTCACGACATAAGTTCAATGTATGCTTAATAACATACGTTTTTTTTTCTAAATCTCAAATAAATAATCGAGCAGACAAACAAATTCGGAAAAACGACCCTTTTCGGCCCGTCACGGTAATATTCTCCCTTAAGACGGGTCTGGTTGCAACGGAAGTTAGGTTCCATTAGCGAAGTGCGAGTAGGGAGTGATAGAAAAGGGTTCAATTGGGAATGTTAATACGTAAAAGCCCGCAAGGGTATACGTTATTGCAATTCAGGAAATAATTAAATACATATATCAATGCTAGAGAAGATTAGCAAAAAATGTTAACCACCCTCCCGCTCACTGTGCATATTATTTTAAAAGCTTCCTCCGGAGTCGAATTTTTATTCCAACCGGGTATTGATTTTTCGTCGCGTGCTTCATGACAGTATTATATTTACAACTTTGCTCCGGGGAACTGTTGCACTCATGGAAATAAATGGCGGGTATATTCATGCGCGTCACTAACCGCATGAAAAATGTCCTCTAGCAAATGAAAAGAGAGTCAATTTCCGGCAATTTTTTTTTCAATTTCACGTCCTCGTATCCACGTGGCGTAAAACGGGATTAAATTGTCATTAAGGGGTTATATACAGTTAAAATGTTCGAAAAATCGATTAATTTTTTTCTTTCTTAATGTACATGTATTTAATTACACACACAGAAAATTTCTTGTCAAAACTGTGTTTTTGAGGTCGGTGAGCAAGATTTCTCGGAAACGGCTGAACCGATCAGTCTTAAATTTTAACACAATCTTTTCAAGTATATTTTGTAGTAATTAATCGAAGATTTTTCCTCGCCGATAAATATTTTCCATTTTATAAACAATTTAAGACCTACGTTTTTGTCAAAAATCGATTTTTTTCGAGAAGCTGCCGTTTTGTCAAAAAATGTTGTTCTGCTTATTCCTTCGATCAATTACAAGATATTCCACTATATTAACGAAATATTTTTGGTTTTTTCATTTTAGATGATCCAGTCTAGAGATATCGTGCTCGCCGCAAGACGCTTTTTTTTAGAGGTGCCCTCGGAGATCAGCTTTCAAAATAATTATTTTTACCAATAAGAAATGTTAAAATACAGTTCCAAGTTACCATAATATGTGTACAAATTTTTACGTTAAGGGGGGGGGGGGTAAGGTGTTACATTTTTTTTGCATTAAAAAAATTGAATGAATGCATAATATCTCAAGTATATTGTGTCAAAATTTCTAGTCGATCGGAGCAAAATTGACGAAGTTATGAGTATTTGAGCGTCCGTTGCTCCAGGTCGCGTTTTTATAGCTTTTTTGTAGCTTTTATAGAGCAGAGGAGCAAGCGGCGCACGACAGTAAAGAAGGAAATGTTTTGCATAGGCAAATGCAAAAAGATGCTCTAGATCATGTTGATGGAAGCTTTTTCTACGGACCGGGTATCGACGACTATGTGTGAGTGTGAGAAAATTATCGAGTTTTATTTTGAATTTTTCAGTGTGCAAAACTTTAAAGCGTTTTTCTGAAACTTGTCATGTTTGAAGTCCGTGTGAGCCATAATTGAAAATCTACTGGACCAATCGTTTTGAAATTCTTCACAGGACTTCTTTACATAATTCACCAGGTATTGCCGAGAGCTTTTTTGTTTTTTTTTTAATAATTATTGATTTTACAACAACAAATTAGCCGATTAATTTTACAACAACAAATTAGCCGATTTTTTGGCTCCCAAGTGCTACGAAAAATTAAAAAATCGAAAAAAAATCCTCCCGTGGTTACCTCGAGAAACATCTCCTTTAACAAAAGCATTTTGATTTTATTGTTTCAGATGATTCTGTTACGAGTTATGATCTACACCACAAAACAACTTTTTTCGAGGCGCCTCCGGAGATTCACTGTCGCTTGCTCAATTTTCAATATTTTGCAATGAAAATTTAGGAAAGTATTGTTCAAATGTTGCATTATTATATGGAAATTGCCTGAATAAACTAACACTATGCGTATCGCCAAAAAAATCTTAAAAACATGTCTTTTTTTCACCGAATTAACCTTACCCCGCCCTTAATAGATTTAAAGATCTTCTCAAGAAAAATTCTTGAAAAATGGATCTTTTTGGGCCTCCTGACTGTATATAACCCCTTAAGCGTAACTTTGACAATTTTGGGGCTACTTTAACAGAGCGCCAAAATACGGTTCATTAAAAACCTTTCTAATTCTTTTTAACTGTGGTAATTCTTTAGATAAGCGACTTTTCCGAAAAATGAGCCTAAATTTGTTCTCTTCGCTATTATCTCATTTATTGGGTTATAAATGACGATATTCAGTCGGGGGAAGCTGAAATTTAAAGCCCCTCCCCCTAATATAAAGTTTCGGGGTTTTGGAGTTCGCGGAAACACGGTATAAATGGGGTATTTTTGAACATTTCGAGCCCTATATTGGGTTTGTTTGGGTTTGATTGTTTGAGTCCCAAACCCAAACAATTATCATTATTTTTGCTCATAATAATTATTCCACGAAAAGTCACTTATCTAAAGAATTACCTTAACTTTTTTTCTATTATTGCTCAAATTTGTTATTCAAGTTTATTGTAATGTTGCTAAAGTTGATTTTGATCCCAATGATGATTATAAGACTGACTAAGTGCCTATAATAGTACCCTAGGCACTTGGTATTTTTATGTAAAATGTTATTAATAAAGATGACAAATTGATTTTAAAAATCGTTCTTTTTCATTGAATTCCATGTACAATGCATACAATATTAATTTTTTTTATAAAAAATATGTCAAAGTAACCCTTTATATCTGACAGAGGTTAGATTTCAATGGCTTTTTAAAAAACCACACACTTGAGGTTACTTTGACTTTTTCAAAAATATACATAAAATTGTGGGGGAGGGGCTTGACTTTCTTATACATTTGATAGCCAAAGGACACATTGTTCTATCGGAGCAAAAAAGTTGGAATTCAGGATGTTAAAAAAAAGTTTTTAAAAAATTTCAAAACCTGTTCAAAGTAACCTCATTTTAAGGTAAAAATTGTCTCGTAAAATTAAAGCGGAACGATACAATTTAAAAAATGCTTTGCGATATAAGAAAAATTAATTTAAAAATCGAGAAAAACATTGTTTTGCCATAGCAACGAGTCACTTCATTTAATCCAGAAAAAACCATGAAAGGTGCTGGTTCTCATTAAAGAGTACAAGAAAAGTGCAAGAACAAAAGAAAGAGGATCGGCGCAGAGGCGAGGGATTGTTATTTGCCATTTATGAGAAACCGGAAGCGTCTTACCTTCGTCGGACAAATTGGACAGCAAGACCCGGGGGGTGGTGGGAGAGGATTGCCACAGGCGACCGAACAGACGGTCTCCTTGCAGACGAGCCTTCCCACGTAATCGCAAATGCATGATGTACAAGCGTCCGGTTCCCAGGAGGTTCCTTCGGGATGCGTCGTGTTGTGGAGATCGGTGCACGTTGCGCGACAACGGCAAACCTGCTCGTCGATAAATATTCCAAAGTTCAGAATAGTCGAACACCAAAGAGAAGTTTCACAAACGTTTTCTTTCCTCGATGTGTCGCGCGACAACAAAAGCCACGAAAGCAAATATTTTTCTACGAGAAAATGCTACGGTACTGCAAAGATTTTCGTAAACGTGCATTCCTCGGAAAATATTCATTTCGCATTTTTTTTCGCGAAAAATATTTATTTTGCATTTTTCTTCGCGACCAATATTTGTATCGAATTTTTTTCCCGAAAAATGTTTGTTCCGCATTTTTTTTCGTTAAAAATATTTATATCGCATTTTTAATCGCGTAAAATATTGATTTCGCATTTAATTCCCATTTTTGCTCGCGAAAAGTATTTATTTGGCATTTTTTTTCGCGAATGATATTTATTCCGCATTTTTGTTCGCGAAAAGTATTTCTTTCGCAATTTTTTCACAAACGTTTTCTTTCCTCGAAAACGTTCAGTCCTCAAAAAATATTTATTTCGCATTTTTCTCGTGAAAAATATTAATTTTGTATTCTTGTTTGCGAAAAATAATCATATCGCATTTTTTCGCGGAAAATATTTATTTCGCATTTTTTCGCGAAAAATATTTATTTCGCATTTTTTTCGCAAAAAGTATTTAGTTTGAATTTTTTCGCGAAATCGTTTATTGTGCATTTTCTTCGCAAAACATTCATTTCACATCGTTTTTCGCGAAAAATATTAATTGCCCATTTTTTTCGCGACATATATTTATGTCGCATTTTTTTCGCGAAAAATATTATTTTTGCACTGGTTTCCGCGAAAATATTTATTTTGCATTTTTTTTCGCGAAATGTATTTACTTCGAAATTTTTTTCGCGGAAAATGTTTATTGTGCATTTTCGTCGCGAAAAATATTCATTCCACACCGTTTTCGCGGAAAATATTAATTGCCCATTTTTTTGTCGAAAAATATTAATTTTGCACTTTTTCGCGAAAAATATTAATGTCGCATTTTTTTCGCGTAAAATATTAATTTTGCGTTGTTTTCCGCGAAAATGATTAATTTTACCTTGTTGTTCGCGAAACTATTAATTACGCATTTTTTTCGTAAAGAAAATTAATATTGAATAATTGTAAAGAACTTACCGGACAACCACGCCTATTCGTTTTGTATCCGTAAGGACATTTTTTCCTGCAACCCATCATCGAGGGACATCCTACTTGCGGTTTGCACTGGCAAAGGGTGCAGTCATTCTCGTCCATCACCAAACCGCGCTCGCAGTGCAAATCACACTTGAGCTCTGGACAACTAGCCCCGGTTTCTTCCAAAAGTTCCGGTCCGTTTTGAGATGTTGGCATTTCGGGTTCCTCGTCCTCGTTGCAGGCACAAGCGTGACAATCATCGTCGTCCTTCACCAGCATGCAGTTTGGCCCGCAATGATGCACAGGCGGACATTTCTTGAAATTTCAAGCAAACGCGATTTATAATACAAGTTTTTTTTTTCCTTTGGAAATACAATTTGATACTTAGCATCGACTATTTCGAAAAATAAATTGTAACGTATCGTGTTAGGAAAAAAAAACAACTTTCAAGTAAAACGAAGCGTTGAAGTTTTTATTGATGCTTATTTGGGTCTGTTTAATGTTTTTTTTCGTTTGTTTCGGTTTGTGGAAAGAAGTTGATAGAGCAATTTTTTCTTCTTCTGGAAACGAAGCTTGAAAATAGCTATTTTTCCGATTTAAGACAGAAGTTTTTTGAAAATGTTTTGTTTGGGCGGAAAACGAATTCTAGAGCCAAATGTCGGTGTGGTTTGAAAAAGGAATTTCTTAGGTTTCTTTCGACTTGAAAAAAACATTTTAAACCGAAGGAACATTTTTAGTTCTCTCTTGAAACAAATTTTAGAAACAATTTTTTCGTTTTGAAGTAGAGGTTTGTCGAATCATTTTTGTTTCTTCTAAAAACATATTTTCAACTCAAATTTCGTTTTAGTTTGAATCAGGAGTTTTTTTTTCTAATTCAAAAAAAATCAAACCGAAGAAACAATTTTTGCTTCTTCTCAAAGCAGATTTTCGAAACAAATCTGGAAACCAATAAAAGTCAATCTCAAAGTTATCAATGAAAATCGATTTTTTTGCCGCATTGGCTGTCAGTATTTCGTCCTCCGTGCCCTTTCCCTCCTCGTCTGCTTTCCAATTGCCAATTTCCTCCGTTTCGTAAGTTTTAATACTTCGCGATCATGCGCTTGAATACTTTCCAATAACTCCCCAATCTTACATTTCCATATCGTTCCAATTTCGCGTCTCAATATTATTTCCAAAAGAAATCTGGAGCGAGGAAAATGTCTCATAACGAATGGCATTGAACTTTGCATCGTGGGACTGCAACGGAAATATATTTTCTTCGCAATTCTGATTTTTTAGCATATTGGACCACGAAATTACTGAAATATTTTCAAGAATTCTTATTAAAAATCCATAACCAAAAACCGCCAAAAAATATTTTGAATAATAAAATAAATCAAGAAAATACAAAAGAATTTCCGCGGCATTCCAACGATGCGAAAGTTCAGCACCATCATAAAGAATCTCGAAATCTCAGCGTATCCTCAATTTAAAACAGTGGCTATTTTAATTTACCTAAAAAATGGGCAACATTGGATAAATGCATTGAAAAAATAGTGGTAATTCTCAATCACTCTGGATTCTCATTAACACAATTATTCGTCATGGAAGAACTCCAAGATCGAATTATACGAGATATAAACATTTTCAAGGATCCTTTTTAAAAATCTAAAACCAAAACCTGCAAAAAATATTTTTAATAATTTTAAAAATCTAGAAAATAGAGAAGTATTTCCGGTGCATTCCAACGATGCAAAACTTCAGCACCAAAGAATCTCGAAATCTCAGCGTATCCTCAATTTAAAACAGTGACTATTTAAATTCACTTAAAAAATAGGCAACATTGGGTAAATAAATTTCACCGATAGTGGTAATTCTCAATCGGTCTGGATTCTCATTAACACAATTATTCGTCGTGGAAGAACTCCGAGATCGAATTATCCGAGATTCACCGCAACCTACTAAATGCTCCGCTTTAATTGGCTTCACGTGTTAATAATGAGCTTTGGGTCTCCTCCCACTCAGCTGAGACGTTGCGACGAGAATTAAGTCGGTACGATCGTTAAGGCGTCGCGATGCTGAGAAAGCGAGGCAGAGAGACCGAGCGAGAGCTAGAGAACGAAAAGGGTTGAGGCGAAGGGAAAGCGATAGGGGAATGACAAACTTACTTCCAAGAGATACCAAATGGAGCATTGTAAAAATAAAAGAAAACATTCGCGAAAAAGTATAATATTACAAAACTGCGAAACTTTTGTCCACCACCTGAGACTTCCGAACAAACGGAAATCAAAGTCTTCTGAGAAAGCTCCTTTATAGTAACAATTTTTCGATAAAGGCTTCAACTGAGTTTCGAACGATATCATTTCTTCTTACAGTCTTTTGGTGCTCGCAGTTATCTAAGAAATATAATGAAAGCCCGAGGGAACGTTTCTCCGTGCAAAAGGTTTTTCTCGTCCATTTCGTCTTTTCCCGAGAGACGAGGGAGAGAAAGAGAGAGAGGGAGAGAGAGAGGGGGACGTATATGATATTGAGTGCAGCGCGTACCTCACTAGATTTTTCACAGGAAGTTTCGAATTCGATTCATGCGAAGAGAAGGAACACGACGACCGTTCTCTCATATATACATATTTTTTGTGCGGAATTTAACGAAAAAAAACTGTTTCGACTAACAAACATTTTTTTTCGTTAAATTCAGCACAGACAAAAAATAAAACGTTTCAGGCCTAACGAAGCCGGATTGGAAATAAGAAAATAATTAAAAGCATTATCGGAGTTAAAAAGGATAAAAATCTTATAAAAAAATATAATTCATTTGAAAAAAATAGAAGGAAAACTAGGCCCACGATAAGACTAGCCTTAAAAATCATAGAATGGGTCACTCTATTTTAGAGATTTTTTTGAAAAATATAAAAAATGGCTATTGTCTTTAAAAAAATAGTTTTCACCTTAGAAGCAAAAAAAACGTTGACTTTGATAACTGATAATTTGTTCATATTTTTTAACGAATGTATGCTTCAAAATGAGACGAAAATTATACAGTGACGTTTATCGTTATCTCAATTAGTTCAGGAGTTATCAGCGTTTAAGGGGCTATACCGGTGTGACACTTTAAAAGAATCGATTTTTTCGCCTTTTTCGATAGTTTATACTTTCAAGAATATCGTTATCATTTATATCAATATCATTTTATCTTGCAAAAATCGATAGTTAAATCGTTAAACGCGTTTTTTTCGAAATAAGATTTTTCAAATTTGCCGACGCTGAAACTCAAAGAGCAATTATCCGATTGACTTGAAATTTGAACTGAGTACTCTTGAATATATTTACTTTACAACGAGGTAGGATATTTTTGATTGGATGAAAATTGACGATTTGGCATTGAAAAAACGACCATTTTTTAGGGGAACAAAACAGACTTTTTTTTCATAACTACGCCATTTTGTTAGATTTTGATATTTTTCGAAAATCCTACGTCATTGTACAGGAATTACCTTCCAGTTTAACGACATTTTTCCCTTTTTCGGTTTCAGCCACTTAATCGGCCGGAATCATGTCAGCAGTGGAGGAATTTTTTTTTTGGCGCCTCCGAAGGCAGCGCATAAGTCGCTCGGGTCTCAATATTTTTTTATGAAAAAATTATGTAACATAGGTTAAATATAGCCAAATATATATTTAATTTTCCGAAACATTTAATTGAGTACTTTTCTTCCAAAAAAATTCCGAAAATCACCCAAATTTTCAGCGTTTCCACTGGTATAGACCCTGAAGGACTATTGGACAAAAAAGTGACGAGCGATAACGTACCTCGTCCGTGGGACAGTCGCAAGTTGGACACTCGTCTTGGCCGTTGAGGATGGGCTTGCACGGCGTTTGGCAATCGTCGATGGACGGGCATCGATTGACAAGCGTGGTCGACTCGTTTCTCGGTGTCAAGCAACGCGGACAACACTCGCCGGGCACGAGGGGCGCCGCGGTCTCGCAGCTTTTGCACATTGTCACGTGGCAGGAGACGCTGCCCATTTCGCAGGTGCAATTCGCGCAAGGACCCTCCTGCCATTCCTCACCGGAGGGACGGGGAATCCCCGCGTTGTCGACGCACCTCTTGCGCACCTGCACGTCCTCGTTCTCGTCCCAGGATACTTTTTCTGAAATTTCAACGAGCTTTCTCGTGTACTTTGCCACGCAGAGGAAAAATCACAAAAATACGAACACAAACGGGAATCAAGCTCCACGGGAAAAGCTCCTTACATCGCGAAGATACGACGAGAATCTCTAGGAAAGGAAAAAAAAATCAGTTGAGCCCTCCACGTGCGGCACGTCCCCGGGGAGATCGGGGAAAAGCTCGTAAACTCCTGGAGAACTTCGCAGAAAAAAGCTCCCGTAAAATTGAACCGGAAAGCCGACCGAATGAGATCGCTGAAAAAATCCCTCTGCGGCCCTTAGCGATAGTCACCGTGTATAAAATAAAATAAAATAAAATAAGAAAACGCCCAAAGGATTTCTCGAAGCTCGAGCTTAATCCAAAACCTCAGCATATCTGTCAGAATTATCGCACGAAGATCCGCGATAACGTAATCGCTCCTATTGCCCAAAACGCACGCATAATATCGCGATATTGAGATATATATGCTCCAATGTACGAAACGTGATGTTGTTTCCCTGAACTCCGGAAAGGATGTTTCTCGAACGGCGGCGAATTTCGATGCCGATGGAATTTAGTATGGGCGCTTTCCAATAACTTATGGCGCCTATGGTACACACTCCACTATTGAAGGTACGTACAGGGTGATTCACAACTATAGGGTGTCTCAAAATTACCGGACATTTTAATTTCTTAATAAAACGTATTATTTATGTGAAAAATACGAATAATTTTCATCTCAAAAGTTGTATATTTTTTACAATTTTCGATTAATCGAAGGAAGGGCTCGTACTTGACTGTTAAGGGGTTACCCCCACTTGCGATTTTGAAAAATCGATTTTTTTTATTGTATTTTTTTGAAGTATAAGTATCTGAGAATATGTCCTGAAAATTTCAAGTCGATCCAAACAAAATTGACTGAGATATGAGCGTTGAAAGAGAAGAATCCGCGTTGAAAGAGCGTTGAAAGAGAAACTTTAAACGCGTTTTTCTCAAAATGGCATTTCTGAAGTCGGTGACCAAGATTACTCGAACACTAATGAACCGATCTTCTTGAAATTCTGCAGGCTTATTTAATACATAAAAATGTAGTCTTTAATTGTTCGATTTTTTTTTCGAAAAAAAATGGCCGTTTTATAGCCAAAAAACGGCCGTTTTTTCGTCGAAATCGAACCATTAACTTTGACTGTCCGCCATTTTGTGAAAAATGAATATTTTTCAAAATCCTTCGATTAAAGACTAGTTTATACTTATATTTGACTAAATCCATCCGCATTTTTCTTCAGATGATCCACTTCGCCGCAATGTTGGTCACCGCAAACCGTGTATATAAAAACATTATTTCATTGACGGCCATTTGCCACTAAACAATGTAATATTTTTCAATAAAAAAATTAGTGAAAGATCTTCAAGATGTGTTCTTTAAGATGGTATATTGATCGATTAAAAAAGTTTTGTAGTTTTCTTAAAAAAAATTCATGAAAAAGGCCTTTTTTGCGCTACAAGTGGGGGTAACGCCTTAACAATGTACAAAAGGTTTCAATAAATTTACTCTATCCATATAGATGAAAAAAAATCGCAAAAAAGTGTTTTTTTTTCACGCTGAAACCCCTACCCTCCCCTTAATCTTTGACATAAGTTGCATTTCAATGCCCTGTCAAAGAAGCCCCAATTGTGAGGGAGTGGTGGAGCTTGACTTTATAGCTAAAGAGCACACTGTTCTATTGGAGCAAGAAAAGTTCTTATCTGGGATGTTAAAAAAAAGTTACCTACAAAAAACTTCCAAAACCTGTTCAAAGTTTCATTTACGGTATATCTCGGCCAATTTTTGTGGCACGACACAAAAAAACAAAATCGTTTCGCTCGCAATGACACGCGCTGCGTGCTCACAAAGGAAGCCCTTAAAAATGTGAATCATCCTATATATGTATAGAAGTATGTATTGCACACGTACGAGCAAAGTTAGAAAATGTATTGCAAATGTGTACGTTGCAGCAGACACGTAAACACGTATGGTGGTACAACGCTCGTAATTCACAAGGAAATCCCAGCGGAGATCCCAGATAGTGCGACTGCAAGATGGGCTGCTTCGGTTTGGGGGAAAAGCTTGAGGTTGTCTCTATCTTGCACACCCACCCAACCCACACCCGCACAACGCTTTGAACCTGTCACGTTTGTGTAACGTTGAGTACCAGCACATCTGACTGCTTTGAGGACGGTCGGCAAAATTTATCTAAACAAATCGCAGATTTTGGAGACGGGGCGGTCCTTGGCATGCGGACGTACGAAACGTAACATCGCGGGTGGGTTTTAACCCATCGGGAGAAATGGTAGTGGTTTTGGATACTAACATACTGGAAAGAAACATGGAAGGGCGGGTTTAAAGACGCTGAGTAATGTTTCTGAGTACGGCGATGAAGTGGAACACACGTACTGTGCACATATGAGACGATACACACACCCACTTCCCTGAAGACTTAAAAACCTTCAAAAACCCCTGAAGACACGTTAAAGACACGTTAACCACCTTATAATTATCACCCTGCATATTTCCACCATTTTGTCGTTCCCCTTGAGACCCTTAAAACCCTTTAAAAAGTCTTAAAAAATTACATAACCACCTTATAATTATTACCCTGCATATTTTCACCATTTTGTCGTTTTCCTTGAGACCCTGAAAACCCTTTAAAAAGTTCTTAAAAATTATATGTCCACCTTACAATTATCAACCTGTATATTTCCACCATTTTGTCGTTTCCCTTGAGACCCTTAAAACCCTTTAAAAAGTCCTTAAAAAATACATGACCACCTTATAATTGTCACCCTGAATATTTCCACCATTTCGTCGTTTCCCTTGAGACCCTTGAAACTCTTTAAAAAGTCCTTAAAAAATACATTATTACCTTGTATATTTCCACCATTTTGTCGTTTCCCTTGAGACCCTTAAAACCCTTTGAAAAGTCTTTAAAAAATACATGACCACCTTATAATTATCACCCTGTATATTTTCACCATTTCGTCATTTCCCTTGAGGCCCTTAAACCCTTTAAAAAGTCCTAAAAAAATACATGACCGCCTTATAATTGTCACCCTGTGTACTGGCACCGTTTCGTCGTTTACCTCAAAACCCTTAAAACTCTTTAAAAAAGCCCTTAAGGCCGTTAAAAATACATGACGACCTTATAATTGTCACTCTGTATATTCCCACCGTCTTGCACCCTCAAGACCCGATAACCATTGAGGCCTTCAAAATCCACATGGCTGCCTTATAATTGTCACCCTGCGCAATTTTGACGATTCCCGCAAAACCCTAAAAAAATACATGATCACCTTATAATTATCACCATACATGTTTGCACCGCTTTGACGCTTCCCTTAAGACCCTAAAACCTTTTAGGCCCTCAAAAAGCCCGTGTCCACCTTATAATTACCACCTGGTCTATTTGCACCGTTTTGATGTCCCCCTTAAGACCCTTGAAACCCTTGATACCCTTGAAAACACATGTCCACCCTATAATTATCAACCCATGTGTATACAGGGTGTCGATCTTATCTCTGTCGCCCAAAATAACTCGGTAATTATCGACATCACAAAAAATGTTCGGACAAAAGTTGTACGGTGCCAAGGGGGCCATCAAATGCGAATAATTTTTTTTATCTCGGTGGAGGCGCTGACGCACATTGAAGGTCACCTCCACTTTTTTTAACCCTTAGTAGTCAGACTTAGGTAGAATCACGTTGGAGTCATACTGGGACCATGAGACCCAGGCGTTTTTAAATTGTCATAAATAGTGAAACAATGCATAGAGTGATATGAAAAAAATAGTGAGGTATAATTTGAACCTTGTTTAATACAAGGATATTGGCTAGAAATCAAAAATTAAATTTGAAATATGCAAAAAAAATTGTGCCAAAAAAAACGTGAAAAATGACTTTTTTTTACAAAAATTGTATTAACTCATGTAATTATTGACAGAAAAAATGGTTTTATAATGTGGAAACAATGTACTTTGAAATAAACATAGCGGTTTCTGTGGACTTTTCAAAAAGTATATTTATTTCATCCAACGCAGGTGCGATTTAGAACGAAAGAATGAAACGCTTACGCATATAAAAAAATGTATGTTTTATTGGAAAAAAAAGTTGTACGGCATCAGAATAATTTGTTTGGGTCCCGTGGACCCAGTGTGACTATTAAGGGTTAAAAACCCTTGAGACCCTTGAAAACACATGTCCATCCTATAATTATCAACCCATGTGTATACAGGGTGTCCCTTTTATCTCTGCCACCCAAAATAACTCGGTAATTATCGTCGTCACGACGAATGTTCCAGACAAAAGTTGTGCCAAGGGAGCCATCAAATGCGACTAATTTTTTTTATTCCGGTGGAGACCCCGACGCACATTGAAGGCCACCGCCACTTTTTTAAATGGAATGGTGAATTTTTTTTCAACCATCATGTGGAGCGCCTCAAGCCGCATAAAAAACATTAGGAGGTCAAAGTCGTTTAAGGTCATTCAAGGTCAGGATCGATGATACAAATCTAAATATCTCGAATCACTGCCAAATATTTGTTAGTGATCCGAGATATTTAGATTTGTATTTCATTTTTAAAGGTGACCTTGAATGACGTTCCAGGTCATTCGAGTGACCTTGAAGTCGTTCAAGGTCATTCAAGGTCACTATCGATGATACTGGCCTTGAATATTTGGTAGTGATCCGAGATATTTAGATTTGTTTTTCATTTTAATATGTGACCTTGAATGACGTTCAAGGTCATTCGAGTGACCTTGAAGTCGTTCAAGGTCACTATCGATGATACTGACCTTGAATATTTGGTAGTGATCCGAGATATTTAGATTTGTATTTCATTTTAATTGGTGACCTTGAATGACCTTGAGTTGCTCCACACGATGGTTGAAAAAAATGTACTATTTTATTTTAAAAACACCGTACAACTTGTGTCCGGAACATTTTTTTTGTGACGTGATAACTACCAAGTTATTTCGGGTGGCAGAGACAAGAGGGAGTCCCTGTATACATCTTATCGCAACTACTCAGTGTATCTAACAACGTGGCTCTTACCGGATTTCGATGTCCAGCAATTCACAGGTATGGCAAGATCAATGCGTGCAAAAGCACCCATCGCAAGAAGTACAAAGCAGAGGAAGGATATTCCCGCTTTGCTCTGTTTTTTTTTCGACGCTGCTCTAACTATTGGTAAAACTGTGGTTCGATAGAACTCTGGCGAGCTAATTACCTGAGGGAACGCAGTCGTAGAGCGGGCAACAACTGCCCGGAGTAACGGGCACCGCCGCAGCTCTCACTTCCAGCGGTCGCTCGCCCGGCAGGCATTTATGCGTCGGGCAGACGGACACGCACTTGCAAGCACCGGTCTCCGTGAGTATACTGTCCGCGGGACATCTCGTACCTTGGACACCTGAAAAATAAAAGGCAACGATGAGGACACTCATCTACATATAATGCACTGAAAAAAATAGGGTAGGCAACTTGCTGTTTACGTTACATTGTTCTTTGCGTAATTCATTTTGCCCCATACTGTATGTATTATTGATATCAAATTGTAGTGTTTGTTTGGGCTGACATTAGACTGGTAGGGTTACAACACGATGCTGACAAGGAACATCCCTTTAGTGTCCTCCGATTTTGTCGAAAGTTTCTTATGTGGAAGAGTATAAAAAACTAAGGGACACGTATTCCTTTTTATCGGTGGAAAAACGGTTGTAAGGGGTGAAACGTACCCTCACAAATGGGGATGTTTTTCGTTTTTCGTCGATGACGTTTTAACGGTACGAGATATAAAAAAATTTCAAATTGCAACAATGTTTATTTTTTTGTGTACCATACACTGGAGGTGAGAACGATAACGTTATCGACGAAAAACGAAAAACACCCCTATTTTCGAGGGTGCGTTTCAGCCCGTAAAACCGTTTTTCCGCCAATAAAAAAATACGGGTCTCTTAGTTTTTGATGCTCTTCGACATCAAAAAGTTTCAACAAAGTCGGAGGAGGACACCAAAGTCCTTGTGAGATGGTATCTATAATTTTGGGGCAGTTTTCTCAGTCTGTTTATCTGAGCGAACTTGACGGATGTATCTTTTTTTGAGGGGGGGGGGGGGGGGGGTCTGCATAGGGTTGAAATTTCAACAGTATGATTTTATTTATTACATAGCCTAATAGCCTCGGGTCTTTCATTTGCACCGAGGATATTGGAAAGATTCGAATAATCGACCGATCTATGACGGTTTTTGTCAAAGAGCCTCGATTTTTAAAATCGAAAATCGAACGTTTCTACACCTTGGCATTTTTGTAATTTGCAATTTTTTTAAAAAATATCCGATCACCTTAATGTTTGATCATTACACTAAAAGTACTTTTTTTATTTTTCATTTCAGATCAGCCTCGTTGCCAGAACCACTTATACCGATTGGCCATGCAGCAACGGCGGCACTTTCTTTAGATAATAACCTCATTATTTATCAATATTTTTCTACAAAACAAATTAAACTTGGCAAGACTGTGTATTATGCACGTGAAAAATTTCGACGTCGTCATCTGAATACACCCATCAGAAAAAATATTAATCGAATAATATTAATAAAATCAATGAAAATATTAGTGTAATTAATGTAAATAATTTATTTAAAAATGCTTGATATATTGACAAAAGTCTGCATGCCTCGCTTCTTTTCATTTATTTGTTTAAATAATAATAAGCGCCTTGTTTGAATAATAATAACTTCACTGCTTATCAATATTTTTCAATTGACAAAAAACTCAAACTTGGAAAGACTATATGTATTAAGGGAGACTTTGTCCTTGAAAGAGCAGCGGGAGATGTTAGCGGCTCAACATGAGCAGCTAGAAGAAGAGGAGGGATGCCTCTATGGACCAGGCATTGCCAATTAGCGGTAATTATAAACACATTTGTGTAAACACATTACAAAACTTTAAACGCGTTTTTCTCGAAAACACGTTTTTAAAAATGGCTGACATTCTCCTGACCGCTGTAATTAACATATCGACCTGACATTTGGAGAGCATACTCAGAAAATATGTCTTCACGGAATGACGGATCGTTTTTTCGATAGATACATTTTTGCATTTATTATTTATCTTTTTATACGAAAAAAACGCGAAAATTTGATTTTTTTTTAAATTGCCGCCATTTTCCGAAATTTGTACTAAACGAAAAACCCATCCGTCATTCCATGACCAAAGGGTCGCAGATTGATAATATGCTTTGAATTTGTGTTTCAGATCAACAAAGAGGGGACAGTGATGTCAGCCGTTTACCTCCCGCGATTTAAGGACCTGTTTTCGCGGAGCTGCAACGGCCGCAATTTGGTTTTTTTTTCAAAAAACAAATTTTTCAACGTTCTGTATATCATGAATAAAAGCAAGAAAAAAACCGCACTCAAAAAGCTTTACTCGTTTCCTTAAAAAAAAATAAAATGTAAACACATGAAATATGGCACTCCAATGACAAAGTCTCCGTTAATCGCGTGTCAAATTCCGACTCCATCATTCCAAACCACCCATAAGAAAAATATTGCGATAATTATATCAATAGTATCAATGGAAATATTAACATAATTAACATAAATAAATAATGAAAACATCCTTGATACATTGACAAAAGTATGCATGCCTCGCTTCTTTTTCCCTTCGATTATTCGTTTATCAGCATAGCCATTTGCGTTTATTTTCACCCTAGTAGCGATCTTATCCCGAGCTTATATTCCGACCCTCTGGCTGTTTCGCTCCTTCAGCGTTTCGTTTATCGGTGAACGATTCCTCGTTTCAGGCTGGTGAAAACCGAGCCAGAAAACGATTTCGAAAGGTATAGCGGGCTCCGACTACCTTTCTGCTCTTGAAAGTTTTACGTCGTGACACGAACGACATAAATATCGCTAAAATGGTTGGGAATTACAATCGTAAGGCCGGAAAGCCGAGTTATTCTCGACTTTAAGGTGGCAAAGGCTGTATGCCTACGTATATCCATTTATACGATTCTCGATTAGACGTACGTATATAAATATATATCTGTTCCGCGTGTGGACGTGCCAGGGGGAGAGAAGGTAAAATTTCGTTTCCGATAAAATCACTGTTTCGTTTAACGCTCGGGGTTAAAAACTTCTCGCACTGCAGGACATTACAGGCTACGACACTTTCGATGGGAAACCGAATCATCCCATGCTGTAACGCTTTGGTAACGCAAAAAACGTTTATTTCTTATCAGCCGATAGGAAGAAGGCCAAAATGTCTTATTTTTGAACGAGCAATGTGTCACAGGAGGCTTAGAGGTTACACCACCTTAAGATTTTCAAAAAGTTGACTTTTTGGCTAGGATTATTATTTATACTTTTAAAAATATTTTTAACGTTTAAGAAAAAATGGCCAAATACCAATTTTTTTCTGGGAAACGGATGGTGAAAAAGAAACGCATTTTGTTTAACCTTAAGGAATATTTATTGAAAGAAAAACAACAAAAACATGACCACCGAGAAATGGAGACATTTTTTTCGCGAGGTTTGGTGGTGGACACTCTCCAGCTTAAACGGTCTATCCGAAATCTAAAAACCAAACGGGTTATTCAAGTAAACAATATATACGAGTCGTTCACGATCGTTGATTTTTTAAATATATTTTTTTCAACAATTTGGTGACGTATTAAAACTCGAGCATACTAAATCTATGGAAAAAGTCGTCATTTTTACGTAACTATTAGAAAATGAAGATCGATTTGGAAAAAGTGAGATCGTCAACGACCTTTAAATGTTTCTCGTCGTATCTCCTGTAAATTTGGAAAGAATCCATCAAGTGGTTCTCGAGATATCATGTCCACCGACTTTGAAAATAGTGTTTCGAGAAAAAACGCGTTTAAGGGGTCTTCTCACTTTGGACGCTAAAGAAGGCTATTTTCATGATTTTTTTTTGATAGGTTTATATTATAGATATTGATATAGAAGTTGTTACACTTAATATATACAATTTCGAAATACGTTAAAAAAAATTATTTTTTTAAGTCACTATTTATAGACGAAAATGGTTGTTAAAAAATTCTACGTCTGCGATATTGATGAAATCTCGGAGATGGATCATCCGAAACAAAAAATCAAACGGTTTTAGATTCAGTATGTTAATGGCTATAGCGCATATCATACGATTTTTGATATAGGCAAAAATAAAAAAATGGCGGACGTTCTTCGAAAAAAATGGGTATTTTCACCGTTTTTGGCAACAAAAAATATTAGAATAAAAAAAAATCCTTTCTGTGCGCTATAGCTATAGTTGTAAAGAATATGTGGTTAAAATTTCATGAGGATCGGTTCAGTAGTTTCGAAGATTTTATCAACAAGCCGTCGAAAAACGTTTTTTCAAGAAAAACGCGTTCAAAGTTTGTTTGGGTTACATAAATACATTTTAAAAAAATTTAATGAATTTTGAAAGTGTATTTATTAAGGGGTTAGGCCACAGTGACGGGTATAAAATCATGTGCGAATTAAAATTTTTTTTTTCGTATGAAAAAGTGATTCACTCATAAAATTGATTACACATCTATTTAGTGTGAATATCAAGATGTGAGAAAATATATATTTTCTTTTCGATGTACAAAATGGTCGACTCCTCGGCTCGAAACTTCCTCGACTCGAAACTTCTCGAAACAGCTTTTTTCCAATTGGCGTAACAAATAACTTCAACGATTTTCACTCGATTTACTTCGAATGTAAAAGTTATGTTCCTAATTGCATTTCGCAGAGAAGTACGTACGAAATTTCTGATTCAGTTATAACGTTATTCTGACCAGTTATAACGAAATTTTTCACTGAAAATTCATTTCTTAAGTTCAAATACCTGCAACTTTTGAATGAAACAATATTCTAATGTAGATTGTCGAGAATTTTCGTTTTTTGTTCTAGGTTAAACATTTCCGATGCGAAATGTCACGCCGCGGAGCGCTTAAAGAGAAGATAACAAAAGAAAATTTTAGTAGTCGGCCATTTTGATCATCGAAAAAAAATATACTTATTTTCTAACGACTTGATATTCATACTAATTAGATGGGTAATTACTTTTATGAGTAAATCACTTTTTCATACGAAAAAGTGGTTAAATTCGCACATGATTTTATACCCGTTACTGTGGCCTAACCCCTTAAGTGTCACAACTTTTATATCAATATCGATAATATAAATCTATCAAAAAAAATCATGAAAATAGCCTTTTTTAGCGTCCAAAGTGAGAAGACCCCTTAAAGCTTCATCCGAAACTGACGAGGATTGAATAAATAATCGGTCTTCATTTTTCGACCGGTCGATGTACTACACCACTAAAAGTCGATGCGATCATCGACTTCGGTTTACTTCTCCTCTAAATGATCATTCAGGTCGTTGAGTACCGTTGAAAGGGGAAAAAGCTCCCAAGAAGCTCTGCCATCGATATAAACTCGCGGCAATAGGGAAAAAGAGATTGAAAGAAGAAAGTTGGAACGAGACTCGACGGAGGGCAAGGGCGAAATAAGGTCTGCAGAGCATAAGAAGCATCGCTCGAGTACCGACAACAATGCCTTTGATAGCCGGCGACCGAAACGCAGTGCAGAGCAACCTCTTGTTTCCTCAAAGGCATCGAGAGGGAGAAAAAGATAAAGAGCGAGAAGAGGCAGCAAAGCAACATTTCCCATGTGCGACGCAGTCACGTTCAAGGGATTAATGCTATTTCATCTTGAAATCCTTAACCTCACCAAGTCACACAAACCGGTAATGGCGACCCAGGCCGAGACCAAGATATGCGAGGTATTTACATATTGTCTCGGTATTCCAATACTTTGATATCCAACGCAAAACAGACTTTTCAAGGATTTATCGACAAAGCAGTGTCCTTTTGAACAGTTTGGAGCGTTAGTCACAATCCAAGATTCAAAGCAATAAAGAAATATGTTATTGTCTAGACTATATTGAGTATTTGCGAATTTTTTGAAAATCTCCACCCCAAAACATCGGAAATAATCATTTTCTCGATATTTTCGTTTCTATGAACCACCCTCGTATTTTGCTTTTTCCAACCCCTCTCGAGGGGTTGAATATTAAAAATTAAATTCTGGGAAAACTATTGACCGCACGAATTCGCCGCCGTGGAACGATTTGTAGCTTGAACCCTCAGCTTCAATTTTGTCCATTCCCGTGCGGAAATTGAGTTGGGGCTGTGATCGAGCCCTAATAATATTCCCCTAACTTTATTCGGTCCCTAATCTGGAAGCCACATGAGGGCCGTTAGCGGCCGGTCACACTTTGTCAGCAAGGGCCATTAAAGGCGCAACGACCGGGCCCTTATAAGTTGCCTCAATGGCGCCTCATCAAAACCATTTAGCGCCCTGAAAATGCCTCAACGGCGCCTCATCATAACCATTTCAGCGCCATAAAATATCCGTATCAGTGGATATACGTGTATGTTAAATGCGTCAGGGTATATCTGTATTTGTTTTTATGTAATTGTTCATGTGCATAGGTGTGGGCGTGAGTACATGTGTATGTATGTGTGCGCGCGTAGAAATGTGATTGCGTATTTGCATGTGAGCCTTTATGACAAACTGCCATGACAAAATTAATACAAAAACAATCCATTCTAAGGAATGGATGTGTAGTAGAAACAAAAAAAATATATGGGTCTGCTGAATCACGAGAATCTATTTCCATTGAGGGAAAGATCTGGAAAACAAAGACCAATTTATTTACTTATCCTACACAGTCAGATAAAGTTTATGAATGGGAAATATCAGCGAAGTCTTCAGAAGAAATAATTTTCCCTATGATGAGTATTGAGCGGAAATTAGTTGCTATAAAAATGTCGAGAAAACCGGTTGGGACTGTTCACACTTATGCGCTAGCATTACTCCATGTATGAGTGAAACCATGAGTAATTGTTTGTATCTATCCCGTGCGGAAAACTGATAGGGCATCCCTAATAAAAATAAGGGCCTTTCAGGGCTTTCCTAGTGCTTTCCCTAGTAGGGATTTCCACAATGGACCCAGACTTGGCCATTATCGGGATAAACTTGTAGGGATTCCCACAATAGGCCCCGACTTGGCCATTATGGGGATAAACCTGTAGGGATTTCCACAAAAGGACCCGACTTGGCCATTATAGGGATCAACCTGTAGGGATTTCCACAATAGGCCCAGACTTTGCCAGTATAGGGATAAACAAGTAGGGATCTCCACAATAGGCCCAGATCTGACTATTATAGCGATAAACCAGTATAAATAGCTTAGGCTACATGGTTGATGGTATTTCAATTATTCAAATCGATTATATACTTCGATCGAATAATATTATCGAACGCAAATTGGGAAAAAGCGTAAGGGCATTAGCAAATAAAAAATCAACGATGAACACAAATATGCAGACAATCATCAGACAGTATTTATTTATCAAATTAAAGAAACATTTTACATAGACACAAACAATTACTCATGGTTTCACTCATACATGGAGTAATGCTAGCGCATAAGTGTGAACAGTCTCAACCAGCTTTCTCGACATTTTTATAGCAACTAATTTCCGCTCAATACTCCTCATAGGGAAAATTATTTCTTCTGAAGACTTCGCTGATATTCCCCATTCATAAACTTTATCTGCCTGTGTAGGATAAGTAAATAAATTGGTCTTTGTTTTCCAGATTTTTCCCTCAATGGAAATAGATTCTAGTGATTCAGTAGACCCATATATTTTTTTTATTTCTACTACACATCCATTTCTTAGAATGGATTATTTTTTGTATTCATTTTGTCATGGTAGTTTGTCATAAAGGCTCACATGCAAATACGCAATCACATTTCTACGCGCGCACACATACATACACATGTACTCACGCCCACACCTATGCATATGAACAATTACATAAAAACAAATACAGATATACCCTGACGCATTTAACATACACGTATATCCACTGATACGGATATTTTATGGCGCTGAAATGGTTATGATGAGGCGCCGTTGAGGCATTTGCAGGGCGCTAAAATGGTTTTGATGAGGCTCCATTGAGGCAACTTATAAGGCCCCGGTCGTTGCGCCTTTAAGGGCCCTTGTTGACAAAGTGTGACCGGCCGCTAACGGCCCTCATGTGGCTTCCAGATTAGGGCCCGAATAAAGTTAGGGGAATATTATTGGGGCCCGATCACAGCCCCAACTCAATTTCCGCACGGGATGTAAAAGGTTTCTTTAATTTGATAAATAAATACTGTCTGATGTTTGTCTGCATATTTGTGTTCATCGTTGTTTTTTTATTTGCTAATGCCCTTACGCTTTTCCCCGATTTGCGTTCGATAATATTATTCGATCGATGTATATAATCGATTTGAATAATTGAAATACCATCAACCATGTAGCCTAAGCTATTTATACTGGTTTATCGCTATAATAGTCAGATATGGGCCTATTGTGGAGATCCCTACTTGTTTATCCCTATACTGGCCAAGTCTGGGCCTATTGTGGAAATCCCTACAGGTTTATCCCTATAATGGCCAAGTCGGGTCCTTTTGTGGAAATCCCTACAGGTTTATCCCCATAATGGCCAAGTCGGGGCCTATTGTGGAAATCCCGACAAGTTTATCCCGATAATGGCCAAGTCTGGGCCTATTGTGGAAAGCCCTACTAGGGTAAGCACTAGAAAAGCCCTGAAAGGCCATTATTTTTATTAGGGATGCCCTATCAGTTTTCCGCACGGGTTGCGCCAAACTCGTGTTTCTTTATTTTCGGTCAATAGTTTTCCCAAAAATTCATTTTGAATGGATGCTTAATCACCTGTCAAAAAACTAGCCTTCTTCTATTTTTTTCCGATTCTAATATACAGTATACTTTTTTCACCCCAAAACACCGGAAATAAAAAATAGTTTAATGTATGTAATTTTACGTGTAGTTAGATGGGCAGGACGTTTGCACTACGGGTGATCTATCTTTTTTTAGCTGTTTAGCATCAATATCCCATTTCTAACCACGGATAAACGCAAACTAAACCTTTGAAAACATTTTTTTAAACCCTCTTTGTCCTTCGTACACCATATATATTCAATATTCAGCTATCAAGGTTTGATTTTTAAAAACTACAAATCTTAGCTGGCAAATAAAGAATCTTTGCTGCCACCTGATTGTCCGTGAAGTTGCGGTGTTTCGTCAACACTTGATACTAATTAATGGTAATAATAAATGATATCGTGAAATAAATGTAAATAGGCATAATTATAAATGACTCAAAATTTCATTTTGAGTTCTATGAAACATTTTAGTACAGTCGTACTGTCGAGTCGCTGAAAAACCCCATAATCGCAAAAAATAGACGGCCAGTTTTTTGACAGGTGATTCTGTAGGTGCCGCGGGTGCTGAATCCAAGTTTGCCTAAAAATCGGGGTGCAGGGTTTTTTAGGGGATGAAGGGAATGGGGGCGGATTGATGCCAAACTACAACTTCTACGAGGTCGGCTCCGTGAGACAAAATGTTCAGAAGAATCCGGGCTTGAATTTTGTCCACAGCGCCGAAGTCGTGGAAGTTCATTTTGGGGATGAAAAAGTGGGGTGAAATTTAAAAAATCAGTTTTAATTCAATAACTCTCCAGGAAAAATTCGTATACTTTTTTCAAATGAGTACGTTGTAGCCTTTGAAAAGACGCGTCGATTGAGTATTTGATCATCATTTTCCGATAATATCTTCACCCCTAAAAAAATTGTTGAAATACCGAAAAAAATTGTTTATCGAAAAACTTAAAAACAACCGATTATTTGGGTATGGTTCAAATGTACGAAATGTAGATAATCATTTTCTCTATGTTTTCGGTTCTATGGACCACCCTTGAATTTTGCTTTTTCCAACCCCTCTTGTTTGAAAAAGAAAAATGAAATTCTAGACAAAACTATTGACCGCACGAATTCGCCACCGTGGAACAATTCGTAGCTTGAACCCTCAGCTACTTTTTTGTCCACAGCGCCGAACTCGTATCTCTTTATTTTCAGTCAATAGTTTTTCGAGAATTTCATTTAGCACCCGCGGCGCCCACAAAATCACCTGTCAAAAACTAGCCTTCTAATTTTTTTCCGATTCCACTATTCAGCACGACTGTACTAGTTACTGGAGCAGTTTTTTTCACAATAATCATCAGTAATGTCATATTTTTTCAAGTTGGTAGTAACCCAAAGGTTTTTCTTATTCGCGTCATAAAAATATAAAAAAGCATAATTTTGCTCTTTACGTGTATGGGGAGTCCGGGGGAGATGGCCCCACTAACTTTGAGGACCTATTGTCGAGAAATCATGATGAATAAAACTACCATTTTAATCGCAAACGAAACTTTAATTATATTTGTTATCAAACCTTAATAATAATCACTCCGCAAGTCGACAAATGTAATGACATCAACTATTAAAAAAAAAGATTGACTATCTCTCCAAGAGTGTCCGAGTGCGATGGCCATAGGGGTCGGGGAGGGGAGAGATAGCCAGTACTCTTTTCTCCTTTTCTCTTGACTTAATGATCTTTCAACTCCTTTTTTTACTGCCGCAGTTGGAGCACTTGTCTTCATACTCCGTACAACTTTCATGTATCCAGAGTTTACAAATGTTGCCTCCATCGCAGTCAGTCTTCGACGAGTTGTGTCTTTTAATAGTTGTCCTCGTTATTATCGTCGTTCCCACTTTCAGCGGTATCGCAGAGGACCATGGGAATTTCTTCGCAACTGCTGTCTGAGATCCTACGAATGTCTTTACTATTCCTAAGAGTCTTGTTTTCCTTAGATCTGTCAGTTTTTCTTTTTTGTTCCATCATCATTGGTCTCTCAGGCTTCTCTTTTTTCTGCCTTTCCATTTTCTTTTATTTTCCAACATTTAGAATTAAAGATATTCTGAAAAACAGTACTAAAGATATTGTGGCCATCTCGCCCGGAAAAAATAAGGCCATCTATCCCGGTTATCCGGGAAACATAGCCATATGAATCAATAGAAAGAAACACGTCATTTTTGTTTTCGTTTTTAAGTTCGAATACGTGAAAAAATAATTACTTTACAATAAATGTACAAAAACAAACCATTTTTTCAAAACGAACTTGCAACCACCTAATAATGACAACCCCTTATCTTATATTGCTTGCCTTATCTTATACTTTTTTGCCTTATCGTATACTTTTTTATCTGACATTTGTTTGACATTTGTTGGCAGTCATGAAGCGAAGAGAACTAGATTGTTATCAATGCCATCTATCTACGACAAGTCAAACTTTTATCTGTTGGCCATCTTTCCCGTGAGGCCATCTCCCCCGGACTTACCCTATTTTATGAAAAATTAGCATCTACTGAATAAATCTGTACCGCGTAGGGGAGACCGGGGCAAAATGGTATAGCGGGGCATAATGGGACCGGGGCAAAACGGGTTTGAGGCAAAATGGAATAGTGAAAATCAACACTGCTGGAAAATACGTCATTGGGGCAAAACGGGACTGGGGCAAAATGGGCCGGAGAAAATCAGGCTCCTCAGAAAGAGGCGGTTGGGGCAAAATGGGACAGTAGAATAATTCGATGCAGAAACGAAATAAATGCAGGGGTAAAAAACGAGGGGTAATAAATGAGTGAAAACAGGTTTTATTGAATGTTACACGATATTTGGGTCGAACTCTACTTACGATACTATAATTTAACGCTGGCAATGTTTAATTTTTATTGCTTGTTTAACTAAGCTAATTTTTATCGGCACAATTGTCGCAAACGTACTCGATTAAGTTATCGTCAGCATGGGCACATGAATAGTGGGCCCATTTGTCGCATGAATTACAACGAATCTTTTAGATTAGATTAGTTAGAAATATAAAAACGACTCACAAAGGACGCGTATGGCGTCTCACTGCTAAACAAAAATAACATTGACTAGGGTTCAACAACAATAAAATGTACCTCATGATTTTGTTGCGAAATAATGATAGATGAATAAATACGTAATCGTTTAGATAACGAATAAAAACATAAGACATTGATTTCAGAATATCGAAATCATGAATTGAGGATAGGAGTTTGGAATGAAAAACTAAAAACTGAAAATCCAATATGGCGGATGAAAAAAAGTTCTATTATTGTGGAAATAGTTATTTTTTCACGAAACTACGGCCGATGCATTCAATAAAACAATGGATATGTTAATTGAGCTTAACAATCCAGGTGATACGATAAGTTTGTTGATATTTATCGTTTAACTAAATTGCATTAATTAGCATATTTTTAAAGACGTATTTTGATATCGACTCATTTTATATCGTTGAGATTCGATTACGCGTAATCATTTATTAATATTAAAGACTGCAGCGGTTTTCATTTGTTAATTGAATTGTTCAAATATTTATTCTTCATTGTACGATCGGCATTTTCTGAAATTTCTTGGAAATTGTTAATCGAGCGTAACAATTCGATTCGAACAATTTAATTGTTAATGAAATTGTTTAAATAATAATTTTTTATCATTCGGTTAGAATCTTCGCAAGTTTGGTGTAGTCTATTAATGCATTAATGACTATTAATGCAGTCTAAAACTTCAATTGATTTTTTGATATTCATTGTTTGACCAAATATAATGATTGGACATGCGGTTAAGGCAATGTTTCAAGGTCGACTCGTTCGATTTCGTTGAAATTTGATTAATCGTAGTAATTTAACATTAAAGAAGACGACAATTTTTATTTGTTAACTCAATCGCTTAAACAATTATTATTATTTTTGACTTTACAACAACAGTTCGTGCTCGGCTCGTCAGGATTCGTTGAATCCAATAAATTTAAGTACTTCAACATTCAAAAAAATACTAATTTTTCATTTGTTATTAAAGTTTGTCAAACAATTACTTTTGATTCTGCGGTCAAAACTGTACCAAACTTGACGTAAATTGTTATCTGAGCCTTCTTATTCGATTGGTACAATTTCTTTGTCGTTATTAATTATTTAAATAATCAAGTAATTTTTATAATCTGACGCGTGCAATTTATGGTTTTTTAAAATTTTTATCTTTCTTTGTTTTTTTTTATTTATTTTCTGCCAACTGCACGTTACTGATACTGATTTTCAAGCCATTGATGAAAATCTAACTCTTGTCAATTTTTACGTAAATTGTTTTATGAAACTAGGACCGCCGCTCCCCATGAAATCGACGGATATGTGTCGACAAATATATCGGTCAGTCCGTATTATCTGCGTATATGTGGACTGAAATGAACCATAAGCACCATTTAGATTAGATTATGTTTCAACAGCTCTTTCATAGAGCCGAAGCATGCATTTTCCAGTCATCCCATTTTGCCCCAAATTCAGCGGGCTGCGACACTTCATTTTTGTGTGTCCCATTTTGCCCCGATTCCATTTTGCCCCAATTTGATATTCCACTCCTCTCTGTCCCATTTTGCCCCTATCCCATTTTGCCCCAAATCAAGCACCCAAGAAACTTCATTTTTTGCTATCCCATTATGCCCCGATCCCATTATGCCCCAGTGCCGTTTTGCCCCGGTACCGTTTTTCCCCGGTCTCCCCTATGACCTTTTGTGGTTCATTGACAAAAAAATGCATAAACCGTCATTCTAATCAACTGGACGGCTCCAATCCGAGTAGAAATCCTGCTCCGACTACAAAAATGACCTGATCAGGCATCCTGATTTTATTTTCATGCCTTGATCAGGATTTTTTATCAAGCCCGGATAATTTTTGTGACTCTTTCCCTGATTTCGGTCTGATCAGGGTGAAAAAGCAAGGCCTGATCAGGGTGAAATATCAAGGCCTGATCAGGGTGAAAAGTGAAGGCCTGACATGCAGTCCGAAGAGAGAAGTTCGATGTTGCTTCGGAAACCACCGACTCATCACATTCTTCGTTGTACTGTCAAAAAAATATTTAATTTAAATAGGATCTATTTAAATCAAATAGGGTTTTTACTACGATCCTATTTGTTTCAAATATATTTTTTACAATATTCAATAGAATATTTCATAAATCCAAAATAAATTGAAATACTTTTGTATCATAACCCTTCATTCCCTGGCCTTCAGAGTGGATTTTTTCGACGACATTTTTCTGCATCCACATGGGATCGAACCAAGAACCTAACTACTTATAGCTACGCACGCTGCCCCTATGCCACCGAGTGTTTGTAGCATTTCGGTGGCATAAGAGACCACATCAATTCCTATCATTTTTCGGTGTATCACATAAGCTATATCAATTAGTTAATATCATTGTGGTAATTAGAGTTTTATCGAATATCATGCTATAGACTTTTCAAGCATAACCTATATATATATATACCTCCTCTCTCTGGCCCTCTCTACCCCCCTCCCCTTCGGTGTGGGTATTGCAATCAAGACGGACCATTAATTCAATCAAATAGAAAAATGTTTGTCTCTACGAAAATTCTATTCAATTTAGATTGAAAAAAATTAAATAGATACATTTTCTGGATTCAACTAAATTGTTTTTTGAACAGAGGAAACCGAATCACAGATTTATTAGGGATAAATAAAATATTAGGAATAATAAAAAATGAACGTATAGAATGGACAATATGTCTCGACGTTTTGACGATGTGATAATATATATATAGTTCGTCTGGTGTTTGATACGAGGTTAGGCATGTAAAAGGTGCCAAACTGTATATAGGTCCAGGTACTTGATGATTGTTTGAAGCTAGCCAGATCAGGCGAATTGAATCAAGCCGTAAGTCGAGTTGCCTGACCGTCACATGAAGCTAGCTGGATCAGGCAACTGGAGGAAACAGCATATCCAGTTGCCTGACTATCACCTGACACCAACCGGATCAGGCAAATTGAGTCATACCTTAAGTAAGGCCTCCGCAATACAACGTGATCAGACCCGGATCAAATATCAGGCCAGCCTGACAATATTTCTACTCGGGAACCTCCTTAAGGAGAGATATACACCTAGATGGTCGAGGTCGAGGATTTAGAAGCTATGAACATTCCGTCGACCGTAGAAGACCTACACTATGGGCCTGGTATCGATGATTCCATGTAAGTTGACAAATTTCATGATTTATTAATTCCCAAATTTTCAACCGCGTTTTTCCCAAAACCACGTTTTTCAAATCGGTACCCAAAATTTCCCAAAAACCAATGAACCGATTTCCTTGAGGTTTTTTGTGGTTAATCTATGCACCATTATCTAGTACTTGTCATAGGATTTTTTTTTCCATTACTTAGTTTTTGTTTTATAGGCAAAATAATAACTAATTTTTGGCCCAAAAATCACTATTTATGTTCAAACGTCCGCCATTTTGTCATAAATCGATATTTTCAAAATCGGCTATGACAAGTACTAGATTATAGTATCTAATTTAATAATCTTTTTGATTTTTTTTTCAGATGATTTTTTAAGAAACGCCAGTGGGTACCGTATACGTAGATTTTTTTACGACGCTCCAAGGATCATACAATATCCTTGTATATTATTGATATTTTGAAATAAATAAAATTAAACATATTTCTGAACGTATATACTTTTAGATAATTAAAACCCTAATCCGAAATTTCAAATAGTTTTCCTTGAAAAAAATCACAAAAATGACCTTTTTTCCAGCTCCTAGGTGTATATCTCCCCTTAACAAACGCGCAATTTTTTCTACTCGATGACCAATTGCCGGCGAGGGATCTCAATCCACCTATCGAGAAGAAATATGTGGTTAAAGTTGCGTGGAGGTTCCTCAGGGATGTTACCAACCCGTTTCCTGATGCACAGGAGGGCACAGGGAAACTGCGGGTAACCTGTCCCCATATAGCGATATTCTACCGAGCTTGGGTGATCATTGGAGCTCGCTCAACCGCTGTCTCACTTGACGACCGGCGGCTAAGCGGTCACCCATCCAAGTATTGGCTCGGCCGTTTGCGGCACACCAATCCCGGCTATTTTGCCATCGGTCTTCACACGCTAGGCTCCGCACACATTTTCCTCCAGGCTGCATTGTTGAACTCAAAACACACTCTCCGGTTACACTGGTATGACGATATTTATCAATCAGCGCAGTATCCGTGACGCTTTTGCCTTCCGTCCGTGCAATCCGTAATAAAACATCAACAATCCCATACCTGCCATTTAATTCGATGTTCCGACGGATCTCGACTCCGTTATTCAATGTTAAACGAGTACATAAAGTATCCCAACAAATAACGAGGGGTGCGAAGCCCGAAAAAAACAAGATCAACCGGAAATGCGAAACTGAAAAACAGTTGGACAATGCTGCGAAAACATAGCTCAGCATGTACTTCCAACGAGAACTCCTGTTTGTCGAACAATACAGAGTTACCCCATTTTCATTCCAACCGATGTTTCACTGTTCATTTCCTGGAGGACTGGTATGTTTTTTTTTACAAATTCACTGCAACGTGCCTTCATTGGAATGCTTTTATTTATTCTCTTTGTCAATTCTTTTCGGAATTTTCCAACGTCCGAGTACTGATCGCAGAAATTACGGAAATCCAGCTGGATTGGAGTTTTACGCGCAAAATCCACATAGGGCGAGTGAGATGGAGAGAATTGTGTGTGGGTGCCGTTCGTTATCGACGTTTTTTATTACATTTGCACATAGTTTTCAGTACACGAGTGTACAGCCCAGAGCCCTTTTTCCAATCCCCTTAACTCGTGTCCTTACCCCTTCCCCTTTAGCCCCCCTCCCTTTCACACGCAATTTAATTCCGTCTCGTAAAATCAACAGAATTCGAATCGAAACATTCGTGCATTCACATGCAGACTCGTTCTCCACCGTCCGTGTATTTAAATCCAATCAAACGTGACCACACGCAGGGAGCCTTCCATCTCAGCTTGACCCTACCACGAACACAATTTTTTCCCTGAAATCCTTCGTTACCCGAATTGGAACGATTGGATAAATATTTGCCGATTTTTTGCCGAATTTGTCCACTGTGGACGATAGTGTCGGGCAAACGATTAATTTCAGCGTAAAATGCACTTTTGTGGGACCACTTCCGGGTTTTTACGATCTTATGCTGTTCCTTTCACCCCCAACTTCGGGAAACAGCCGAGAGAAAACACCCTGCGGGCGGGTGTTGCCCAAAGCCGCCGATTTTCGAATGCACGAGGGCACAGGGAAACTGGCGATATCTCCTGCAGCGCAGGCAATCCAGTGGCCAGCTGAGCGGTTACCCATCCAAGTAGCCGTCCCGGTCAAGCTCAACTCGAATGTTTTATTGAAAAATGCAGATCGACGGAGCATGGGGGCCTCTTTGCCAGTGCAAACTCATTTACTTTGCCAATTTACCTCGTTCGACGTGCGCCGGATTAGAATGGCTCGTATAAAGTGTACAGATGCGACGAATTACACTCGCGTGTTACGTGGAACGCGCAGGTGAATCCCGGCGCGATCGGGCGACTAGAAACGGCTCGGGAAAAGGGAAAATGTGAGGCACGATTTGTCGGCCCCCTTGAAATCGAACGTATAGAAACAGAAAGCACGTAGCGCGTGTCCGTATTCGTGTATCATACGTACGCCTGTATACGCGAATACATTCGTGGCCGAGCCACGCTGGTAACGTTGAATCGGGGTGACGTGAGAGATTGGATTGAAGCCAGCGATAAAATCAGGGTGACCGAGAGACAGAGAGAGGACGAAAGTAGAGAGGGAGCGAGAACTCGTGCAGAATGCATCGAATAACAAATTCGTTCTCGAAACGTACACGTGCGTGCGTGTACCTTGATATCCTTACGGTATGTCCGACGACACGAGGCGAGATTTGAAAAAAAAGCACAGGATTTATAGGCTCGTTGGAATACGTTTTTTTTTTATTTCTCTGAGAAAAGTGTATTTATTCATTCAAACCCTTTTTTTTCGAGTGAATTTTGAAATATTGTACCCACGGTATGGCCGGAACCATGAAACGAGAATTGAAAAAAAAACACGGAGTTATGGGCTTGTTGGAACACATTTTTTAAATTTTCCTGAGCAGAGTGTAATTTTACATTTTTCCGATTGAGTTTTGAAATATTGTTTTAAAGGTACCGTAAAACTACTTTGAACAGGTTTTGGGAGTTTTATGTAGGTACCTTTTTTTTAACATCCTAGATACCAACTTTTCTCGCTCCAATAGAGCAATGCGTCCTTTGGCTATCATATGTATAAGAAAGTCAAGCTCCACCACCCCCTAACAATTTGATATATACATTTTTTTAACTGTCAAAGTAGCCCCGAGTGTGGGGCTTCTTTGACAGGGCATTGAAATGCAACTTATGTCAAAGATTAAGGGTCACTTTGGAATCATTTTGATAAAAAATGTAATATTTTATGCATTATACATGAAATTAAATGAAAAACAACGATTTTTTTATAACCAAATTGTCATCGCTATTAAGGCAGTATAACTCGAACAATTTTTGTTCAATCGACTTGAAATTTTAACTTTCTTAGATTGCTTTAAAAGTCAGGTACGAGCGCTTTTTTCGATTGATCGAAAATTGTAAAAAAAACAATTCACTTTTGAGATGAAAATTATGGTCGAAAAAACGATTTTTTTTAAAACTCGTCTCTATATTTCTTTTGATTAATTTTTAATTCCCCTCGTACTTGAATGCTAAAAATAATATTATTAACGAAAATATTTCCCTCTTAGTTCCGGGACTAAATTGACGACAGTTCCACTGCGTGCCGCGGAGAGGGTTGGCTGAAAAACTATTTTGTATACTTTTCACAAATATTTTTTTTTACATACTTCAATAAATACCTTATGAAATCTAAAAGCTCGTTTGACCATGTATTTTATTCCTTTCTTTAAAAAAACCAAAGAAAACGGTCGAAAATGGGCAGTTACAGTGGTGCCCTCCTTTAAGGAAACATTTTACATAAAAATATCAAGTACCGGGGGTGCTATTATAGGCAGTTAATTAATCTTATAATTGTCATTGAGATCAAAATCCACTTGAGCAACATTACAATCTACTTTAGCAACATTATAATAAACTTGACCAACAAAATGTTGTTCAAGTTTATTCCCCGCACCCGCCGCCCGCCACAGAAAGTCAAGTGGGCTCGCTGCGCACACATTTAACGTATTTTGGCGCGCTGTCAAAGTAGCCCGAAAAACTGTCAAAGTTACCCTGAATGTCAAAGTAGCCCCGTTTTACGGTATGTCTGACGACGCGAAACGAGATTTAAAAAAACAGAAAATTTATAGGCTCGTTGGAATACGAGTTTTTTTTCATCGCCCTGAGGAAAGTGTATTTATTCATTTAAACATTTTTTTATTTATTCTTCCAAGTGAATTTTGAAGTATTATTCTCACGATGTATCCGTCGACATAAAACGAAATTCGAAGGAAACAGAATTTATAGCTCGTTGGAATACGACTTTTTTCAAAATTCCCTTAGAAAAGTGTATTAATTAATTAAAATTTTGTTTTCTTGATTTTTCCAAGTGAATTTTGAAGTATTATTCTTATACGGTACGTCCGACGACACGAATCGAAGTTTGAAAAAAAATGTATAGGCTCGTTGGAATACGACTTTGTTATTTCCCTGCGAAAAGTATGTTAATTTATCCAAACCTACTTTTTTTCAAGTAAATTTTAAAATATTTCTGCAACATCGTAACTTTTGAAACTGCTCTGCCGTTTTTTCTTCTAATTTTTCCGTAACGCTCCACATTGTGAGGGACTTGGATAATGTGACATTGGTTTCTTTTTGATCGTATGTCATCAGCGCGATTGGTTCGTCTTGCTTGGATTCATTTGTTTGGGTTAAGTTTTATTTTTTTCACAACTTTCCACTCTGCCAGGCACTTTGGTCGTGTGACATTGTCGACTTTTTCTCGTGTGTCGACACCTCAGTCCAGTAGGTAGGGTGGCAGGCACGGAATGTCGAAAGGATTCTCGTCTGATCGAGCGTCGAGTTCATCCACTCCACGAGTGAAGGTAAATGAGCCTCTCGAGTGCACGAGAGTGCCAGAGCTTGGCGATTGTCACCATACGAGATCCTCCAACGCCACTGATTCGTCGATCCTTTCACGGGCTTCTGTGTCCACTCGATGCCATGGCTTTGAGGAACGCGATAGCGAACCATTACCGGTACTCGCGGTTTTGAAGATCAATCAATTTTTTTCCATTACCAAGAACGTAGTGCTGGGTGTGGGAAAGCACGAAAAAAACAAGAAAAATATCCTGACTGATTTTAGAATAAAAAACCAACGAAGTTAAGAAGCCAAAAGTGGAACGAATAACAATATTTTGTATTCATATTTAATCGGCATTGATCATCGTTATTTTATTTTTCATATTCCCACGAAAGCCCGAGCTGCGACCTGATATTTTTTACATTCACCTAACACTCGTCCCTTGGTGGTTTCCAGTCACTCAGAGACCTCCCCAAAGTGTTGCCCACAGTCACTCTTTCCTAATGCGTTGTATGGCGTTTGCACGAGGGCACAGGGAAACTCGGAAAAACCGACGTCGATACGACTACATTTTCGCCGGGCTTCAGGGTCTGACCCTCGACCCCTCAAATCTGGTTCCCGATTTTTTCTATCATTACTCTCACTCTATCAAGCAATTACAATTTTTTTCAGATTTTTCAAAATAAACTTGAGCGCGTCATGAATTTTTGATTTTTTTTTTTGAACACCTCGATAGCTGTAAGCGAAAAATCTGAAAAAATTCCCAAAAATACAGTGTGAGATATAAAAAATGTTGGTGTATAATTCATAATGTCTGGGCTTTTGCTTCAACCCCTAATTAGGGTTTTTGTCAACCATGATAAAAAAAATCGAAAATTACAATTTTTTTTAAATCTGGTATTATACATACAAAATTTCGGGAAACAGTCTACAGTAAATTGACCTCTGCTTCTTATTTTTTTCATTTTTTTTGCTCAAAAAGCTAAAAAACGGGTTGAAGCAAAAGCCCAGACATTATGAATTTTACACCAACATTTTTTATATTTGACACTGTATTTTTGGGAATTTTTCAGATTTTTTGATTACGGCCATCGAGGTGTTCAAAAAAAAAATTCAAAAATTCATGACGCGCTCAAATATATTTTGTAAAATCTGAAAAAAACTGTAATTGCTTGATAGAGTGAGAGTAATGATAGGAAAAATCGGAAACCAGGTTTGAGGGGTCGAGGGTCAGACCCAGGTCGAATTGGTACGGAATGTCCCATACATATAGTATAGAAAACAATCATCAAGCCTATCGTACTATATGCATCACTAGTCTGGAGAAACACAGTAAAAACGACCATATTCACTATAATCATAATAATAATAGTATTTTATATATATATAGGTCTTTATAATCTTTATAATAGTATAAAATAGTAGAACTATTTTATACTATTACTATTATCATGACCATGTTATTTTATATATATTTAAACAAACTATATTTAATAGATAATAAATCATGTCGTTACTAACAACTAACTGCTAAATTTACTGAATACGTAATAATGAATGATAAATTTAGTACAAACTAAAAACTAAATTAACTCAATCTTAAATGATAAATCAACTGAAAACTAAATACTAAATTTACTACAAACTAAATACTACATTGACTAAGTACTAAATAATCAATTGAATAAAAACTAAATTTTATACTACCTTTCCGAAATACTAAATGATACATTTAATGAAGACTAACTACTAAATTTAATGAATACTGAATAATAAATTTACTAACCACTAATTAATAAATTGACTAGTAACTGAGTTTGCTAAATACTACAATAAATAATAATATACTATAATATATAGCAAGGAGAGTATTCTGCATTAATATTTCATTAAGTTATCAGCACTAGCATTCAATAAAATTTATTTAAAAATCGTTTGAGCGTCGTAATTTGCCGTTTTTTCAACGCTGTAAAATGTCTATACGAATAACGTTACGAAATATTTTTCGTCACAATTTTTTACTTTTGTCTTCCGTGTATAAACATCCTGTCGCGTCTATATACGTATATAAGTGGCCAAACGTGACTGCGCTGTATGGATTCTGTGTTTACCAGGCACGCTCGATAAACTTTACCGAAACGTCTCCGGTACTTGTTCTGTCTATGGCTATTCCCTCACACCCCGTCCACCTTCTTTTTCTTCTGCTCCTTTCTCTACTTCTATTATCGTCGTAAGTTCCGATAAAATCTCGTCTGATCACGACGAACGGTAACTACTCAGACACTGTAGAATTCCGGGCGGTCGCCTGAAGAGAAGAGAGAGACAGAGAGAGAGAGAGAGAGAGAGAGAGAGAGAGAGAGAGAGAGAGAGAGAGAGAGAGAGAGAGAGAGAGAGAGAGAGAGAGAAATAGTCACTATCTACTTTGTAACGCTTTGGCTGCTACTACTATCCGCGTCACGACTTTGCTCTCGTTCGATTCCCAAGAATCTACGATTAAAACGGCACACCGGTGATTCTCAATCGTGGGTGTAGATTTCGAACAGAACCGGACCCAAGGACCTCCCTAAGACACGATCATATCGTTTGTAATATGTCCTAAAAAATGATTTCTAATCACATTTAATTCTTCCTGATTTCTTGGATGAATGGCAAAATTATCTCCGGGTGTACGAAGGTACAGATAAAATAATTAAAATAGAAAATAGTGTAAATAGGAATTTATAAAAATTAAAAACAATAGAAACATATAGTAATAAGAATATGAAATCATGTGAATATAAATTTATAGGAATATAAAATAATGGAAATATAAATAGGTAAGAACATAAAATAAGCAAAACAAAATAGTGCAAATATAAATTTATCGTAATATAAAATAACAAAAACAAAATAATGTAAATATAAATTTGTAAAAAAAATCAACGAACGAAAACAATATAACGTAAATACAAATTGATAAAAACATGAAAGAAAATAATGAAAATATGTATTGTTCAAAATCTAAAATAATAGACCAATTTAAGGGGGTCGTCTAGACTGTCAGATCAAAAGAAGAGAAAACGGCCTTGCATGACTTCTTTGGAAAAGAGGAAGGTGTACTCTATGGTCGAGGCATAGCAGATTGATGCTGAGACCATTTTTTTTATTATGAATAATATACAACAACTTTCAAACGTGTTTTTCTCAAAACACCATTTTTTCAAACTGCTGCCATGATATCTCAAAAACTATTTCATTGATTCTCCTCAAATTCATACAGCATCTTTAGTACATGTATAACTACAAGTAGAACTAAAATAATTAAGATTGCTTCGTTAGTTTTCTTTTTATCAGCTATATAGACACCAAAAAAAAACGAAAAATTAATTTTTTTTTCTAAAGCGTAAAAAAAATATTTTTTGTAATTCAAACTTTATTTTAGTTCCATGTAGGAGCCTCAAGTCTCACGATTAAAATGGCGTTTGGTTTTTTATTTCAGATAAGCAGAACCGCCGGAATCATGGCAGCAGTGGAGCACCTCTTTTTATACATGTGGTCCTGTTGGGTGGTGTATCTCCGACTATATTTTATATAATGACTTTAAAAAATTCACAAAGTTTGTTTAAATGTTAATAAAAATGATATACAATTTATAAATTATTTTATTTTAATGGTTTGTCAAAAAAAAAAAAATCGCCAAAAAAGCATTAAAAAACGGCCTTCACACTAGACGACCGCCTCAATAACAAGAATATGAAATCAACTATATATAAATTGATAAAAATACAAACTGATACAAATATAAAATAATGAAAATTTCTTATTCGCAGTATTATCTTCAACATTGACAATAATTTGTAACGCTCCATCTATTTTCAATCAATCTTTGTCCCGACTCAATTTTTTTCGCAAATGATTTTTATACACTCCGTCGAAATCGAGCAATGCATGCTGTTTTATTGGGTCATTATTTCGCTCACTGCATAAATATATTGAAACAAAATGATTCCTTTCAAAGCACTATGGAATGAATTTTCGATGTACAAATATTAGTGCGACGTTTCAATTGAGAATTTAGTTTCAACTTAGATTCTACATCGCTGTGCGTCTCGTTACTGAGTGAACACGTCGAAGGGTTGTCGACGAACACGCGACGAGAAGGAGGAAAACAACCCTCGAACAGATCGACGCGGCGCGTGAAAGGGCCGAGCTCTCGAGTTATAGAGAGGAAAACGGCTCCCATTGTTTCCGCGGGTTCATTTCGGTTCACCGTTGCACCGCAGCCTTCAACTACGTCGGTTTTAACCCGCTCCTTTGTTCTCTCATTCTCTGTGTCGGCAATTTTTCGGTCTCTCGCCGCATCCCGGCGCGAAACGAGACCGTTTTATCGGGATGCTTCGATGCACGGCAATGAAAATCGAATAGGCGCGACACGTGTATTTACAGCAAAAAATCGGACTGACGATGAGGATGCGCAAAGAGAGAGAAAGAGGGGAGAGAGAGAGAGAGAGAGAGAGAGAGAGAGAGAGAGAGAGAGAGAGAAAGAGAATTTCCATTAGGTATATTTTTCTTTAAATTCTGAACTATATTTAAACCTCGAACGCTTGATCCTTTTTTGATGAACACATTTTATTGTTGCTATTCGAACGAAAAATTATTACATCGAGGAGTCTTCTCACTATACACGCTAAAAAGGCTATTTTGATGAATTTTTTGGTAGGTTTATATTGTCGATATTGATATAAAAGTTGTTACACTTAATGAATACTTTTTCGAAACACATTAAAACAATTTTTTAATGTATTTATGTAACCCAAACAAACTTTAAACGTGTTTTTCTCGAAACAACGTTTTTGACGACTTGTTGATAAAATCTTCGAAACTACTGAACCGATCCTTATGAAATTTTAACCTCATACTCTTTACAACTATAGCTATATCGCATATCAAGGGGTTACGCCCACTTGCGATTTTGAAAAAAATCGATTTTTTTTATTGCATTTTTTTGAAGTATAAGTATCTGAGAATATGTCCTGAAAATTTCAAGTCGATCCGAACAAAATTGACTGAGATATGAGCGTTGAAAGAGAAGAATCCGCGTTGAAAGAGCGTTGAAAGAGAAACTTTAAACGCGTTTTTCTCAAAATGGCATTTCTGAAGTCGGTGACCAAGATTACTCGAACACTAATGAACCGATCTTCTTGAAATTTTGCAGGCTTATTTAATACATAAAAATGTAGTCTTTAATCATTCGATTTTTTTTCGTTAAAATCGAACCATTAACTTTGACTGTCCGCCATTTTGTGAAAAATGAATATTTTTTAAAATCCTTCGATTAAAGACTAGTTTATACTTATATTTGACTAAATCCATCCGCATTTTTTTCTTCAGATGATCCACTTCGCCGCAATGTTGGTCACCGCAAACCGTGTATATAAAAACATTATTTCATTGACGGCCATTTGCCACTAAACAATGTAATATTTTTCAATAAAAAAATTACTGAAAGTTCTTCAAGATGTGTTCTTTAAGATGGTATATTGATCGATTAAAAAAGTTTTGTAGTTTTCTTTAAAAAAATTCATGAAAAAGGCCTTTTTTTGCGCTACAAGTGGGGGTAACGCCTTAAGGATATCTTTAAATTTTGATGTTTACTATTTTAGCCAAAAACGGGGAAAAAACCCCCTTTTTTCTAAATTTGTCCGCCATTTTGTTATTTCTGTATATATAAAAATTCGTATGATATGCGCTATAGCCATTAACATACTGAATCTAAAACCGTTTGATTTTTTTGTTTCAATACAATTTTTTTAACTCCCATTGTCGTCTATAAATAATGACTTAAATAAATAAAATTGAATGCATTTCGGAAGTGTATTTATCAAATGTAGCAACTTTCATATCAATGTCTATAATATTAAACTATCAGAAAAATGCATGAAAGTAGCTTTTTCTTTAAGTCTAAAGTGAGAAGACCCCTTAAGCCCGACTGCGTGTTCCCGAAATTTGCCGACATTTTATAAACTTTCGATGCATTTTCACGATATAAATTGTAATTCATTTCACAATACGCGATGCAGTCAAAATATAATTATAAATAAACTGAATCATTCCAGTGTAATTTGAAGAATAAAAACTCCGTGTTTCGATAAAGCCGTGGACATGTAAATTTTCATTTTGGACACCGGAAAATCGTCGCCTTTGACCGATGAAGATTTTTTTCTCGAAATAAATGCAAAAGTTTGATGATAAACTGTTAAACCATTAGTAAATTACCAAAAATTATTAAATTTAATTATTAAAAATCAGAAACCAAATATTAATGAATAATTAACTAGGTTATTTATTGATTATTCTTTCATTTAATGATTAATTGATTTTCAGTTATTTAAATTTGATTAGATTATTAAATAACCGAGAAAAATTTACTTCAATCATCGCGACTCAAAAACACTAATATTGTGGTACTATGATAAAATAACCGGGTAAACACCGAAAGAGATTAGCGAGATCGGAAATGCGAACAATTCATCATGGATCAATCAATATTAATCCACGAAAAAATGAAAATGTTCTATGCGTTCGTACGTCATGGAGATTACGATATAGGATATGATTGAATGATGGAGTGATCTGGCGAATCAGGTCGAGAAATATTTATCCGTTTTCAAATTTTAGAAGGATTTTGCGGTGTTATCGTGTATGCGGGAATTTCGGTAGGTAAAGTTGAGCCTGCATTGGCATTGATCGCTGCGAGGTATTTCGACATTGCGCAAATCGTTATCGGATTTTACGCAGCTGGTGCGATCGGTCTATATAGGAACACCAAAATAGCCGGTCCGAGGAACATTCGCTGATCAATATAATCAGGCCACGAGGCTTTTCCACGCTCACCATGCAATCGTTATCGTTTCACATTAATAACGGTACTGGTGATCCGCGCGGAAAACTTACTCGTAACGTAGCCATAAATAGGTACCATAAAACGTTTACGGTTTGAGGAGTCTTTTTTGCAGGTAACTTTTTTTTAACATCCTAGATACCAACTTTTTTACTCCAATAGAACAGTGTGTCCTTTGACTATCAAATTCATAATAAAGTCAAACTCCACCACCCCCTCACAATTTGATATATACATGTTTGAAGTGTCAAAGTAGCCCCGAGTGTTGGGCTTCTTTGACAGGCCATTGAAATGCAACTTATGTCAAGGATTAAGGGTTACTTTTGAAACATTTTGATAAAAAATGTTATATTTTATGGACTTCCGGTTGGATACGAGGCAAGAGCGGACGCGTTGAGAAAGCCGGGAGTGTAAATTGCAGTAAGTTGAGTGGAAGGAAGGGAAAAAAGGGCAAGTGAGTAGTGGAGGAGAGAGGGGAAGGGCAGCCGAAAGCAAAGTGATAATAAGTTTAGTGGAAAACAGTGAGATGGGCGAAGTTTCGAGAAAGACAAATTGGGAGTGTGAAGAAGAGGTTAGGCGAGAAGATGGCGGGGCCGCGAGAGGGGACAACGAAAGCGGAAACGAGACAGGAGAAAGGGAGCAGCAGCGCCGTGGGACTGAAAGGAACTACGTGGAGACGGCGGCCGATAAGGAAGGACGAGCAGCAGAAATAACGGAGAAAAGAAAGAGAGGGCGTCCAAAGAAAAAGGAAACGAACAGAGATGTGAGGGAATTCTTCGAGTTAATAGAATCAACGGGTGGAGTGTGCGAGATACAATCGCCGCCACTGAAAAAATATAAAAACTATGGCGATACAGAAGAGGACGAGGAAGAGAAAGAGAGGAACGGGGAAAAGGAAAATGAACAAAGGGAGGAGAAAAACGAGGAGGACGAAGAATTGGAGGAAGGAGAAGAAGATGGAGAAGAGGAAGGGCAGAAAGAACATGAAGAGGAACACGTCAGCAATCTCTGTGTGTATACGTGGATGAAAGGAATTGAAGAAGCGGAGGTAAGGATGAGATGTACAATGAGGAATAGCGTGGCCGAGCTAGAAATAAAAATGAAACAGTGGTGGAGGGAGGAAGTAAATAGAATAAAGGAAGAATGCGAGGAGGAGGGTGAGGAGCAGTGCGAGGAATGCGCGGAAAGACATCGGGAGATCGAGGAGTACAAGAGGGAGGTGAAGGAAATAAGAAAAAAAGCTGAACAGGACCAGAAGCAGTGGGGGGAGGAGCGACGAATGTTGCTGAATATGATAAACAGGCTCGAAGGCAGTAAGAATGGAAGGGAGAAGGGCGAGTCAGAAGAAAAATACCAAGAAAACACAACGTCCAACAGAGAAGAAGGAAAAAGAAACGCAAGAAGGGCAGCGGCGGAAAAAATAAGTGAGGACAGAAGATACAGGAGTCGAGAACAAGAAGAGGGGTGGAGAAATCACGAGGAGACAGGATGTGGAACTGGGGAATCGGGACAGGGTTGGCACGTGGTAAGAAAGGAGAGAAGAAGAGCAGTAGGAGCGGATGAAAACAACAATGTCACGAAGGCAGGAGAAGACGCAAATCGCGAGGAGATCCTGGGGAGAAAGCCACGGGCAATAAATGAACGTGAGTGGCAAGAAGAACACAATAGGAGGGAACATCGAAGGAATAACATAAATATTACATTCCAAGAGGGGGAGGGAGATGAAAAAGACAAGGTGTTGGAGAAGGTTGAAGAAAGATGCAGGCAGAATATAAGGAGAAAAACAACTACAAAATTCTCTGGGAATGGGACTGTCGTATTGAAGTTTCAAAGCTGGACCGAAAAGATGGAGAGCCTGAGAAGAAGGAAGGAACTGAAGGGAACGAATATATGGATAAATAATGACTTCACCAAAAGGGAAAAAGAAATACAAAAGTGGTTGCGAGAGGTAGCGAAACACGAGAGGAGATACGGCAGACAAGCGGAAGTAAGGTACATGAAAATCTGGTTGGAAGGGAGTTGGTGGAAATGGAACGAGGGGAAAGGAGATATCGAAAGAATGGGATCAGAGGATGGATGGAGGCAGCCATTTCGGAACGACCGGGGAGGACGGCGTTGAGAATGACGAATTGGAGGAAGAACGAAGAGAGAAGAGAGAAGACACAGCGGGGTTAAGGGAAGAGGCGGGAAAGAAAAAAGGCGTAAAGGGAAGTGGCGAAGTCAAAATATTATTATGGAATGTTGCAGGAATATTTAAAATTGGGGAAGCGTGGGGGTTTATAGAAGAAGCGGATATAGTCATTTTGCAAGAAACGTGGGTGGAGAAAAAAGATGAGACGAACGCAAGGTCAAAAATGAGTGAGAAATTTAAGTGGATGTTCAAAGCAGCGCATAAGAAAGCAGGGGCTAAACGGGGAAGGGCGAAGGGAGGTCAAGCGGTCGGGATAAAAAAGAGCTGGGAAGGGAATTGGGAAATAAGGGAATGGGCATTTGGTCTAATATTGGGCAATGATAAAATAAGGGGAAAAACCGCAATAATAACAATATATAATAATGTTGGTATACAAAAAATAGAAAAACAGCTGAGAGAAGTAATAATGGAAGAGGCGAAACAAAAAGAGAAAGTACTAATTGTGGGGGATATGAACGCACGAATAGGGTGGGAGCAAGCAATAAACGAGGGAGGGTTGGATGAAAATGGCGGGGAAATAAGAAGATCACAAGACAAGATATTAAACACGGAAGGAAGGAGAATGTTAAACCTGTGCGAAGAGGTGGGTTTGAAGGTGTTGAACGGAAGAGTGAAAGGGGATAGGGAGGGCAAAGTGACATTCGTAGGAGGGGGGGACGAATGTTGTGGGTCAGTGATAGACTACATAATAGTTGTGGATAGGGGTAGAAGGGATGAAATCAAATGGATGGAAGTGGTAGAGAGAATTGAGTCTGATCACTTACCAATATGTGCGATATGGGAAGAGGAAAGCGTAGGAGAGGAAGAAGAAGAAGAGGAGCGTGTACAAGAAAGCGATAGGTTATTCTGGAATGATGTAAAGGCAAAAAAGTTTATAGAAGAAATACAAAAAGAGAAAGAAATTGATAAAGGGAGGGAAGATTGGGAGGGGGTGAAAGAAAAAATCTGGAGAGCGGCCGAGAAGGCGGGGTTAAGGAAAAAATGTAAAAAAACAACGAGAGAGAGAAGGTTGCCAAGGTGGTTCAACGACGAATGCAAAAAGCAGAGAAGCGCGGTATGGGAAAAATTGAAAGCGTTTACGAAACAAAGAAATGTGGATAAAAAACAAGAGCTAGAAAAAGAAAGGAGGAAATTAAAAAAAACATACAGAGGGGCAAAAGAGGAATGGCGGTATAAAATTTGGGAGGAGGTCGGGAAGGCAAAGGACATGACAAAATGGTGGAAAGCAATTAATAAATTCAGGAATAAAGGAAGGGGTACAATTGGTGGTAAAATAACCAAGAAAGAATGGAAAGAGCATTTTGAAAGATTACTGAATGGGGAAGGGAATCAAGAGAGGGAAATGGGCGTAGAGGAAGAAGAAGAAAGGGGCTCGGAGAGAGAAGAGACAGAAATAAATGAGGCGGAAAGGGAAGAGAAAAGGGAGTTTTACGAGGTGTTCAGTTTGCAAGAGCTGGATGGGGCTCTGAAGAAGATGAAAAACGGAAAGGCGGCGGGGGAAGACGGGATTAGTGCGGAGTTTTTGAAGTCACTACCAAGGGTACAAAGGGAAGAGCTGAGAGGGGCCTTAAACAAAATATGGTTAAGAGGAGGAATAGCGAAGGGATGGGAAACAGCAAGGATTGTGCCGATATATAAAGATGGAGAGAAGGAAAAGGCGGAGAATTACAGGGGAGTATCACTATTAGATGTAGGGTATAAGTTGCTAACAAAAATGATGACAGAGAGGCTAAACAAATGGATAGAGAGGAACAAAAAATTAAAAGAAAGCCAGGCAGGATTCCGGAAAGGCAGAGGAACAAGGGATCAGATATTTACTTTAAACGCGGTCATCAATAAACAATTAAAAGTAAAGGGAGGAAAGCTATATGTAGCGTTTGTCGATTTTAAGGCAGCTTTTGATCGAGTGTGTAGGGAAATAATGATCAGAAAATTGAAAGAGAAAGGAATAGAAGGGAAAATGCTGGAAACAATAAAGGAAATTTATAAGGATACAAGGGCAGAGGTGCAAACGAATGGAATAACTACAGAAAGTTTCAGAACAAAGATAGGGGTAAGGCAAGGATGCGCATTAAGTGCGGTTTTATTCGATATATACGTAGATGATTTAGAGGATATATGGGAAAGGAAAAATGAAGGAGGAGTGGTAGTGGGGAAGGAAAAAATTTTTGCAATAAAATATGCTGATGATGTGGCGGCGATAGCGGATACAGTGGAGGGTTTAAGCAGCATATTAAAGGACTTGGAAAAATGGGCAGACAATAATAAAATGGAAATAAATGCTAAAAAAACGAAGATAATGATTTTTAGAAATGGGGGAAAAGGCAGGAAGAATGAAGAATGGGGGATTAAAGGCGACAAAATCCAGATAGTGAACGAGTTTAAATATTTAGGGTATTGGTTTACAAGTAGAAATTCAATTTGGGCACATGGTAAAAAGCTGGCCGGGAAAACGCAAAAGGCAGCAAATATGGTTTGGGGGATATGGAAGAGAGCGGGAAGACATATGATAGAAGAGAGACTCTATTTATTAGAAACTATAGTAAAAGCAGGAGCCATGTACGGGGTAGAGATTTGGGGAATGGGGGAAATTGGGGTGTTCGAAAGAATACAGAGCAGATACTGCAAAATGGCGCTAGGAGTAAGCAAAACAACCCCGAATTATATTTGGAGAAGGGAGCTGGGCGTGCCAACAATGGCCTATTTGATAAGGGAAAGAGTGCTAAGGTACATAAGAGAGGTGCTGAGAATGGAAGATTCAAGATGGCCAAAAATCTGTTTGATGGAGGAGGTAAGGGCAATTGCCAATGGAATGCCATCAAAGTGGGGAAAGAATTTGGAGAAAGTATTAAAGGATATGGGGATAGAGGACGTAATAACAATGATAAGAGAAAAAATGGAAGAAGGGAAAATAGAGGAAAAGATGAAAGAAGGTTTAGAATGCCTAAAAAAGAAAATTTTGGACGAGGAGGAGGAAAGAATAGGAAAATCGTCATATAATAGCAACTACAAATATATCGTGGAAAATGACGAAAGGCCATGGAAGTATTGGGCGGAAGAGGGTGTGAAGGGTAGGGATAAAGAAATGTGGGCAAGATTAAGATGCGGAAATACATGGAGGGCGGGGAAGAAGGGGGAAAAAGACTGGAGATGCAGAATCTGCAAGAAAGAAAATGAAACAATGGAGCACCTGCTTATATGTGAAAAAGGATGGAAAATTGTAACGACGAAAGCGAAAAAGGAAGCTGAGGAGTGGGTGCAAGGAGTGGATAAGGTGGCGATAAAGGGGGAAATAATAAACATGTTGAGTGGAAAGATAAATATAGGGATATGTCAGTATTTCAGAGAAATAGAGGAACTATGTAAAAAAATGCGCAAGGAGGAAGAGGGAGTTGAAAGCGAGGGAGATGAGGAGTAAAGGGACAAAAAGAGAGCAAAGATATGCGGGGTAGAACATAGAATTAAGGTAGACGTAAGAAAAATGTGTTTGAACAAGCGAAAACTTTTTGTAAAAAACTTGTAAAGCAAGTTGTGCAAATAAAACTCGATTATTATTATATTATTATGTTATATTTTATGCATTATACACGGAATTAAATGAAAAACAACGATTTTTTGTAACCAAATTCTTTTCGTTATTAAGGGGAGATCTATACCTAGATGGTCGAAAAATTTGATTTAGAAGCTATGAATATTCCGTCGACCGTAGAAGACCTACGCTATGGGCCTTGTATCGATGATTCCATGTAAGTTAACAACTTTCATGATTTATTCATTCCCAAATTTTCAAACGCGTTTTTCTCAAATTCACGTTGTTCAAATCGGTACCCAAAATTTCTCGAAAACCAATGAACCGATTGCCTTGAGGTTTTTTGTGGTTATTCTATACACCATTATCTAGTACTTGTCATAGGATTTTTTTTCCGTTACTTAGTTTTTGTTTTATAGGCAAAATAATAACTAAATTTTGGCCCAAAAATCACTATTTATGTTCAAATGTCCGCCATTTTGTCATAAATCGATATTTTCAAAATCGGCTATGACAAGTACTGGATTATAGTATCTAATTTTATAATCTCTTTAGTTTTTTTTTTCAGATGATTTTTGAAGAAACGCCAGTGGGTAGCATATACGCAGATTTTTTTACGACGCTCCAAGGATCATCCGATATCCTTGTATATTTTTGATATTTTTAAATAAAGAAAATGAAACATATTTTTGAATGTACATACCTTTAGAAAATGAAAACCCTAATACGAAATTTCAAATAGTTTTCCTTGAAAAAATTCACAAAAATGACCTTTGTTCCGGCTCCTAGGTGTATATCTCCCCTTAAGGCAGCAGAACTTGAACAATTTTCGTCCAATCGACTTGGATTTTTTACTGTAGCTTCTTAGATTGCTTTAATAGTCAAGTTGGAGCGCTTTTTTCGATGAATCAAAAATTGTAAAAAATATATCACTTTTGAGATGAAAATTATAGTCGAAAAAACGAACTTTTTTCAAACTCGTCTCTATTTTTCTTTTCATTATTTTCCAATTTCCCCGTCTTTGACTGCTAAAAATAATATTAACGTAAAAATTTCACTCATAGTTCCGGGACTAAATTTACGACAGTTCTACTGCGTGCCGCGGAGAGGGTTGGCCGAAAAATAGTAGTGCTATAGTGACTCGTGCGCCGCCATTCTGTACACTTTTGATAAATAATTTTTTTTTACATCCTTCAACAAATACCTTATAAAACATAAAAGCTCCTTTGACCATGTATTTTATTCCTTTCTTAAAAAAAATCCAAAGAAAACGATCGAAAATGGGCAGTTACGGTGTCAAGTACCTGGGGTGCTATTATAGGCGCTTAATGAGTCTTATAATTGTCATTGAGGTTAAAATCAACTTGAGCAACATTACAATCAACTTTAGCAACATCAAAATAAACTTAAGGGAGACTTTGTCCTTGAAATGCAGCGGGAGATGTTAGCGGATCAACATGAGCAGCTAGAAGAAGAGGAGGGATGCCTCTATGGACCAGGCATTGCCGATTAGCGGCAATTATAAACACATTTGTGTAAACACATTACAAAACTTTAAACGCGTTTTTCTCGAAAACACGTTTTTAAAAATGGCTGACATTCTCCTGACCGCTGTAATTAACATATCGACCTGAAATTTGGAGAGCATACTCAGAAAATATGTCTTGACGGAATGACGGATCGTTTTTTCGATAGATACATTTTTGCATTTATTATTTATCTTTTTATGCGGAAAAAAACGCGAAAATTCAATTTTTTTTAAATTGCCGCCATTTTCCGAAATTTGTACTAAACGAAAAACCCATCCGTCATTCCATGACCAAAGGGTCACAGATTGATAATATGCTTTGAATTTGTGTTTCAGATCAACAAAGAGGGGGCAGTGATGTCAGCCGTTTACCTCCCGCGATTTGAGGACCTGTTTTCGCGGAGCTGCAACGGCCGCCATTTTGGTTTTTTTCTAAAAAAAAATTTTTTTTAACGTTCTGTATTCATGAATAAAAGCAATAAAAAACCGCACTCAAAAAGCTTTACTCGTTTCCTTTAAAAAAAAATAAAATGTAAACACCTGAAATATGGCACTCGAAGGACAAAGTCTCCCTTAAACAACACATTGTTATACAAGTTTATTCCCCGCACCCGCCGCCCGCCATAGAAGGTCGAGCGGGCTCGCTGCGCACACATTTAAAACGTATTTTGGCGCTCTGTCAAAGTAGCCCCAAAAACTGTCGGTTACCCTGAATGTCAAAGTAACCCCGTTTTACTGTGACCATCAAATATCGAAAAATAGTAGCATGGCCCTCGGTTTTTTTAATCATTGTATTTTCGGAACACCAATATTCGGTTGAAAAAAAAGTAGGCGGGACATCACTGGGACGGGTAAAAAAATCGATTTCTTTGCATTTTTTCAAAGTATGTCAAAACATTGAAAGTTCACCCAGTTACAAACGATTTAGTGAGAGCAGGTAGCGCATCGATTTACGTATACTAAAATTTCGATTCAATGTTCGATTTTCAATTTTTTAAATCAAAATTTCCGCAATTGCCGGCGCTATCGTTGTACAAGGCCGTTTAATAAATCTAGTATTTTTCAAGCCCTCGAATATAAGTAAAAATTTCGCCAAAATTACACTTTTCAACACCCGCAATTTTATAATTTTCTTTTCCCTCGAAAAACGGCTACGTACAACGAGAACTACATTTATATCGATTATAAAACTCTTTCCTTTTTCATTTTCGGATCAACGATTGTCAGGTAATAGAAGCGGCCGTTGGACAACATTTTTTATACCGAGGCTCTATTATACCTCAATAACGTTGTGAATTTTTAATAGTTTTAAATAAAAATTTACACGGAACAAGCCTAATTTATGCTCAATAACATAAATCTTTTTAAAATTCCGAATGAATAATCCAATGTGGAAAAAAATTGGAAAAAGGACGTTTTTTCGACCCGTCCCTGTGGTGTCCTGTATACGATGATTTTTTTTTAACCGAATATTTATTTTTTATACAATACTCAGCTTGAAAAAAGATCAGACCCCGAAGTTATTCTTATCCATATTCGTTGCCAGGAGTAATCACGAATACGACATATATTGGCCGGGCCAATACTTGGATGGGTGACCGCTTAGCTGGGTATTGGCTGGAGGGAAGTATCAGGAGCTCGAAAAAGTGAAGTGACATGTGGTGGTATAAAACTGAAGGGAGAGGAAGGAAGGAGTAGAACATCGAGAAATAATTATATTCCAATTTTATTCGGACTTATTATTGAATTTATAAAATTAACTGCGCATAATTTAATTATTAAACATCGTTGTGAAATAAGTGCGACAAAAGTACTCCTGATCCTCGAGTGACTTTTAAAAATTCATATTTCCTTATTATTGAATTTAATGGATTAAAATTCGTGCTTATGATTTAATATATACAATTGACCACGTGTAATTTTATTAGTGTACATCGTTGTGAAATAAATACAACAGAAATGTACTAATACTGCAGTTACTTTTAAAAATTTATTTCGCGAAACAGCGCCCGCTGTTAACAAGTAGCCGTTAATGTTTGCCGTCATTTGCCCTGCTCTTCGTCTCAAACTTCCTGGCCGTATAACGTATTTATCGGTACGAGGGTAATTTGAATTTTATTCACGCCGAAACCGACGAAAAGTTTTGCCTTGAATATCCCCATCGTGCCAAGTCCACTGTGCCTCTTCCGCACCTTCTGTTCGTGCTCCCGTCAGCTGTTTTGTATGGCTAAACTCCGGTTATTAAGCGGCGAGTTTCCAAATCCTCGATAATACTCGCCTTTTCAATCGCGCCTCCAACCGCCCCATTTTCGCGAGAAACGTAACAGTACGCGGTCCAAAAATCGAGCGGGAAAAATCTTAGTGAGATTTCCACTTTTGGAGGGAAAGCAATAAAAATCATTCGTCATTAAGGCGGTCCTCTAGTTTCTCGGGTCGAAAAAATCGATTTTTTTTTTCATAAATCACATCTACAACATGTGTAGAAAATGTGTGCCAAAGGATTTTTCGATATTCGAAGTGGTTCACAAGTTACGGCCCTGGAACGGAGCAGGTATACGGAGCGCGCGCCGGGAGCGCGAACTTTCAAACGCGTTTTTCTCGAAACGCCATTTTTCGAAACGGTGACCACGATATTTCAGAAACTACTGCACCGATCTTGTTCAAATTTATACAGCATCTTTAATATGTTATAAGCCAGCAATTGAACTAGGATTATCATGATTGCTCCGATAGTTTTTTTTGTACGAGCGAAAAACTTAAGAAAAAATGAGTAAAAAATAGAATGTAATTTTCAAAAGTGTATAAAAAAGTAAATTTTTGTAATTTAGAATTCACTCTAGTTCAATCGCTAGTCTTAAATATGAAGATTAAAATGCCGTTTGGCTTTTTGATTTCAGATAAGCAGAACAGCTGCAATCTTGGTCACCGTCAAGCACCTCTTTTACTTGATGTCTTCCTGTCGGCCACTATAACGTTTATTCTATTATATATTTTGACTTCAAAAAAATTGTAAAGCTTATTTAAATGTTAATAAAGATTATGCAAAAACAATGAGATAGATTACTTCGATGCTTTGCCCGTAAAAAATTATTGAAAAAGCCGTAAAAAAACAGCCGAGAAACTAGCGGACCGCGTTAACATCAAATTGTATTGAAATTAGGATAAAGATATCGATAAGTCGTGAAAAAGTCTCATACTGATTGAGCTTAAGGGCTTGAACTGAGTAAAATTTTTGGAAAACTTCGGATTTTGATTTTCGACGGATTTTCAAAGTTCAATTCAAGTACGAAATTGAATTACAAAATTGAATTACGAAATTGAATTACAAAATTCAATTACACAATTCAATAACGAAATTCAGTTAGGATATTCAATTATAAAATTAAATAGAACGTTTTTTACGTTGAATCAAATTGTCATTTTAAAAAGTATTATTTCCTATGCGCGGCTGAGCGATCACCCATCCGAGTATAGACTAGAGGCATTCTTTGGTTCTGACGTTTCGAAAATGCTTCGTGTTCGAAAAATCGTTGAGATAACGATAAATTTTTTTGCCATTAAACGACAAAATTGAGACTGAACAAATTTAAAAAAATAGCGCCAAATTAAAGACTTAGACTAACAAGGAACATCCCTCAGGTGACACCCTTCAATTTTGTTGAAATTTGGATATCTTATAAAGCACCGAAAAGTAAGCGATACGTATTTTTTTGTTATCGGCGGAAAAACGGTTTCAAGGGCTGAAACGCACCCTCAAAAATGGGGATGTTTTTCGTTTTTCGTCGATAACGTTTTAACGGTACGAGATATTAAAAAAATTCAAATTGCAACAATGTTTATTTGTTTGTGCACTATACATTGAAGATGAGAACGATAACGTTATCGACGAAAAACGAAAAACACCCCTATTTTCGAGGGTTCGTTTCACCGCTTAAAACCGTTTTTCCGCCGATAAAAAAATACGTATCGCTTACTTTTCGGTGCTTTATAACATATCCAAATTTCAACAAAATCGAAGGGTGTTCCTCGTAAGTTAAAATTGTTGAAAATATCAATTTTTGTCTTTCGACGGATTCTCAAGATATAAAACTTGAAAAATATACTCTAGAAATTTCGAGTCAATCCGTTCAAAATTGATGAGCTATCGGCGTTTATAGGTGGGTTCCGCTAACCGGCGAACTTTGAACCCGCTTTTCGCTAAAAAACACTTTTTCAAAATCGGTGACCACAATGTCTAAAAAATCACTGCACCGGTCAACTTCAAATATTACAAGCTTCGTCTAAAAATCAAAAAGCAGCCCTTAAACGAACGATTCTTTTTTCGATGAATCTTTTTTTTTAATGAACGACAATAGAGCGTTTTTATCACCGAAAATCGGTAATCACTTTGGACTGCGGCCATTTTGCCAAAAACCCATATTTTATTAAATCCTTCGTCCAAGCACTGGATAATTCTATGCAAAACTAAATGCGTTTGATATTTCAATTTCGGATAATTTGTTTGCGAGGAGCAGTGGTCACCAAGAAGACCATACTCTATAAAAAAAAATAATAATAAATGAAAATCTGCACGCGTTTTCCCAGCAAAAAATTCACGAAAATTATTTTTTCCGGCCACGAGGTGTAACCCGTCAATTCCATGTGAATCGCAAAATTGCCCGCAATTTCGATAAATCTGATTGCAACGAACTAATAATTTATCTTTTGAGAACCGTTTTCATGGGTTTGCATTCACAATTTAACAAAAAAGATTTTTTTTTCGCTTGAACAGGAGAACCATTGTAATGGGAACAACTTGAGGGGTCTCACTTTAGACGCTAAAAAAGGCTATTTTCATGATTTTTTTGATAGCTTTATATTATAGATATTGATTTAAAAAGTTGTTCCCCTTAATAAATACACTTTCGAAATACATTTAAAATTTTTAAAACGTATTTACGTAACCCAAACAAACTTCAGACGCGTTTTTCTCGAAACAGCGTTTTTCGACGGCTTGTTGATAAAATCTTCGAAACTACTGAACGGATCCTTATGAAATGTTAACCACATATTCTTTACAACTATAGCCATCGCGCATATCAAGGCTTTTTCAAATTTTGATATACACAACCAGTGGAGCGCCAATGGGTCTCCATCTGACTTACACTCTTATTTGCTCAAAATCACCCAAAACTATTTATTTTTATTACCAATAACAGATTGTAGTTGTAAAATAATAATTAAAAAAAAAATTAATATTTACTTTTTTTTGCCAAAAACGGTGAAAAACACGTTTTTCTTGGTTTTCGAAAAATGTCCGCCATTTTGTTATTTTCGCGTATATAAAAATCGTATGATATGCGCTATAGTCATTAACATACTGAATCTAAAACCGTTTGATTATTTTGTTTCGGATGATTCATCTCCGAGATTTCATCAACAGCGCAGACCTACAATTTTTTTAGGACATTTTTGAATCTACGATTTTCGTCTATAAATTGTGACTCAAATAAATATTTTTTAAACATGTATTTCGAAAGCGTATTTATTAAGTATAACAACTTTTATATCAATATCGATAATATGAACGTATAAAAAATTCATGAAAATAGCCTTTTTTGTGTCTAAAGTGAGAAGATCCCTTAAGGGGTTACCCCCACTTGCGATTTTGAAAAAATCGATTTTTCTTTATTGCATTTTTTTGAAGTATAAGTATCTGAGAATATGTCCTGAAAATTTCAAGTCGATCCGAACTAAATTGACTGAGATATGAGCGTTGAAAGAGAAGAATCCGCGTTGGAAGAGCGTTGAAAGAGAAACTTTAAACGCGTTTTTCTCAAAATGGCATTTCTGAAGTCGGTGACCAAGATTACTCGAACACTAATGAACCGATCTTCTTGAAATTTTGCAGGCTTATTTAATACATAAAAATGTAGTCTTTAATCGTTCGATTTTTTTTTCGAAAAAAATGGCCCTTTTATAGCTAAAAAACGGCCGTTTTTTTCGTTAATATCGAACCATTAACTCTGACTGTCCGCCATTTTGTGAAAAATTAATACTTTTTAAAATCCTTCGATTAAAGACTAGTTTATACTTATATTTGACTAAATGCATCCGCATTTTTTTTTCAGATGATCTACTTCGCCGCAATGTTGGTCACCGCAAACCGTGTATATAAAAACATTATTTCATTGACGGCCATTTGCCACTAAACAATGTAATATTTTTCAATAAAAAAATTACTGAAAGTTCTTCAAGATGTGTTCTTTAAGATGGTATATTGATCGATTAAAAAAGTTTTGTAGTTTTCTTTAAAAAAAATTCATGAAAAAGGCCTTTTTTGCGTTACAAGTGGGGGTAACGCCTTAATAATCGTAACTACGAAGTACGGCGTTACGTTAATTTAGTTCGGGTGCATTTCGAAGAGGAGAACAATTTCGTTACGAATTTCACCGTTATTTTTTTTTTTTCACGTCGGTCATTTTAATTTCCTTTTTACTTCCCTCTATTTACTTCTCTCTCTCTCTCTCTCTCTCTCTCTCTCTCTCTCTCTCTCTCTCTCTCTCTCTCTCTCTCTCGCTCTCCCTCATTTTATTTCTGTGCTTGGTGCCTGGGAACTGTCACGGGTAACTCATTTACGGTAATACATTTCCTGAAGTCTTGTTGGCGTCGAGGGTTCCGAAAGTACGGTGACAAGATGCTCGCTGGAAAGGCCTGCGCGGCCCCGTTGTGCAAGGACCTCGCTCCGATGCCATTAATTCTACCCGACCTTTTGTCTATTTCAGTCGCGAGATAGGGCGAAAAAGAGAACGACAGAGAGAGAGAGTGCAGGCTCGTAATAGCGAGGACACCCGAGTCTACGAAGTTTCGCCACTTTTTTTTTCCTGTTCGTCATTTTTTTCGACCTGGTTGTCCCTCGTCTCATCGCTCGTATTGTTTCCAGGATCGTACGCTTTTTCGCGTTATACGACGTCGCGAAACGATCCGCGATCAAGCCCAACGTCAACGTTATTCACACTCGACGCGCCGGAGCGAAGAAAAATAGATTCGCACATGATCATAATCGGTTTGCGATCGCAAATCCACTGTTTTGTGAACGTCCACGAACCTCGGAGAAAAATGGAAGGAAGTGAAAGGAGGAAGATTGATCAAGGGGTAACCACCACCATGTTAGCCGGGAAACTGATACGGAGAATGTGAATTTCATTTAAGGAATCATCGCAGTGGAACATTTTAGAAAAATCGATTTTTTTTGTTGCATTATCCGATGGTATACACGTTTATTAACAATCGGTCCAATTTTTAGATGGAAATTCTAATTATTTTGGTCGCTACAGCGTTTCTTAGAAAAAAGCTTTTTTAAGAAGCTTTTTCTCAGAAAAAGCTTTTTAGGAAGCTTTTTCTTAGAAAAAGCTTTTTAGGAAGCTTTTTCTTAGAAAAAGCCTTTCTTAGAAACAGCTTAGAAAAAAAATTCTTAAGGGGTTGGGCCACAGTAACGGGTATAAAATCATGTGCGGGTTTAACAACTTTTTCGTATGAAAAGGTGATTCACTGTTAAAATTAATTACACATCTATTTAGTATGAACATCAATCTGTTAGAAAATATATTTTATTTTTTCGATGTTCAAAATGGCCGACTACTCGAAACTTCTCGAAACAGCTTTTCTCCAATTGGCCTGACAAACAAGTTCAACAATTTTCACTCGATTTACTTCAAACTTAAAAGTTGTGTTCCTAATTGCATTTCGCAGAGAAGTGCGTACGGAATTTCTGTTTAATCGAAAACTTTTTATTTTACGAGCAGTTTATGAGCAGTTATAACGAAATTTTTCACGGAAAATTCATTTCTTAAGTTCAAATACCTACAACTTTTGAATAAAGCAAAAATTTTCAAATTCCGTACGTACTTCTCTAGGTATTCTAATGTAGATTGACGAGAATTTTTGTTTTTTGTTCTAGGTAAAAAATTGTGGATGGTAAATGTCGCGCCGCGGAGCGCCAAAAAAAAGATAACAAAAGAAAATATTAGTAGCCGGCCATTTTGTACATCGAAAAAAATATATATATTCTAACAGCTTGATATTCATACTAAATAATTTTGTAATGTAATAAATGTAATGTAATTAATTTTATGAGTGAATCACTTTGGGATACGAAAAAAATTTGTTAAATTCGCACATGTTTTTATACCCGTCACTGTGGCCTAACCCCATAACAGCCTTCTTAGAACTTTGAACGCGTTTTTCTCGGAATGGTGTTTTTTTAAAACAGTGGCCACTCTCACAGGAAGAAAACCCAAACAAACCCAAACAAGCTATCCGTTTGAAATTTTAACAGAAAATTCTTCACGTCATTCCTTATGTTGCTACGGAAGCTTTTTTTAATCTCCCCATTTTTTTTTTTACGAAAAACTGTTAAAAAAAGATTAAATTTGATATTTTTGTTCAAACCGCCGCCATTTTTTCAAATTTGACTAAAAAAACCTCCCTAGGAACATAGCGGCGTTCCTACAGATTAATAATCATATTGGAATTTTTGTTTCAGATAAAATTTGCGGCCGCAATCCTAGCCACCATGGGGCACTATTTTTTTCCACGCAATTTTCCGGAAATAAAAACAATGTTAAACAACGAATAAAGAAATTTTAAAAAATCCTTTTGTATTCTTTATCGGTGCTTCAATTTGTAAAAAAAATAGACCGATAAAATTATCCTATACACCTAAAAAAATTGGCTATTTTTCGGGTGGTGACACTATGATGATTCCTTAAACATTTTTTAAACTCGGAAATAAAAAACCTCAATTCCATTTTTAAAAAAACGTGTCCAATGACGACCAATGAAAACCTGTCCCCACTCGATAGGGCGAAAAAAGAATTCGACCGCCATTCCACATATACGAAATAAAAAACCTCAATGCAATTTTGAAAAACCTGTCCAACGACGTCCCACTCGATGGGGCGAAAAAATAATTCGACTGCCATTTCATATACAGAAGAAAAAACAAAAAAAAAGTTTTTTTTGCTCAATGTTTTGATACTGATTAATTGAGATCGCGATCAAGAGCATCTGCTTGCAAAATGTCATGCGTGTAGGTACAAAACCGTAGAAAGTGTGAGGCTTTGACAGACGGACGGGTATGACGAAGTTATGAGGATGCCTCGTTTGACTATGAAATCCTAGATAGAACTTTTATTGCATTCCAACGATGCAAACTTCAACACCACGAGCTTTTTGTTCACCAAAGTAGACTTACGTTTCGGTGAAACGGGATTTATTCGAATTAAACACAAGTGTCTTTCGACTAACAACTTTTTTCATTACCTTACAAACCTTAATCGACATTTTTACCATCCAGATTTCCCTCGTGTTTGCTCCATTATTCTTGCAATATTTCTCCTCTCACTTTTTCACATTTTTGCCGGGTGCTCGTATAAACTCCGCTCTCATGCATCGGCTTTTCCCATTTCACTCACCACGGCAGTATATATCGAAGAGCAGAAGCAACGTACATACTTCGCCCACCCTCCCGATCTTTCGAATTTCTCTTTTCTTTCGCGTCCACCCTTCTCCGCCTTGCCTCACGCGTTCTCATTTCGAATGCTGGTCCCGCTGGCGTATCTACATTCCAGAAACGTCCAACGGAAAACCGAGTAGAGGCAGTATACCGAGAGCCCCGCGCTTTTCTCTCTTATCACCCGTTCCACGAGCAGTGAGACACGTGAGTCGAACTGGAGACTCGAAATTCCCTGGAATCCAGTCTGCAGCAGCCCCTCGTTTCGCCCCTCGGTTTCTTGTTGCCTCAGAGCATGGTGAATCAGTACAGGATTCTATTGTTTCACTCGATCGTGCTAAACAACCACCCACCCCCGTCCTGAACGGCAGAGCAGCGAAATTGCATTTTCAAAATTTCGATAGTCAGACGCGTGGCTTGTTTTATTTGGAATTTCAGTTGAATTTTTGCTATCTACTCGCGAACGACACGCCAATGCGAAGCTTTGGAAGAGTCTGATCACTCTTGGGAATGGAAGATACCAAAGATTGGCTATTGGATGATGCTGAAGTTGCTCGGAGTTCGTGGCTGTTCTGGCAGTACATCGAGGGATGAACGAATGGAAGGGTAGCTGCTATCCCCAAATGGATCATTAGCAAAAGGAACCTTCTTCCCCGGTCCCTCACAGTCCAGGCAATTAGCATGAAAGTAAGCACTTTTTAGATATAAATACGCAGAATTAACCTCAGGGTAATTGGGTGTTGCTGAATCGAATGGTGATACTAATTTTGCAATCAACCCCCGAGAAAATATTTTATAATGTTTAAAAACTGTTTAATTGGGAACCTAATAATTTTATCGAAAAATATGTCAAACAAAAGTTGTTCGGGATACAAAAGTACGTAAAAAAGTATTGAACGTTCATCTTCGTATCTTGGAAAATAAGGGAGAAAAAAACGCAAAGACTATTCACTTGGGGGACAAAAATCTCGAAGTTTAAAAAAAATGAAAAAAATATCACATTCGTATATATCTCGGGTTTTTTTGTTTCATATTGCTTTAGTAAGAGTTAATCTACCTTTCTAGAGATTTTTATTATTTTTATTTATTGTATAAGTGTTGAAAAATGACGACTGAAGATTGACAAAATTACTGGTTGAGGATCACTGTCGGAAAGAGACGCACTATATGGCTGTGCCGTTCGCACTCATGGGAGGTTCTATCTATCGTTCTACCACGCATGCGCGCAACGCGCTCCAACGAGTATCTGGCGTCCCTTACACTCCCCGTGGTGCTTCGACTGCAAAGCGATTTTGTCTTGCAAACAAATTTTCATTCGTCTTTTTCTCCCTCATTTTTGAAGATACAAAGCCGAACGTTCAATACTTTTTTACGTACTTTTATGTCCTAAACAATTTTTGTTCGACGCATTTTTCGATAAAATGATTAGATCCCCAATTAATCGGTTATAAAACATTTTTTTAACATTTTCTCGGGGGTTAATTGCAAAATTATTATTGCCACTCGATTCAGCGTCATCCAATTACCGTTAGATCAATTTTGCGTACATATCTAAAAAGTGCTTACTTTCGAAATTTTTACTGGACTATAAAAACTAACTGGGGACTTGCTTTCCGGCGATGACCAATTTGGGGATGATGCTGCCCTAGCAATGAAATGCTCCCATCATGGGGATGCATCATGACAACGTTGCGGGTTTCGATGGGTTCGTTCGACTCGTGACGTGCTGCTAGTGCTGATGTTCCAATTAGACCGTAAGAAATTAGGTGTGTAGATGATAGTAGGAGAATAGCAGGGGTGCTCGAGGGATCGTTATACCTATCGGGCTTTAGACGATATGTCTGCCAGCACCGCCGGGCTCGTACTCGTTGATGCTTGAGTAAAGAGACCGGTAAAAAAAGTGCAGCGGAGATTTTCCTATTACCGTGGAAGCCGAGTGCACTGCGTGGAAAAAGTCTGCTGATCGAAACGGGCTTCCACACCTCCAGTGGTAACATCCAATCATATTTCGAGCTGGCAGAAATGATGCTGTGCAGCCTTGTTCAAATGGAATAGAATTTCACTTCGATACACTCTTTTGATGCTGGTGAAAATATTAAAAGAGAAAGTATCATGGCACCTACGTAGAAAACATTTCTGGATGCAACAATCACAATGATACCAGAAAAATCCGATGCATCAATGCCACAGAGCCACCCAAAAGGCTTTTTGGGAATGAGCAGTCTCTAGATCATTACGCACTTGACAGAGTGCACGTCATCAATGAAGTCTAGCATTTTCTCGATAAGATCGAAGATGTAGGAAAAGAAGAGTTACCAACGTTGGGTGCGCATTAGCCAGATATTACTGACAACAGAGTTTTCTGGCGTTGACGCGTTTCTGCATCACCGCCTGGTTAAAAGCTTGGACCCCGTTGCCTGTGAGGAAATTAATGTTTACCTCAAAAGATACCAGCAGCTTGAGCATAGTAGTCGCCTGCCTCAGACGGCTTTGCCTTTTCGTTTTCACAAGCCTTTAGAGAGAGGAACACCCTGTCACACGTTCAAAAGATGCCTCCGACCCTCTCACACCGACCGTTTTATATACCACACACACAACCCTTGAAGAGTCGTACGCCAATACACATCTTCACGTCTGGCGAACTTTGGGTATGATGTAGCTGCACGTACCCGGGAATAAAGTTCATGTCTGAGTGGATATGTTCATATATGTTTCAGATATTGTCATATATGTATCAGATATATTTATATCTGACATTTTACAGTATCATATATGATTAGGTCTGATCATATTCCACATCACATATGCATATAGAAGATCATATTTGACCAAATACAGTATCTGGCCTGACCATATATGAACTCATATCTGTTTATATCTGGCTAAGTACCAAGCCGAGTTGGTACCGTAAATTCGTATCTGAACATACATGATGTGATATGTGAACGTATCTGTTCGTATAAGATCATATCCGATCAAATACAGTACCAGACTCCGCTATATAGATCTCATATATGTTTTTATCTGGTCAGGCACCAAGGCGAGTTGGCAGCGTGAAACCATATCTGAACATATATGATGTGGTATATGAGCAGGCACGTTCATATAAAATTTTATCCCATCAGATACGATACCAAACCTGGAAAATATACGAAGTCTTATACACTCATACCTTATCGTATATGCAGTTCAGTTGTTCGCACATGAAAACATCTGAATGTATGAAACGATATATGAGGATATGAGACGATATCCGATCAGATATGGCACCTCACCTGACTGTATTATATGTGATCATGTGAGTTACTATAATATTATTAGTTATTAACACGCCAAGTGATTACGTGTTAATAACCCCGCTCTATATATGTAAACATTTTAACATCTTCATGACTGCACTAACAAGATTTGATCTGTCTCAACAGGGTAAGATTTGCTCTGATATAGTCGGAGTCATGCCTGGTCTGATAGTTCAGATAAACTATGATTCTATCATATGGGCAGGTCTATTGTTCATAGATGTCTAGGTCTACTGGGATCCACGGTATTTTATTCTGATACGGACAGACGGATCTGGTCCAATAAGATTAGATTTGCCTGACATGATCAGATCTGGCCCAATAAAATCAGATCTACCTGACATGATCAGATGTGGCCCAATAAAATCAGATCTACCTGACATGATCAGATCTGGCCCAATAAAATCAGATCTGGTCCAACAAGATCAGATCTTGCCTGGGGATTGCATCTGGCCAGACCTGTTGCGATATGGACGGGTCTGCTCTCAAAATGATCAACTAAAAACCTTAAAAGACAATTATGCGTTTTTATATTTTGCTTTAGTAGATAAGAAAATTGGTTGTGTCGCCTTCAAAAATCCATAACATTATGGATGATTATTATGAAAAAAAACTGCGTCAGCGAATGTTTTATTCAACTCTGGATGCAATTTTGAGTCGTTTACCATTATGCCTATTTATATATATATATGTCACGAAATTATTTACTATTACCATTAATTAATATTAAGTGTTGCCGAAATACGGTAACTTAGCGGACATTGAGGTTGGCAGCAAGGCTGCCAAGATTCGTAATCTTCCATCAAACCTTCATGGTTCAATATTAAATATACATAGTTTACGATGGGCAAGATGAGGTTTTTTTTCTAAATGTTTATAAAGCTTTAGTTTTCATCTATCCGTCGTTAGAAATAGTTTATCCTGGTGCTAAATAGCCAAATAAATTACACCACCCGTAGCGTGAACGTCTTGCCCATCTAACCGCACGTTGAATTATATACATTCAATTATTTTTTATCTCTGGTGTTTTGTGGTAAATTTTTTTTTTATCGTGAAAACTCAGTACCTATAGTGTAGACAATAACATATACAGGGTGTCCCAGAATTGAATGCGTTACCTGAAATGGGGGGTTGAGGGTGAAATTCTGAGTCGATTGATATAAGCATGTGTGGGTCTCAGATCAGCCCCTGAATTATTATTCATTTTTAAAGGCGGGCCAATCAGGTGCGCCCGCCTTTTAAAATGAATAATAATTCAGGGGTTGATCTGAGACCCACACATGCTTATATCAATCGACTCAGAATTTCACCCCCAACCCCCCATTTCAGGGAACACATTCAGGTGTGGGACACCGTATATATATATATATATATATATATATATATATATATATATATATATATATATATATATATATATATATATATATATATATATATATATATATATATACTGATACAGTATATATATATATACTGATGGCCAAAGGTTTTCGGACACTTCGGATAATTGCAAAAAATTCGATCACTGGATAATTGCTAAATAATGTTAGGATAATATAGTTCACTTAAATTATTGTTTTGCGAAGATATTATATAGCTCAGTACAATAAATTATATTATTCTAATATAACTTTGCAATTATCCAAAGTGATCGAAAGTTTTGCAATTATTTGACGCGTCCGGAAACTTTTGGCCGGTAGTGTATATATTTTTAAATCTTGGATTGTGGCTAACGCTTCAACCTCTTTAAGATCTACGAAACTCGATCTCCAGCTCCATTTTTTTTAGATCTCAGCCATATTTGAATCTCATCAATTGTTCGCACTGAATCGCCATACGAAACCAGTGAAACATGACATTCTATCAGTAATCCGATTCCGCGAAGAATCAATGGTGATACTCTCAGCGAAAAATCGGTGAAATTCCGGATCGATTCAATAATCACACGGGACAGAGTGCCTAGCAATAGTGACGTCTCAAGCGTCCAATCGGTTCGGTAGAACGTGAGCTTCAACAGCATGAGAAATCTTCTCGAAGTCTCTCTCGATAATCAATACCAAGAGGATTGAGGTGGCGAGAGAGGCCATTGGCTTGCTACTTGAAGTGGCGACGAAAACAGTGATGGAAGGAGATGGTAACAACAGGAGAAGATTCGAGGAGTACTGGATGTATATGTACATATATATACACACAGCCATATACATTGAGTATAGAAGTGATTCGACCCAGAAGCGGGACAACTCAATCCTGTTTAATGACAAAGTTCGCACACAGCGTTGTGAAGCAGCCTTGGAGGATCTATTGCAGAGTGATTAAATTTTGCTCTTGATTTCCATTATCGGTTATTTTTGGCCGATCAAGTGTACCGTTTTTTTGCGCACATCCTTCGATGAACGAAATCAACATGTAGCGAAACTAAAGTCCACTAAGGGCCATGCGAAGACTTCGTGGGCGGGGTGCAATTGAAATAAATCTTTGGCAAGGCTCTTTAGATTGGGCTTTCTCAGGTAATCGGATCAAACGTCTTAAGTCTTTCATGCATCTGCGCTAAAAAATGACTTGGGCTGATCGAATCTGTTATTGGGAAGTGGCGAATTATTTATTCAAGAAATAAAATATTTGGTAATAACTTAATAACATAATAATTTAGTTAAGAAATTTAATGTTAGGTAATGGCCTAATAATATAAGAATTCATTTAAGAAATAGAATATCAGGGAACAACCGAACAATAGTCAAAACAAATAGATTAGGTAATTATTTATTTCCATTAGGATTTTACGAACTACTTACATTGCATTTATATGAGTCAGCGACACAGAAAAAATAACTTTGATGAACGAAATTGTTCATTTACGTGTGGCCAACGAAACATTAGGATGTATCACTTTAATGTTCGATTATTACGAAAATTCGTTAGTTCAATGGAATAAAAATTTCTAAAAATACTAATAATTAGTTGTTCCATTGGAATGATTCATTCGATTAAAACAGAGAATTACTTGCATCCAGAAAATCATTAGTTCAATACTATATATTATTATTTATTCAATAAATAATTCTTAATATATTAAGAACTATTTATAAGAATATTATTATTTTGAGCATATTTAATTTTTTTTCTAGAATAATTTTGCGAATTATTTATGTTTCATTTAAAGAATTATTCACCTGTGTTCATTCACATGTGGCCAACAAGATATTAAGATGACCGATTAAAATATTCGAATCTTCCTAGTATCCATTAGTTCAATGCATTCGATAATTCTTCAAATATTAAAAATTAGTTGTACCATTGTAATTATTTAATTCATTAAGAAAATTACTTGGATCCCCGATACCGTTAGTTCAGTGGAATAAATAATTCTTAAAATATTAATAAATAGTTGTTCTATTGTAATGATCTATACCAATAGAAAAAAATGAATTAGATCAACGAAAACCTTATTTCAATGAAAATCGGAATATCATTATTGTAAGAATTTTCAATTTTATTTATAATTATTGTAAAAATTATATTTATGAAGTATTCCACGTGAATCCGATGCACTTTTTCCCTGAAACCCGCCAATTCGATTTATTTTAAAAAATCTGATTCCATTAACTCTAAAAGACACCCTGATTTTTTTTACATTTTTTTAAACGACCCTTAGCAAAAAAAAATTCTCAGAAAAAACGCCCCGATTTCAAAATCTGAAAAAATTCCCAAAAATGCGTGATTATGTGTAAAAATTTTCATGCTATCACCCGCAGTGGAAGTATGATTTTTTCTGTGCTTTCTGAGCGATTAACGTTAAAAAAATCTAAAAAATTCAAGAACCGCTTACTTCGGGCGGATACTTAAATATTTTCATACCCACAATGAATTTTTTTGACCATTTCTGAATAACCAAATCACAACCATGGGCCTTGAACAGTTAGCAGTCAATTTCTCGGATTTTTTTTAACGTTCATCGCTCAGATAGCCCAGAAAAAATCAGACTTCCATTGCGGGTGATAGCTTGAAAATGTTCGCACATAATCGCGCATTTTTGGGAATTTTTTCAGATTTTTAAATCGGGGCGTTTTTTTTTTAAATTTTTACTACGGTTCGTTTCGAAAAATGCAGGGTTTCTTTTAGAGTAAATGGAATCAGATTTAAAAAAAGAATGCGAATTGCCGGGGGTCAGGGAAAAAGACCGCCGGATTCACGTGGAATACCTCTTATATAATTTTCACACTAAGGGAGACTTTGTCCTTGGAGTGCCATATTTCAGGTGTTTACATTTTATTTTTTTTTAAAGAAACGAGTAAAGCTTTTTGAGTGCGGTTTTTTTCTTGCTTTTATTCACGATATAATGAACGTTAAAAAAAAAATTTGAAAAAAAAACCAAAATGGCGGCCGTTGCAGCTCCGCGAAAACAGGTCCTCAAATCGCGGGAGGTAAACGGCTGACATCACCGCCCCTCTTTGTTGATCTGAAACACAAATTCAAAGCATATTATCAATCTGTGACCCTTTGGTCATGGAATGACGGATGGGTTTTTCGTTTAGTACAAATTTCGGAAAATGGCGGCAATTTTTAAAAAAATCGAATTGTCGCGTTTTTTTTCGCACAAAAAGATAAATAATAAATGCAAAAATGTATCTATCGAAAAAACGATCCGTCATTCCGTGAAGACATATTTTCTGAGTATACTCTCCAAATTTCAGGTCGATACGTTAATTACAGCGGTCAGGAGAACGTCAGCCATTTTTAAAAACGTGTTTTCGAGAGAAACGCGTTTAAAGTTTTGTAATGTGTTTACACAAATGTGTTTATAATCACCGCTAATCGGCAATGCCTGGTCCATAGAGGCATCCCTCCTCTTCTTCTAGCTGCTCATGTTGAGCCGCTAACATCTCCCGCTGCATTTCAATGACAAAGACTCACTTAAGAATTATTTATTCCATCGAACTAACGATTTCGTTGATCCAAGTAATTTTTTTCCGAGTCCATACATACCTAAATATAACGTTAGTAGTTCGTAAAATTAATTTTTTGGAGAAGAAAGCCTAAAGTTGAATCAAGAAACGCACGTGTATAAAACGATTCTAAAAGAAAGAAAAAAATGCAATAGTGAAAACGAATGGAAGAAGAACCCGAGGGAGGCTAGAGCATAAAGACGTGTAGAGGAACCGAGAGTGAAATTGGAATCCCCCGAGAGAAATGTCGATACTCGTTAGTTATGAATAATGGATATACAGACCTCTTGTGAAGCTTTGATCCCCCCCCCCCTCTACCTCTCTCCCGTACTCGTCGAATTTACGTCTCGTGTGCGAGTTAGTTATATCCATCGTGTGTAGTCGCTATGCGCTCGCCTCTCCGTGCCTCGTCTATACAGGCGGGGGTCTGTATAGTACACGGGAATTGCGTGGGTTAAAGAAAACTCGCTTCTCGGCAGGTTCCGGTCGTTTCACAAAGGTTCAAAGCTTTTGCCTACGATAAGGCCAACACCTTTATGTAACCGCCATCATCGCAGCCGGCACGTCTCAATGCCGTGGACGACCTGCGCGCAAAACTCAATTTTACAAAACCCCTTTGCACGCTTAAACCACTTCTACTTTCATGTTCCGTAGCTTTCGCGTATAGGTTCATCAAGTCTCCTTATCGGACCGTACACGTCGTTATTATCCAGCCAGGGAACAATAATGTGCACCGTAGTTTCAAACGCTATTGCGGTTCGCGATCAATCCTCGTAACGAACACAATTTTCCCTTTGTATGGCGGCTTCCAACGAAATTGATTGCAACTGTTTTGCAACGTTCCTCAAGGGCTTTGACGTTTGGTGCATTTTTTTTGCCCTGGGCTTGCCTGACGATTTTCAGTTCCTTGGAAAACGGCGTGGCACAGGAGGGCACAGGGAAAGTACGGAAAACCTTTGCTGATTCGGGCTATTTTACCGGGTTTCAGTTGTGTTACCATCGGGAACTCGGGACAACTGCCACGCAGGTGTCGAGCACGAATCAGCCGGACTGAACGGTCACCCTTCCGAGTATTGACCCGCGCCGATCGCAATTCCACTGTCACTGGATCTAGAGTTTCTTTCTTATCGGCGAAAAAGCCGTCTCGTGTCGACTGCATCGTTTAGAATTAATTTTATATTTAGAGCATGCACTTTTGTTACAGGGTTTGGCTGTCAGGGGTGAAGTACGCCGGGAGCGCCCCATCCTTATGCACGGAGCCCATTAACTGCTACCAACTGTTATCTTTCAAATAATCGTCATATCAAACGTACGTTTTCGAACAGCTTTTCTACATCTATTTGTAAAAATATGCACTTTTGAAGATTCGGTGATTACATTAAGGCGTTACCCCCCACTTGAAGCGCAAAAAAAGGCCTTTTTCATGAATTTTTTAAAAGAAAACTACAAAACTTTTTTAATCGATCAATATACCATCTTAAAGAACACATCTTGAAGAACTTTCAGTAATTTTTTTATTGAAAAATATTACATTGTTTAGTGGCAAATGGCCGTCAATGAAATAATGTTTTTATATACACGGTTTGCGGTGACCAACATTGCGGCGAAGTGGATCATCTGAAAAAAAATGCGGATGGATTTAGTCAAATATAAGTATAAACTAGTCTTTAATCGAAGGATTTTAAAAAATATTCATTTTTCACAAAATGGCGGACAGTCAAAGTTAATGGCTCGACTTTAACGAAAAAAACGGCCGTTTTTTGGCTATAAAACGGCCATTTTTTTTTCAAAAAAAAATCGAACGATTAAAGACTACATTTTTATGTATTAAATAAGCCTGCAAAATTTCAAGAAGATCGGTTCATTAGTGTTCGAGTAATCTTGGTCACCGACTTCAGAAATGCCATTTTGAGAAAAACGCGTTTAAATTTTCTCTTTCAATGCTCTTTCAACGCGGATTCTCCTCTTTCAACGCTCATATCTCAGTCAATTTTGTTCGGATCGACTTGAAATTTTCAGGACATATTCCCAGATACTTATACTTCAAAAAAATGTAATAAAAAAACTTGCGATTTTTTTAAAATCGCAAGTGGGGTTAACCCCTTAAGGAGCCAGTCCACTTTGAAAATTTCAAAAAATCGAAGGCAAGCAAGACTTGAAGAAATCGACGATGATGAGCAATCAGAAGGGATTTTGTACGGTGCAGAAATTGCCGATTGAGTTTAGGTAAGAGTTTTTCATAGTATAAACTCCAAACGCGTTTTTCTCGAAACAATGTTCTCAAAATCTAGCTCCATCGTATCGCTAAAACTAATAAACCGATACTTTTGAAATTTCAACCACATATTGTAAACATGATTCGCAACAAGATGACCCTCGATGGTTTTAACATTTTGTTTTTGAAAAAAACGCGTTTTTTTACCTTTTTCGTTCTTCATCTGCCATTTTTTAATTTTTAATAAAACTTTATATCCGAGGGTCATTTTGTAGCTGGTATCATACTGAATCTATTGGACTTTGATTTTTTTGTTTCAGACAAGCCGTTGCCGGGTTGTGATGGAGCTACCTAGCCCACCTATTTTTGAGGCGTTACGTTAAACTATAGTTTTTGTACTTAAAAATGAGTAAAAATCAATTAAAATTTGTTTTTACTGTATTTCAAGACTTTACTTATCAAGCTCAACAACTTTTATATTCATATCTTTTATAAAATCCTTTTAAAAAATTGCGAAAATAGCCATTTTCGTGGCTCCAAAGTGGACTGGCCCCTTAAGTGTTTTCATTACTTTGTATAATTCTTTTCTATAACTTTTTCTCGCTTCATTAACGCGAAACGAATTGGCAACGTCGTAAATCGTGGTATATCATAATGCCCATGTTGGCAGAAGTGTCCCGAAGTTATAGACATACGCGCCCCATTCGTAACCTCAATATCGCCCCTAGGAGCTGTCAAAAATGAATATCGGCCTCAGTAAAAAAAAATCCGCTGGAAAGAAAAAGTGTGTACTAAAGCTGTCTATAATCTCGAAGAAATAAAAAACGTTAACAATTTTCCGATATACTGAAAAAAAATGTATGTGTGAAAAAAATGCAGCGTTATTTTGCCTTTGCCTAGAAATGTGTGGACATGTATAATTTCCGCCCATAGTTATTAAATTAATATTAAACAATTATTACTAATTAATAGAACAAGTACCAATAATATTCGTTGTTAATTATCCTGACCGATTAGTTTGAGATTCCCGGGCATAATTATCGAATACGGATAAGATAGATAGCATTTGTGCCGTCTACGGCGTTGCCATGATTGTACAGTCTATATTTTGTATGCTTGATTTTCGCACAAATTCGCTATCAAAAACATTAATAATTTCATAAATGAATCCTCATTTTTACGGTACCAAGGGTTAGTACGATAATTAGTCGAACCGTACCTACTTTTTCAGCTCCGTGGTAACATTCCCTTAGCAGACATTAACAATGTACTGAAAAATGATCGGGAGCTTTCAATAAGCGTAATGTAATCAACCCACGAAATACGTCGACTTTTCGATTTTTATCTTTATAAAAAACGGTATTGTGAATCGTATTCATACTGCACAGCATGATCAGCAAATAGGTTACAAAGGTCCGGAAACAATTTCAGCTCGGAAGTAACATGTTGACTTAACCCCATCACAACCTTAAGGGGAGGTACCTGAGCAAACGGCGAGAAAAACAGGTAAACTTCGAGAGTTTTTATCTCAAAAACTAATGTTTCGATTCGATCCGGGTTTTTTAAATTGAAGAATATGTACATTGAGGTATGTTTAGGAATTTTTTAAAATAAATTCGTTGACTGGAAGCGATTAGAACGCAATTATCTCGAAACATAGTTTTCAAAGTCGGTGCCAGATGTATCTCGAAAACGGCTAGTCCGATTTTGTCCAAATTTGGATACAATATTCTTCGATAGTTTTTCTCGTTCGCCACGTAGGGGTTTTTCATTTGATTGAAGCATTACTTTTTTCATGCAATGTGTATGCAATCCAAAATCGTCGGAAATTGCGAACGAAAAACGAATGTTAAATTAAAACGGTCGCAATTCCGTCAGAAATGAAGATTTAAAAAAAATCCTACGTGGCGAAGGAGAAAAACTATCGAAGAATATTGTATCCAAATTTGGACAAAATTGGACAATCCGTTTTCGAGATACATCTGGCACCGACTTTCAAAACTATGTTTCGAGATAATCACGTTTAAATCGTTTCCAGTAAACGAATTTATTTTAAAAAATTCCTAAACATACCTCAATGTACATATTTTTCAATAAAAAAAACCCGGGTCCAATCGAAACATTAGTTTTCGAGATAAAAATTCCCACAGTTTACCTGTTTTTCTCGCCGTTTACTCAGGTACCTCCATTTAAGTTCCATTCCGTTGAAATCGCGATGTGAATAAAAATTGTCCATCTACGCTTTGTGGCCGTCGTAATTGAATTCCACTGAGGTGGCGCCAGCTGTTATTGCGCATTCGTAAAAAAATCTCTTTATTTATAAATCAATCTATAAATGAATCTGTATTCATGAATTCAAAACGTGAAAGGGAAAATTTAAATGTGATATTTTAAATGTGAAAAAATGTAAAAATTTGAAATGTGCATAAAAATGGGAATCATTGAAAAAATGAGATGGTGATCATTGAAAATTAAAACTTAATAATTTCAAATAAATTTATAAATGACTCTTTTCCCATAAATTCATGAATTATTTTCGCTGCCATTCGAGATTATTTGACGTTCTCGTTAACGATCACAGAAATGCAACAGACGTATTCACTACCATTTGTCTGTGTCGCGTCAAAAAACTTTTCTCATTACGTTCCACAGCAAACAAAAAACTTCGACAAAGACGCGGGAAGCTCGTTCAAAGCTTTGTGATCCGTTGTATAAATACACATATATATGTATATAAATATGTAATACCGTATTTTATGCACTTTGACCGATGCACTTTTTTGCATACCTTTCGCTTTGTTCCTGTGAAAACTCCGCCCCCTCTCTCTCTCTCTCTCTCTCTCTCTCTCTCTCTCTCTCTCTCTCTCTCTTCCTCGCTCATTCTTGATAACGTTACCTGGCGATACAGGGCGCTTTATTATTTTGTCATATCACGCAACGGTACTTGATACCCCAAAAACGATTTCGCGAAAGCTGAAAAGTTCTCGGCCCGAGGCACTAGCGAGCGAATAGGGCAACTCGTAGTGTCTCGGCCGAGAACTTTTCAGCCATCCGTCGGATTTCATCTTTTAAATAATGCTCACTCTTTCTCCAAAACTGTGTGAAATATTCAAGCTTATGTTGATTAAATCCACGAAAAAGCTTGAAATTTCAACGGTCCGAAAACAGCTGCGACTGGTGCGATGAGCTCAAAGAACGCAGTCAAATACGAAGATTTCGGAAATTCGTTTGTTTTCTTCGTGGCGCAACCGAGGCTGCGAAACATACAAGGGAAAAAGGCAGGTATTATTTTTTTGCCCGGCCATGTCGCGGATGATTAAGGGTAGATATACACCTAGGAGCCGGAAAAAAGGTCATTTTTGTGAATTTTCAAGGAAAAGTATTTGAAATTTCGAATTGGGGTTCTAATTATCTAAAAGTATATACATTCAGAAATATGTTTAATTTTCTTTATTTAAAAATATCAAAAATATACAAGGATATTGTATGATCCTTGGAGCGTCGTAAAAAAATCTGCGTATACGGTACCCACTGGCGTTTCTTCAAAAATCATCTGAACAAAAAAACCAAAAAGATTATTCAATTAGATACTATAATCTAGTACTTGTCATAGCCGATTTTGAAAATATCGATTTATGACAATATGGCGGACGTTTGAACATAAATAGTGATTTTTGGGCCAAAGATTAGTTATTATTTTGCCTATAAAACAAAAACTAAGTAACGTAAAAAAAAAATCCTATGACAAGTACTAGATAATGGTGTATAGAATATCCACAAAAAATCTCAAGGCAATCGGTTCATCGGTTTTCGAGAAATTTTGGGTACCGATGTGAAAAACGTGGTTTCGAGAAAAAGGCGGTTGATAATTTGGGAATGAATAAATCATGAAATTTGTCAACTTACATGGAATAATCGATACCAGGCCCATAGTGTAGGTCTTCTACGGTCGACGGAATGTTCACAGCTTCTAAATCGATTTTTTCGACCATCTAGGTGTATATCTCCCATTAATAACAATTTTGAAAAAAATCCCATCGTGACACAAGGAAATTCAATATTTCACCTCTAACATCAATAACAATTAGTTTATTAGTAGAATGACAATAATGACGGGGATGCTTCATTAGCGTTCGAGAATTTATTATCCCGAGATACCGTCGCCTTGTTCATTGCGGTATTTATACTTGTCCGATAATTATCCTTTTACCACTGTGTCTGTATTTCGTGTACCATACGTACATAATATTCGCATGCGTATAATGTTCGGCTCTGCTCGTAGTCCGAGCATGTTTCTCCGCGATAAAATCTCGCAAATTATACGCACACTGTAACCTGGTCGAGGAAAACAGGACGGGAGCGGAAACACGTTATCGATATTGCTCGATTCGGCCGCATCAATACATCGGCAAAAGTAATTAGTGCATAACTAATTTTATGGACCACGTATATATGCGCGCTGAGCAGCGAAATTGGTCTGTTCACGCTGTTTTACTAATAAATTTACCATTTTCCGATGACGGATGCATTTGATGGTGGACGTTTTATCGAAGATGGTTGATACACCGTGTATGTGTGAAAACTCCCCAGCGATATTATCGAAGCGGGAATTTACGAGGAGTTATTGAAAAACTGTAATTCCAGTTTTATTTATAACGTTTTATTTATAACCTCTGAGGAAAAAAAACGTGAATGGTATTCGTTTCGATGCGTGGGCGGCGTAAACGTTGGAATAAAAACGCAGAATATCGTCTATGGAAGGAAATAATTTTTAAAAATTGTAACTCCGCTTTTATTTGTGACGCCCTAGGAGAAAATGAAAATAAAAATAGTATTTTTTTTCGATTTGTGTGCTGCGTAAACGTTGAAATAAAAACGCTGGATATCGTCTATAAAAAGAAATCATTTTTAAAATTGTAATGCCGGCTTTATTTGTGATAGCCCTGGGAGAAAATAAAAATAAAAATAGTATTTTTTTCGATTTGTGTGCTGCGTAAACGTTGGAAGAAAAATACAGGATATTGTCTAGAAAATGCAGAATATTATCAATGAAACGAAATAAATTTTTAAATGTCATTCCTGTTTCGTTTGTAATGGTCCTACGAAAAAATAAAAAATAAAGTATTTTTTTCTATTTGTGTGCTGTATAGACATTGAAATAAAGACGCACATTGTCTGTAAAAGGAAATAATGAACAAACTGTAATTCCTGTTTTATTTGTAATAGTTCTGGGAAAAAATAAAAATAGTATTTTTTCGATTTGTGTGTTGTGTAAATATTGCAATAAACATACCGGATATCGTCTATAAAAACCGAATAATTAAAAAATTGTGACTCCTGTTGCATTTCAAATAGTCGTGGATAAAAAATAAAGATACTCATTTTTTTATG
>OY723386.1:40147276-40227342 GCA_963210295.1 Ophion ellenae | reverse complement strand
TACTGTACTACAATAAATACTGCAAGATCATGAGCAAGTGTTATGGGATATTTTTCTCATGACATATTTTGCAAAAAGATATTCACCCTACGGGCCATTATTTTCAACCGAATAATTTTTCGGTCACCATTATTAGGATATTTTCATCCGAGACATTTTGACGAAGTGTTTCCTTTCGTGCTACCGATATTGTGACGAAGGCTTTCCTTCCGTACTAGCGATTTTTCGAACCTAACGCAGTTGAGGGTCCGTAGAGACGGTTTTTCGGGACTTGATGAAAAGCAACGAAGACGCGAACGCGGAACGCCTGCGAGTCGATAAAAATGCCAGGGCGTTCGTGTTTTTCCGAAATCCTGTGAAATTTTACGTCCGCGAGAGTTTGGAGCGGGAGGGAGGCTGTTGGAGGCCAATGTTCGTTTGGTTGCAGTGGAGTGATGCTATGTGCAGACGCACTCGGACGTTACAGGCAAACTTGGCTGTTGCACAGCGTCAGCTGGTGGTCGTGAAGCACGCCCTACCACTGACACATCTATGCCGTGAATTTGGGCTTTCTCCAGCGGGCTGTATGACGCTCGTCGAGAGCGATAGTTATGCGCCTCGGGTATCCAGCTATCGTGAGCCAACCCCATCGCCATGTTGCCGTTATGTCCGCATCTGTATACTACATCCATCCGAAATTTACCATACCCGACATCCTGTACCCTTATGCACCCACACACACAGGCATACCCACGCCAATCTGCATATTTATTTATAGACGTGGGAACACGTGGGTATGCATAATGGATAAGTGGATTATTGTCTTCGTTGGATTGTGCGAGTGGATTCTCTTTGTTGCTCGCATTTCTTTGTCTGCAGGACCATTTTTTGGTTTGAATGTTTTGGGGTGGAAACAAAAACGGCACGCGCCGTTTCCGATTGCTGACGGTGTGGATCTGGGCCATACTCGGATGGTGACCGCCCGCTTGGATGGATCGCTGTCCGATGATGACACAATTGAATGTGGGAACTGATTGGGGACATTGCACTGAGAAAACAATATATTTCTATGTACCAGGATTTGTTAACTATTGACAAATGGTTAAGTTGGATATGGCGAAATAAATATCTTACAGTTAAGGGGATATACTGTGACACTTAAAAAAATCGACTTTTTTTTGCCCCTTTCGACTGTTTATACTTTCAAGAATGTCATTATCATTTATATAATTTATATCATTATCATTTTATCTTGCAAAAATCGATAGTTGAATCTTTAAACGCGTTTTTCTCAAAATGAGATTTTTCTAATTTGCTGACGTGGTAACTCAAAGAGCAATTATCCGATTGACTTGAAATTTGAACTGAGTACTCTTGAATATATTTATTCCAAAGTAACGTAGGATATTTTTGATTGGATGAAAATTGACGATTTGGCATTGGAAAAAACGACCATTTTGTAGGCAAGAAAACAGACTTTTTTTCATAACTACGCCATTTTGTTAGAGTTTGAGATTTTTCGAAAATCCTACGTCATTGTACAGGAAATATCTTATAGTTTAACGACATTTTTTCTTTTTCGGTTTCAGCTACTCAATCGGCCGAAATCATGTCAGCAGTGGAGGAGCTGTTTTTGGCGCCTCCGAAGGCAGCGCATAAGTCGCTTGGATCTCAATATTTTTCTATGCAAAAATTATGTAATATAGGTCAAAATATATTCTTAATTTTTCGAAACATTTGATTGAGTACTTTTTTTCCAAAAAATTCCCGAAAATCACCAAAATGTTCAGCGTTCACACTGGTATAGCCCCTTAATGAATCATTCATTTGAGCCTCTAAGTTGTCACAAATAAAGATTCGGCAATAGTCAAGAAATGGGTACTTCAATAAAACAAACCCGTTCTCAAGGCGGGATATACATTTACAAGGATAAAAAAATCGAATTCTTTTTTTTCTTTTTTAAACGATAGAACGACATATGTAGAATATTTTTCCAAAATTTCTTTCTGCAACACTCTGCCAACAGCTCCGTCATTTTGATGATGAATTATTTAAAAACAAATTGTTTTGTATACTTAAATATACTATTGAAGTATACCTAAAGTTTGATAATTGTGGAATAATTATTTCTTAGTTTAAAAAATCCCTCATATTGCTTATTTTTTTCCTGCCTAAATGTATATCCCGCCTTAACAGTCAATGGTACAAATCAAATGATACAAATCATTATTCGAAACGAGTCGTCGATTTTTCAACAATTATTTGCTAACTATTAACAGGCCTATATTTGATTCAACTGAAGATTTTAAAATTATTACCAAATACTCATTTTGTAATAAGTGTACGACTGTTATCTCAAAGAACTACTGGGCCAACGGCTTAAATAAAGATGAATTAATCGTTAATAAATCCTCATTTGCGTTAAATAGAGAAGTTGTCGCGTCAACTGTGTGACTCTTGGCTCAAATGCGGCCGAGATAGTCGTTTTGAATGAAGTTCAGTTCATTGTTGTGACATGTTCATTTGCATTGAAAACAGGATCGTCGCGGCAACCATACGTTAACGGCCCCAAATCTAAATGTATTGATTGTGAACGAATGTCGACTCCTTTGAACTGTATTGTCATATCACAATTTCAGCTCGTTATCCGATTACCATGGAACATCTACTGAGTTAGGATAAATGAAAGTGATCAAATAAATCATTTTTTTCAAAGAAATACTATGGCTTTATAATTTTGTCATGAGAATACGAATATTTCTCAACGACCACCAAATTTTGTAACAGTTAAATGAATATTTGAATAAAAATGCCAACTAAATGTATTTCTATACTATAAATACACTTTCTCTCAGTGTAGAAATAAACATTTTAAAAACAGCTGACCATGTGATTAATTTTGTTAATAATAACCCCGTGATGGGATTATTGCGAACAAGCTCGGTTGAGCAGGGAATACAAAATCGGCCAGATAACATCACAAATGTCAAGACAGCCGGCCCTTTTTCTATTCGTTAATGAAATGGATTGGGCATAGAGGCGCTCCATGTTCTGGATGGAAAATCATTCGCTGAATACGAATATTCCAGTCCGAATCCGATCGAACGAAAACTTTTCGTCTGGCTGTGCTTTTTGAACAAAAGGACTTTCCCCACTTGAAAAAGGGCTGATAAACGATGGAGCTAGAAAATTGGTGACCATCAAACGATTTGGCATCAAGTAGGAGTCCGATCCAAGGGGGTAGACCCCTTTATAACGTAAAGAAGAGCTTGGGGCTGAAAATGAACTCGACGAAGAAGCTAAGGGATTGTCTTATGACCCCAGAATCGTAGATTAATTGCTAGGTCATTGAGTCACAACAATTCATAGTCTTGAAAGTTTTAATGGCTTTTCCTGAAAACCACTTTTTATGAACCTCGTATAAGATAACTCAAAAACGATCTGATTGATCATTATGAAATTTTTCACACTTTTAAATACCAAAATGACCGTCTATGTGAACCTGAAGTTCCTTGAAAATGATTTAAAAAAACGGCTTTTCGATTGAGAAATACTATAGTAAAAATTTAATGAAAAATTGAACACTTTTTACAAACACGTACCATTTTCCGATTTTTTAAACTTTTATTTGGATTTTTCAACCACACAGAGCGTGTGGGCCTTAGAAATTCAAAACCTCTCGGCTCTGATGTTTCAGATCAGTGCACCAGACGCTAGACAGTACATCGTGGAACAACTCAGACGGCAAACGTCTCTGAAGCAAGTGTACAGCCAGTGATTATTTTTTTAAATTAGAAAATAGATAAATTAAAAGATTTTTGTGATGATTATGTTAAATTAAAATTAATTAAAATATGATTAAAAGATGATATGTACATCAAATTTTAATTATGTAGAATAAATAGTGTCGATACAAACAAATCTGGTGAATTCGCTTGTTTTCGGCTGCCTACTGGGATCTCCCTCCCTTAATCGAGCGAATAATAAAAAATGGTCCGGATAACGTCACATTGAAAATTCAAATTGTCAACAAAAAAAAAATTGAACCGGACCTAAAATTCATCTTTCGTTGCTGGTTACAAACAAATGGAGTCACTACAATTCCACTAAAACACTTGTGCAAAACATTATTAGAATGCCCAAATTTTGAGGAAGAGACATCGCGTAAATGTTCCACTGGAAATTAAAATGTGCAATTTTCACTTCACCCGTCATCCATGCGCAAGGCCCAATTCGTATATCTAAAGATTGTTTTTTTTTAATTAAAAAAACATCCTCCGATTCAAAAATGGTCCTTCACCAAAAAACCACATGTGTCTCGATTACTTTTTACCACAACGCAACATTTTCATTCGTCATTAACCCTTCAGGTAGTCTCTCCGTAAATTTTTGATATTTCATCCGCTCGAAATGAAAATGGGAAAAAATCCTCACCGTGTCTCTCGGTGCTACGATTGATTTATTTACAAACTGTCGCTTGTTTTATTCATCTGTTCTCTTTTTGGAGTGCTTCACGGATCGAAAGTTTACGGCTTCCGCACTGCATTATTTCGCCGCGTTGGAATATTTTTAAAGTCGTACACAAATTGCCGTTGCGCACATTCGACTCCCGCAATTTCGTGCTTAATTATGCAAGCGTAAAGCGGAATATGCTTCATAAGAATGCAAAAAAACTCTCGTGGAGCCGTTAAGCCCGGGGAAAAGTACGCGTTCCCGGATCATTTATATTCCTCTCCTTTTCCTCGCTCTTTCCACCCCTGCAGTGCTTAGAGAACTCGACTTTCGTACGAAAAGCCGAGAATACTGCGAACCATTGTGTGCTGGTACGAGGGTACGTAAAATGTGATATCTTCAATTGACGGGCCCGCGAAAATCCGCGGTTACGAAAAGCCAAATCGTAGACTGAGGGACAAAAAGGTACTCATGCACGAAGACAATTCGAGAGAGAAAGAGAGCGTATAGACTTCATCCCCTGCTGTCTACGTTCCGGAGATTATTCCTGAAGGGGGTTCTTCTTACCCCTAGAGCCGAATAAACGTCATTCAATGGTATCGTCATCAAGCTCCGCCCCCCCACTCTCTCTCTCTCTTTCTAAATTTATAGTGAATCTGTTATTATCAGACACCATCTAGGTAATTGTACTCTCCATCGTCGAGGTGTATGTGAGGGACAGTACTCGTGAGTGCACTTCGTTTAAAGTGCACTTCGTTAAAAGTAGAGAGTTCGAAATTATTTTGTATTTGATATTTTGTATTATTTTATATTTTATATTTGTATTTTGTATTTCATGCCAGAGGACAAGTAGTCCTAGTGCATTAATGAATCAATCAATCAATGAATCAGTCAATCAGTCAATCAGTCAATCAGTCAATCAGTCAATCAGTCAATCAGTCAATCTCTCTCTCTCTCTCTCTCTCTCTCTCTCTCTCTCTCTCTCTCTCTCTCTCTCTCTCTCTCTCTCTCTCTCTCTCGCACTTCAAAGAATAGACCCTTCATGAGCCCTGGATATCTCTGTTGGACATACATGCACATCCATATGTATCCATCTACTTCGCGATAAAGCAAGCCATAGGTTATCGGGAAAATTTTCCGGGAGCAATTTGACGGTGTCGTATTAACACCATCTCCCGTATGTCGAGAGACCATCATCCCTGTACGCGAGTTGCGACTCTTCCGAATCAACGACCATTTTACTGCTCACACACACGGGAAATCTTGCTCGTGTTGGCAGCTCTGTATCGAAAAATCGTTTTCGCAAAAATTGAGGTCGAGGTCGTATTATCAACGAACTATGAACGGATCTCTCTCTCTCTCTCTCTTTCTCTCTGTTGGATATTTCGATTTGAGACGTATGAGCAAAAAACACTCGTCGAGATATCACGAGAATCGTTCGGCAGGATATTGTGTGTTATAGATACCTATGTAGGTGCATGGGGACGAAAAAAAATGGTTTGAAAATGTCTCCATTACTGTAGGTGGAGCGTAGGAGGGTTGAACGAGATGCCCGAGGGCTAGGGAAGTCGTCAAGGGATGGTAATTAGGATCTTTGATGGAAGTGGACTTCACGAGTTTCCCTATTCCCTCGTGCAAACGATGGGGCTAGAAACTCTCTACTCACATCTCTCTCCTCCTGAGGTGCAGGAAGAGAGTGTTGACATAGGCAACACCCCGAGGGATGATTAAGGCGGGAGCCTGAATCTGACGGTCCAAAAAGCGTTATTTCGGAATTTTTTTTAGAAGGGAAAAAAACAAGTGAGCCCAGTAAACATTGAGGTATATTTTCATGTATATTGGAAATGTGTAAGAAAAAATGTTTCAACATGAAACAATGAATAACTGCGGATTTTCAGCCTGTTCCATGTGCGTCTTGCCACTGTTTCACAAGATTATTGGAAATTTTTCAATTTTGGAAGTTGAAAATTTAGCTAAAAATTGATCCGGGTCAAAATGACCCAGTGTGTCAGTGTAGGGTTAAAGAACTGTCAATAATGGAGTGGAGTCCGCGACATCATCAGCAACAGCATGAGAAAAAAAAGTACAATAAAACTGAATAAATCGCCCCCACAAATCCTTGCCCTATACCTAATTCAGGTTGATTCACAAATTTGAAATTCATCGCGTTCATGAATTTTATGCTTCGATTTAACCTAAAATTAGCGGAAACGCCGAGCATATTTTCAAGAATTAAATATTGAACACAGTCATACACCTCGTGGGACAATAAGTAATTTGATTACAGCCATCCATTACGGCAAAATTAATGAATTCAGGTCCACGATTAGATTATTAATTTTGTCGGAGCAAGTATAGAAAGAGATGAGACAGTGAGAGAGAAGGATAGAGCGATATGGGGGCGAGGAAGAAGGTCGGCTACGTCGTTAACGTCATCCTGTGACACGGTGGCTGAAATAAAGTGAACACGAAATCGTGAGCTACGTTTTGCTCTCATCCTTCCTCCCTTGCCATTGCCTCAGTGAATATCGCTCTCTCTCTCTCTCTCTCTCTCTCTCTCTCTCTCTCTCTCTCTCTCTCTCTCTCTCTCTCTCCCCCCCCTCCCTCTCACCATGCGATGAGAACGAAGCCTCTCGACGAACCGGCCTGTTTCTCTGCCCGAGAAATTAGTTTCAAACCCCTCGCGGACGCGACAAAGCGCTTCCCTCGCCAACCCTGTCCCGAATCGCGCTTTTCCCGCAGGACCTCCCTTGCTCGTGTCCTCGTACCCTTCTTCGTACCGCCGTTTGCCAGACCCATCTCGTTTCGCTTATTATATTCCGTAATCAACGGTTTTAATAGTTCTCGTGACGCGACTAATTCGACGTATCCGGACGGTGGAAATCGTGGAATCTTAAGGGCGACCTCACGGGGGACGTTACACCTTCGGGAAGAGATCATCACTCGTTCTCTTTACAAGACGTGCATGTGTGAATTTCCGTTTATTACATAGGTGTATAATTTTTTTTAACTTCCACCGTTCCTTTGCATATCCCTTCGGGGTTTTAGGGTTCCATTCTTTTCAATTTTTCCCCAAGCTTGTCTCGGCCCTATGCCTAGTTTTTGATAGACCGCCTGTGTGCTGTGTCGCATTTGCAGGAGGGCACGGGGAAACTGGAACACGGGAAATCACTTCCATTTTTCGTAGTTATCGATTTTTGGGATTGATTATTTGCGCGTTATTTTTCTGATTTATACGGGTGAAAATAAATGGAAGAGTGACCGGGTGGAACAAAAATGTTGAATGCCTGTGCCCACATGCATTTAACATTTTTGTTTGAGAACTGTCAGAAATTGAAAATTACTTCCATCTACCGTGAATATTTTTTTGCTTCGTGGCTCCGATTTATACAGGTAAAAATTGATTGAAAAAAGTGACCACGCACGAGGTCACAGGGAAACTGTGAAAAATGGGAGTCATTTCCATCTACCATCAATGATTTTTTTTTGCTGTATTTGTACGTTTCATACAGGTGAAAATGAATCAGAAAGTAACCGCGGAGAACAAAAATGTCAAATGCACAAGGGTACAGGGAAACTGTTAAAAATGAAAGATCATTGTCATCCACCGTCAATTATTTTATTTTTTTGCATTTCTACGATTCGTACGGGTTAAAATGAGTCAGAAAGTGACCGCGAAGAACAAAAATGTCAAATGCACAAGGGCACAGGGAAACTGTGAAAAATGAAAGATCATTTTCATCTACCGTCAATGATTTTTTTTGCAGCATTTCTACGTTTCATGCAGGTGAAAATGAATCAGAAAGTAACCGCGGAGAACAAAAATGTCAAATGCACAAGGGCACAGGGAAACTGTAAAAAATGAAAAATCATTCCCATCTACCTTCAATGATATTTTTGTGCTGCATTTCTACGATTAGTACAGGTGAAATTGAATCAGAAAGTAACCGCCCAGAACAAAAGTGGCAAATGCACGGGGGCACGGGAAACTCTGAGAAACGGAGGATCATTTCAATCTGCCGACATTATTTTTTTTTGTTCATTTCTCCGATTTACAGAGGCGAAGAATTAATTAAAAAGTGACCGCAAAACAAATAATGTCAATGCAAATAATAATTTGTAGCGGCGTCAAAAAATTCTCCAATAATCCACACATCTACGTGTGGATAAAGAAATATTTATTTTCTATGAAACGCACCCTTCCCCCTTAATTGCCGATGATTTTATCCCGGCAAACAGAACTTTCTTCGCGACGAGAAAAAAATTCGAGTGGTGTTGCTTTGCGTTCATTAGCCACAACCGATTAGCCACAAAAGACATATTTTTCCATTACTTTCGATCGAGTGACCACTCATTTGCGTTTAGAATTGCAGGTGTACTGTTTCGATACAATGTTTGGCTGCGTTGGTCAATGTCCGTGTATGTGTACTCGCACTAGTGTGCAAAACGACAGCTTTGGTAGCGAATTGTCAGAAACGCGTGTCAACCGTCGGCTGCAGGGGAATGAGAAGACGAAATGTCGTAACTGGATATACTGGTATCCCCCTGATGCATGCGGGCATAGCGTGCCATATAGTTACGAATTGTTGCACTATAGCTGTTACTCCCTCGACACCATTGTGGCTACGTTTTCAGTTTAAAGCCCTGGACCGACGTCCCGATGTGGTCAGGACATAGTGGAAACACCTGTACGCAGTCGAAATGCATGGATTTCGAAAAACCGATTGTTTTTCTTGGTTACAAAAAGCCATGGGTTTCTCTCTCACTCACTCATAATTTTCGATGGTTTTTCAAGTCCACTTCGAAAAAAAATATAGCTTATTTTTGTGATGAGTTTGTATTAGCCTGAGAAAATTGAGCATTCTGGAAAAAAATCAAAATTCCTTTTAAGTACAGCGGAATGAAGATAATTAACTATAATACGAAATACTCCTGGAGGACTTTCTTGTGCATACCGTCACCGAAAAAAAATCCAAGATGCTTCTTAAAGTGGATGAATGGAACTCGTTTCTATTTGACGGGTTACACATGGCTCGTAGCCGGAAGAGTGAGGGATTTTCATGATTTTTTTTCTAGGAGAGCCTGTGCCGGTTGTCAAAAAAAGTTAGCGTTAAAGTGTATGGTTTTAAGTATCTTTCACATTTTTCGTATTGGAAAATATTTATATAAATGTGGTACTACGTACAATGGTTTCTACATATCGCTGTCTGAAAAACGTCCTTCACCCTGACCACTGCAGCTCGGAAACAAATCATCCGAAAAAAAATCGAACGCATTTAGTTTTTGCACGAAATTAAATAGTGCTTGGATAATTTAATAAAATATTGATTAAAAAAAAGGACCGCCTTTCAAAATGAAAGTATCGATTTTCGGTGAAAAAAAACGCTTGATTTTCGTTGATAAAAAAGGACCTATGCTTCGAAAAAAAAATACTTCGTTGAAGCACTGCTTTTTAATGTGTAAAAGAGGCTTGTGAAATTTGAAGATGATCGTTGCAGTGATTTTTTTAAGGCGTTACCCCCACTTGTGGCGCAAAAAAGGCTTTTTTCATGAATTTTTTTAAAGAAAACTACAAAACTTTTTTAATCGATCAATATACCATCTTAAAGAACACATCTTGAAGAAATTTCAGTAATTTTTTTATTGAAAAATATTACATTGTTTAGTGGCAAATGGCCGTCAATGAAATAATGTACTTATATACACGGTTTGCGGTGACCAACATTGCGGCGAAGTGGATCATCTGAAGAAAAAAATGCGGATGGATTTAGTCAAATATAAGTATAAACTAGCCTTTAATCGAAGGATTTTAAAAAATATTCATTTTTCACAAAATGGCGGACAGTCAAAGTTAATGGTTCGATTTTAACGAAAAAAAAACGGCCGTTTTTTGGCTATAAAACGGCCATTTTTTTTTTCGAAAAAAAAAAATCGAACGATCAAAGACTACATTTTTATGTATTAAATAAGCCTGCAAAATTTCAAGAATATCGGTTCATTAGTGTTCGAGTAATCGTGGTCACCGACTTCAGAAATGCCATTTTGAGGAAAACGCGTTTAAAGTTTCTCTTTCAACGCTCTTTCAACGCTCATATCTCAGTCAATTTTGTTCGGATCGACTTGAAATTTTCAGGATATATTCTCAGATGCTTATACTTCAAAAAAAATGCAATAAAAAAAATAGATTTTTTCAAAATCGCAAGTGGGGGTAACCCCTTAATATCGTGATCACCGATTTTGGAAAAATCATTTTGCGAAAAACGCGTTTAAAGTCCGACGGTTACAATCGCCCATAATACTCTTAATTTTGAACGGATAGACTTGACATATTCAGAGAATATTTTTCAATTGTTATATTTCGAGAATCCGTCGAAAACCGAAAATCAATAATTTCAAAACTTTCAACTAGGTGTGATCCCTTAAAAAAAGACTCTTAGGAGTGTTTCGTATTCGGAATTTAATCATCTTCATACAGCTAAACGCAAAATAGAATTCTGATTTTTCCCCAAAATGTCAATTTTTTTCACAATTGCTCATTACCAAATACCCGGTATATTTTTTTGAAAAGACGTCTTGAGAAAACATAACCTATCATATTTTCCTCCACCACAAAATTTCCGCGCCATACCGATTAAAAACATATGACCACCTTACAATTGTCACCCTGCATATTAACACTTCGTTGGCGTTTTTTCCCCTCGTTATTTTCGGCCCGTTTCTTTTTTTCCCAAAACCACGATAGAAAATTTCGCTTCAATTTACACCCAAAGGAAACGTTCTATATACACACTTGTGGCCAATCGTCCTTTCCTCATCCGCTCGTAATTCTTTTTCGCGATATCGAAAAAAAAAGGAACGCCTCGATTCAATTCCATGTCGATTTTTCCCGAGCCTCCACCGAGGGCGAGAAAAATTTTGCGAAAGGTCCAAAGAGAAAGCGGAGGTCGAAGAAATACGAGAAAGTGAAAGATGACGCAGGAGAAGATGTAGCGTTATCGGGTTGCTGGCGTTGCTGGGAGCTCCGTCGAGCCTGCACCACTTTCTTCATCCCCTCAGATCGATGAAGTACTATCCTCGCGAGACGTGGAAAAGGGAAGGAAGAAGAGAGAAAATAAAGTGTACAGGCGCCACAGGCCTGTGAATTAGCGGAGGTAAAGTTTAATAATGAGCTTTGCTCGGAGCTGTCACTCCGAATCTCTTTCTTTTTTCATCTCCGTCACTCGACCTCCTCCGCACTCTTCAATAAGAGCTCGCCGATAATCATTTCGTCAAACTCGTTTATCTCGCGGTGGGCAAGGGGCCCAGGGAAAAAAACTCCAACGTTTCTGATTGATTGTGGAGGGAAAAAAAACATATTGTGTCCTCCTTTTTTGGTGACTCGACATTTTGTTTATGTTTTTGAAACCTAGCTGCAATTAAAAAAAATGTTTTTGGTGCTTCAATTTTTATTCAATGTAGAATGTAGCTACGATGTTTTAAAGATATTTTTGACGTTTCAAATTTTGAAACGTCAGTGTGTGCCAACACAGGGAAAAAGAGCAAAAAATCGTCTACTTGTAAAAATAAAGAGTCGTAAAGAGATAGGAATCAAATGAAATAGTCGTAGCGAAAAGGATAGATGAGCCCTTTTTCTCTCGCGTGCTCGAAAAATGGTTCGGTTAATCCCGAGATTTCGAGTGCTCTCGTGGTACACATGCACGGAATTGACACCCCACGCGATGAGCGTAACCTCGCCTTAAATTCTCATTTTCTCTGCACTGTGAAATATCGTGGTTTTTTTTTTCTTTACACGATTCAAAGTTTCCGAGTGGCTGAATCATGCGCAGCCTGCCAACCTCGGACACGTGGGGGGACCATAACCTCGCGCAATTCTGCCCACCACTTCGCCATTCATTTCGGCTGCTTGAGCTCACATTTTTTCGACCCGACGAATCTTCAATGATGATTCAAGTGCCAAAGTGAGAAATACACGAAAGGGCAGGTAATGGCATGAGAAATTGTGGAAAGGACATTTACGCGGCCTGGACAAGCGTGAAATAAAAAAAAATACGATTTTATTAAAGTGGTTTATAGCGTAGGGTCTTAACTTCAATTTGCAATGAGGATTTTGTAAAAAGTGTAGAACTTTGCCAAGTTGTGATGATTTTTGTGAAGTCAAATTTTCCCTCTCTCCTTTTGCGTTTTTCGCGAAATTATTTTATGAAACGGTGTAAGTCGTTTCACAAAATCTATGCGCCCAATTCACGTCAAATTCGGACATAGCATGGTTTTTAACATTTTCTATCGGATGAACGGATGATTTTTTTTAATGTTTATCCATTTGCTAATAATAAATTATTGAAGTTTTTTTTGTCGAAAATAACACTTATTTTTCTACAGCTTGCCACGTGGGTAATTTTCAAAATTTCGAAAAAGTCGTCGATCATGCGAAAGTTTTATTATTATATTGAAAGTACATTTCTCAATTTTTCATTCCAGATGTCCCTCTTGCCAAAACCACCTACACGCCATGCAGAAACGCTGGCACTTTGTTTACACAACAATAACTTCATCGTTTATCAATTTTTTTCATGAAAAAAAAATCAAACTTGGCAAGACTGTGCACGAATTTCGTGTAAAATTCCGATTTCGGCAATCCAATAAGCTCATCTGAAAAAAATATTGAAAATCGCCCTTTTTGGGCCTCCAGCTCATGCAGACCAGTTAAGAGGGTTATCAGTTATCCAGTTATCATAAGCCAATTATCATAAGCCACCAGTTATCATAAGCCAATTATCATAAGCCACCAGTTATCATAAGCCAATCTACATTTATTTTCTCAAATTCAGAAAATTTGAGGGGAAGACAGCTGTTCGTCTATCTATTTGACGTCGTTTGGCAAAGTTTCGACGGGATCTGAAGAGCCGTTTCAGAGATTTTTGGGAATCCATAATAGTTCTACCATACCGACCGCGATGAGGTGTCATTCCCTCTTAAGGGGTCTTCTTACTTTATACGCTAAAAAAGGCTATTTACATGATTTTTTTTATAGGCTTTGATTATGGATATTGATATAAAAGTTGTTTGACATTTTTCGAAAAAACGCGTTTTTTCACCGTTTTTGGCCAAAAAAATAGTAAATATCAAAATTTGAATAAATTCCTGATTTGCGCTATCGCTATAGTTGTGCAGAATATGTGGTTGAAATTTCATTAGGATCAGTTGAGTAGTTGCGAAGATTTTATCAACAAGCCGTCAAAAAACGTTGTTTCGAAAAAAAAACGCGTTTAAAGTTTGTTTAGGTTATATAAATAGATTAAATTTGTTTTTTAAATGTAGTTCGAAAATGTATTTTTTAAGTTTAACAACTTTTATATTATATATATGAGGCATTCCACGTCATTTTAGCCAGTAAAAAAAAATCCACAAATTATTTTGAAAAATCGAGTTACTTTATTGAAAAATATTTAGCGAGTGTCGAAATTAAAAAAGAATTCTCACGTTTTTTTTCGTTGATTATCATTTTTTTAAATTTTTCCATTCAAATGGCCGTGGCTTTGGCAGGATTTGACGTATTTACATTCGTAAAAAATGAAAATGTGCGTCTATCTCTAGCCCTCCATAAAAAAATTAATTTAGATTTTATAGAGCAAGTCGAACGTCCGTTTCAGGGCAAAATATGCAAAAATATTTTTGTTCTCAAGGAATGGCACTCGTTATATTATTTTATTTAAATTTCCCCGAATTGTGAATACGAAAAACAGATTTTTGGTATTTTTTATGTTATGGGATTCCTAAACACCGTGAAGTAACAGCTATTTTTATATTTTTTAATTTTTTTAATTAATATTCGATTGAAGAGTGTGGAGCACTCGCTGTATGTTGAGCAGGTTTTTGAAATACATATGACATATATGTCATATGTATTGGAGCCTTGGAGTGCTCCACTCTTCAATCGAATATTAATAAAAAAAATTTTTTTAATAATAATAGCTGTTACTTCACGGTGTTTAGGAATCCCATAATATAAAAAATACCAAAAATCCGTTTTTCGTATTTACAATTTGGGGAAATTAAAAAAAAAAATAACGAGTGCCTTTTCTTGAGAAAAAAAATGTTTTTTGCATATTTTGCCTTGAAACGGACGTTCGACTTGCTCAATAAAATCTAAATTAATGTTTTTCTGGCGGGCTAAAAAAAGACGCACATTTTCATTTTTTACGAATGTAAATACGTCAAATTCTGCCAAAGATACAGACATTTGAATGGAAAAATGTTAAAAAATGGTAATCAACGAAAAAAAACGTCAGCATTTTTTTTTCAATTTCTACACTCGGTGAATATTTTTCAATAAAGTAACTCGATTTTTCCAAATTATTTGTGGATTTTTTTTTCTGGCTGAAGTGACGTGGAATGCCTCATATAATATAAGCCTATCAAAAAAAATTCATGAAAATAGCCTTTTTAACCGTCTAAAGTGAGAAGACACCCTAATAAAGACGCTCACACGAACGTCTGTAAACTTTTTAAACTCCGAATTTTTCGGGCATTCATAACTTTTCTTTTAATCTCAATATGCAAATATCTATCATTATAAATAATAACGTGAAAAAACACCGAATAGTAAACATACAAAAATGTATTCACGCCGAATATCTCGTAGCTCTGAATAAATTAGGAGGCAAAAAGTATTCCAGCGATAAAAGCGACGAAGGGTTGCAATTTTTTCAATTTTTTCAATTTTTTCACTGTCTCCTACCGCTATCATTGTTACCGCCGAACTGTCAAAACTGCCTGAGAATTTAGAGCACAAGCCTGTATTTTTCGGCCTCTCGTATCTTCGAGAAAAAAAAACTCAAAGGTCAAGCCTTGCCTTTCTCAACCTCGTTCCTTGGGAATCGACAGCTCCTACGAGGATAAACGAGCTGTCAAGGGGGCAAGAGCAAGAGAAAGACAAAAAAAGGTTCCAGTGCACTACACTATACAGTCATCCCCGCACATAAATATCGTCCTTCCAAGGAGAAGCAAAGAAGCAAAAGCTCGGAGCCAGCTTCGGAAATGCCTCATCAATATTAAAAGAATAATAACGAGTACGTTTGCCGAAGACTCCGAAATCGACAAGTAAAATTACAAAATAATCAAAAATCTTATCCGTTCGAAAAACCTTTCAACCCTTTACCTCATTGTAATTCCATACTTTTTCTTTTATCTCAAGCGCTTTTCCCATCAATATAAGAATTGTTGAAACAGATAAGAAATAAAATACGAAAAACTTCGATCGTTCGGATATTCTCAATCTGTTTTCCCGTCCGAGCCACTCGGTACTTTATTCGTCGCACGGATTATCGTTTTTTCTTCTTTTTTTTTCGTTTTTTTTCGCGCTTTCTTCTTCGGGAGAAGAGGTCGCACCCGTCATGTAGAGAGAAAGTTTTGAAGGTCGATCGTGGGAAAAAGTGTTGGAAAGGACGCTCAAGCCCACGAGCGAAAGTATGAGAGAAGAGCTTACGGGGGAGGAAAGACAGGGATAACTTAAGAAACATGGACGGAGAACGGGGCGCCGGGAGGAGGAGGGTTGTGGGGGCAAACCCTTGACTTCGTGACTCGGGGGTTAAAGAGTCTGACATATTGTAATGTCTCTTTTTGACTTACGCTTGAATTGCAACGGACTTCACCTTCCACTTCGTCATTATCACTGATAACGTAAAGATTTCACCGTCTTGTAAACAAAAAAAAAACTCTTTGTTATACCCTCATAAATAAATGAGGATTATTTATTTGTAAATATAAATTTACAAATAAATTTATATTTATTTAAAATAAATAAATATAACAAATAAAATAATAATTTTAATATTCTTTTATTTATTATATTTTATTAATTATTCTTTTATTATTATGACAATAAAAGAATAACTATATTAATAAATGTCATTATTCAGAATTTATTTAGAATACAGTGTAATGAATAAACAAAAATATTTTTTTTTATTCATTATACTTTAATTTATTCATTTTTTGTTTATTATATTCTCATTGATTTATATCACTGATAACGTGAAGGTTTTTTTCCGCCTCGTAAAAAATCTATTTACTATACCCTCATTTATTTATTCGTTTATTTTTATTCGTTATTCATTGTACTCTGATTCATTTATTCCCAAAAAACCGCCTTTGTCTTTAAGCATTGCGTTCAAGACTCGCGGCATTCGCTCGATTAATTTATCGATTAGTTTTTCGACGAAAAATCCGTGTATAAGAGGTAAGTGACTTAATTGACGAAAACTAGTCGTTAGCATTCACAAGCAAGTCCAAATAATTTGAAGATTATACAAGTTTTTATTAGTTTTTGCGATAAATTTTTGGAAAAAGCTTCCCAACGACCTAAAAAAAACATTGTAAATTTTTTTTCTTAAAATAATCTGCCACAATGTCAACGTATTCAAAACGAAATACTGCAGCATTTTGTCTCTAACTTTATAGTTTTTGAGATACGCCACTCAATTGTTTGGACGATTCCGCGAGATTCGACCAAAAAAATTTCAAAAAAAAGTTCTGAAAAAATTCAAGCGAATCTAAAATTAAAAAATTGTAAAAGTGTCTCCTCTTGATATTTTGTCCTCAATGCCATACTTTTCGAGCTAAGCCACCCTACTCATCAGAGTTTCGAACGAAAATAGTAGAAAAAAACTCAAAGGAAAATGTTGAAAAAATCCAGGCCATCCAGTATAAACTTACGCACCTTTTTACATCTTTGACGTTTCCTCTTAAAGCCTATAGCTCTTAGGTTATGTGGCATTTTCCAAAACTTGTCTTTCAAAACAAATTTCAAAAAAGTTCTGAAATAATTTTAGCGAATCTAAAATCAAAAATTAAAAAAGTGTCTCTTTTTGATATTTTGTCCTAAACGTCATACTTCTCGAGCTAAGCCATCCTACTCATCAGAGTTTCGAGCAAAAATAGTAAAAATAAAACTCACAGCAAAATTCTGAAAAAAATCCAGGCGATCCAGTATAAACTTACGAAACTTTTTATATCCCTGACATTTCCTCTCAAACTCTATAGTTATTGAGTTACGTTGCATTTTCCGAAATTTGTCTTTTTAGCCAAAAATGAAATAACTTTGCGAAAAAAAAAATCGTACGAAACTATTTAAAACCCAAAAATGGAGTTTCTGCTACCCCTTTCAACTTTATCATCGATAAAAAAAAGACAAGAAAAAATTTCATAAATTATGCGCCCAATTCTGGTCGAAAAATCACGGAAAAACGGTCGCGTAGAAAACTGCGTACCGGGTCGAAAAAAAATTATAAAAAATATTCCAATAACGCAAAATAAGGCTGAAGTTGTTCCCTTCAAAACGCCGTGCGTTAAATTTGGTTATCTTTTTTTTTTACGGAGCTATCTAACTTGCAGTGGGGCAAGAAATATCGACTTGTGTATCCAAACTTTTGAGCGGCAGTGTACGTGTATCTGTGTGGAAGGAACAGAAAACTCGATGAATTTTCCGGGATTTCACTCATGGGACTCGGCTAGCCCTCTACACTCTCCGTCCCTATCAAACTCAATCTCGCTCCATACAACCTCCGCAGGCCCTTCCATCACCTCATTCCACATCACACCCACGAAGAAAAAGCAAGGCACCCAAACGAAAAATCGTCCTCGACCAAAAAAATCTCCATGACTAGAATTCATCCTAATAAACCTGGAAACGAATAATAACTATACACCACACATTGCGAATACATTGTACCACAATTACGTAGCTTTGTGGCGGGGAACGAATATACACAATGTCATGTGATAGCCAGAATGAAAAAAAAAACCCAATGGTATAATCAATTTTGACTCTGGAGCTCTACATGGCACGTGACCAGAAATTATAGAGTCGCAATATCGAATTTCGATGGAATATAATTTTCATTTCAATGCAGACTGCAGTAGCGTGTAGCGCGTTCCAAATAAATTCGTTACAATGAACAGCACAATAGTAATAATCAAGAAGATGATACCTGTTACGAAAATATTATGCACGACGAGCCAGTCCTCGCCGTGGGGACTCAAATTTGATTTGACACTCGTCTCTTTGGTATCACTGCCGAATCAATAATTATTCATCATTGACCGTGTTACATTGTTTTATGGATTTTTGTTTCGAATGGTTCGCGCCCTGGAGACCGAAGGAATAATTGATCACGAATTGAACAGTATCGAAATTCAGGTCTCTTCACCACAAGCTTTTGAAATCTCGTCCGAGAATATGACAAGAATAATAATGGTAATTGGAATAATGGCCATAATAGTGGTAATAATAATAATGACAATATAACAATAATAATATTAGTCATAGTAATAATAACAATGAAAATAATTAGCATCATAGATAGCATTATTAATAACCATCACCATCGTGATAGAAACAATAAAAATTGACAGTGGCACATTGTCTTATCTGTTTTTCTGGAATGTTTACGTCCTTAGAAGCCCTAGGAATAATTAAATGACGACGTATGCATCGTTGGAAGCGACGAAAATTCATTCTTTTTCATTACTTAAGGCAGTAATTCATTACTTATTATTCTAGACGGGAAATATAAAAAAAATCGATTTTTTGCATTTTCTTAAAGTATAGACTCTTAAAGGGTAACGTGTGTTTGAAAATTTGAAAAAAACCATTTTTCGAAATTTTATTGTTTAATAGTACAATATGTCTTGAATATTCTCCCAAAGTTTAAAGTCAATCGGAGTAAAAGTCTAGGAGAGAGAGCCTTTGGAATTCCCCCCCCGTTGAGAAAGATCGACCGGGAGCGACACAGGTATATCGTATATTTCTCAAAACACTATTTTTTAAGGCGGATATGCAACGATAAAAAAATCGAATTATTTTTTTTTCTTCTTTAAACGATAAAACTGTAATAATAAATAATTAAAACTGTAATAATAAAAACTGTAATAATAAATAAATGAGGGATTCTCCATCAATTCAGCCACTTTTTTTCGACCATCCCAGATCTGCCCCATAATTGGTTATATCAAAGTACTACTAAAAGGCATTTTATGTGAATTTTTTCAGATTTTTTAATTCAACATTTTAGAAAATGCCGTTTTTTTCCAAATGAATGTCTCGAAAACTGGAAGTAGCTGAAAAAAAATGTCTGTACATAAACGTTGTAGTTTTGTGTTAGTTTTCGAGCGGACGACTTGAAATAATTTTTACGTTTCGGTAACGCTGATTTTTTACCAAAAAGGGGGAAATTATTTTTTTAATTATAAAACGTCCTTTTCTTTTGGCTGAAAAAATTACAGAGTCTTCCGGTATGTCTGACGATATCGCGAAAAAATCGCCAGAGTGGCAAGGATCGAGGTTCTAGGGTAAAAAAAATGAACCCACATAAATTAATTTTTTTATACCAGAACCTCGCTCCGTGCCACTCTGGCGATTTTTTTGCGATATTGTCAGACATACTGGAAGACTAATTTTTTCAGCAAAAAAACAGCTGTTTTTTAATTAAAAAATTATTTCCCCCTTTTTTGGTAAAAAATCAGCGTTACCGGAACGTAAAATTTTTTTCAAATATTCCGCTCGAAAGCTAACACAAAACTACAACTTTTATGTGCAGACATTTTTCTTCAGTAACTTCAACTTTCTGAGATATGTTAATGTCGAAAAAACGGCTCTTTCTAAAATCCAACATTTTAGAAAAAGCCGTTTTTTCCACGTTAAATCGTCCGCTCGAAAGGTAACGCAAAACTTCAACTTTTATGTACAGACATTTTTTTTTCAGTTACTTCTAGTTTCCGAGATATATTCATTAGGAAAAAAGTAATAATGTAGTAATAATAAACAATGATAATGACAATAATAATAGCAACAAGAACGCAATAACAACAATATAATAATAATGATAATAATAACCAGGATCAGAGATAGCTTCATTGATAATAATCATCATCAGAAAAGTAATAGAAATCGTTGTCCTGAAAGGCAAAAGGGGTGAGAAAAAGAGGGAGGGAGAGGGAGAGGGAGAGGGAGAGGGAGAGGGAGAGGGAGAGGGAGAGGGAGAGGGAGAGGGAGAGGGAGAGGGAGAGAGAGAGAGAGAGAGAGAGAGAGAGAGAGAGAGAGAGAGAGAGAGAGAAAGAGGAAGCAAGGAAGCAAGGAAGCAAGGAAGTAGCTGAGCGGTCCACGGAAATGGTTCCAGGCACAAAGCCATGCTTCTCGTGCGAGTGTACATGCCAATATATATATAGATATATATGCCCAAAGGAATATGACAGTCATTGAATAGAACATTAAGTGAACTTATACGATGCGGTCTTAAGCGTTGTAGTCGAGGGAAAACGCTTCTGAATAAGATGGAGGAATGATCGACATGGGTAGGTAGCTAGCTGAACAGCGTGTATCACGCTTGAAATTGTCAACAGAACAACGGCATCACGGACGAAACTATAATAACTTGGGGGATTAGGCGATTGTTCCGTATTTGCATGAACGGAGCATTTCGGGATTTTAGGTACGTCGACCACAACTGTATGCCCGCGGCTAGAACCCATAAGAGATGAAATTGTTCGTCGACGTGGTCGAGAGACTCGCCCTATTGCACAGCTCTGCTATAGAATGTTCGTACAAATTTGATGACGTCCGGGTCAATTATTCAACCATCTGCCTCGATTGAATGCAAATTCTCGAAATTATGCGATTAATAATCAGTTTTGAGTGTTTGAAATGGAATGAGTATTTTTATTTACTTTATTTGTCAAGCCGTTATACCTAATTATCGGCCGGAAAAACGTGTGCAGGATTTCGATTTTTTCCTCCTTTAGGAGTATGATTTTCATTATATCTTTTAGAATTTTTGTATTGAAAAGTATTTATAAATTTCATAAATACAATGGTCAGTGTGAACTGCTGTTTGAAAAACGTATTTCGCGGTGCCCACTGCTGCTCGAAAACAAATCATACGAAATAAAAAATATCAAACGCATTTCGTTTTTGCATGTAATCATCTATTGCCTGGACGAAGGATTTAATCAAATATTGAGTTTGGGAAAAATGGCCGCAGGCAATCGATTTTCGGTGTCGACGTTCGGTGAAAAAAACGCTCTATTTTCGTCGAAGAAAAAACTAGGCAGCGGAAGAAATTCCTTCTTCAGGCACTGCTTTTTGATATGCAAAAGAAGCTCGTAAAATTTTAAGTTGATCGGTGCAGTGATTTTTGAGATATCGTAGTTAGCCGGTTTGAAAAAGTAATTGTGAGAAAAACGCGTTTAAAATTGGCTGTAAATATTCGGAGATAATTTTCGAATTGTTATATTTTGAGATTCCGTCGAAAACCAAAGATCGATATTTTCAAAGATTTGAACGAGGTGTAAGCCTTTGACATTTATGCTATTGATTATTGGATTCGTTCGGCAATGAAAAGTGGTTTCTGAAAGCTTTCACATTTTCTATGGATTTTTGTATCAATGGGAAAACAAAAATTCTTCGTGCTGCATTCATGCAAAAAGAGTGAACTTCTTCGTCGATGGATATAAGAAGGATGAGGAATCACAAGTTTTAAATTGCCCAGAAGGTTTTCGATCAAACGAAATATTTTTTTTTAATTGTATATAAAAAACCGCGATGAATTTGCAAGCACACTTTCCTCTCTACTACTTCTCTTAATCGACGTTCCGGTCGAATGGTAATGCTCGTTGATGAATTGCGCACTTCATTACGAAATCCAGCAGCTGAAAGCTTCGTCATTAATTTGCATTGGATACTCATTAATTAGTTATTAGATTCGTACATTAATATAAAGGTATTTCTGAACGTTTTAATATCTTCTGCGGATTTTTGTATCAAGGGGGGAAAACCCCTTTAGGCGAGGAAAAATATTTGCGTATTTTCATGATTTTTTTTTAAGGAAAGATATCTCCACCACTTTTTAGGTTTAGGGTATGTTTTATTTATACTTTTCCAAAACTGGCGTACGTGTAGCTAAAAAACCAATCGACCGATTCCGATCAAATCTAGCATAAATCTTTCTAACCTTATTGTCTAAAACATGACACTTAATGTTTTTAAAAATGAAATAAAAAGTAATTTTTTACTGTGAAATGTAGCTATTCTTTTTCGAAAAATTTAATCTTTTGGTTTTGTCTTGAAAAGTAGTAATAAAACATACCCTAAATTTGAAAAATGGTGAAGAAATCTACCTTGAAAAAACATGAAAATCACCAATATTTCCCTCGCCTACAGATATCTCCCCCCTTGATAGAAAAGGAAAATTCTTCGTGCTGCGTTCGTGCGAGAAGAGCATACGTTGTATATTAATGAACAATCGAATGACGAGGAATCACAAGTTCCAAATTGCCCAGAATTTTTTTAACGAATGAAAAGTTTTTTTTATGGGATATAAAAAAAAGAGTCGGGCCTCGCTCTATCAGGGTTCCGTACGTTAACTTTTTTCAAACTAGATATTTAATTAGGTAATGTTTTTCTTCTTAGTTCTTGGGTAGTACTAAACTGAAACCATTTGGGGTGATGATAGCTAAAAAACGTTTTGTATACTCCTGCTGTAACCTAATAATGAAAATATATAAAATTATTGTTATTAAATATTTACAATCCCAAATGACTTATTTTTGGAGTCGGTACCAGCCAATTGCTCATATTGGCATATTTGTCGCAGAAAAAGAGGAGGTGAAGAAAAATAAATGAAATATACGATCTACAGTCTTTTTTAATTTGCAATGTCGTTTCTTTCGTGACGTCAATCTCTCGTTCTTGGCTGGTACCGACTCCAAAAATAAGTCACTCATTACTGTCAATATTTAAATAACAATAATTTTATATATTTTCGTTATAAATTCATTGTATTATGTATACAATAAATTATTATATTTCTTATATACTACATTATGAATCGGCGTTTTCAGCATTTTTGTTTATATACAGTATATGGTACATAATATACAGAAATGCTAAATTCCTAACTAGTTTAGTGTTTGAGATAGACCCCGTAACAAAAATGGTCTGAAACTGAAAACTTTGACAGCCCCCCCCCCCCCATTTCTTTATTTTTTAATACAAAACAGAAAGAAAAAAATATTTGTACTCTACTCAATGAGCTTTAAAAAATGGCACCCCACATGCCAGGGCAAGAAAAAAAACAGAATTTCTACTTTTTTTCATGTATGGGACCCCCATGAAAAATAATGTAATTGAATTTCTACTTGGATATATGGTTTTGGGTCAACATTCTACACAAAATATCAAAATTTTAGGTCTGTAACCCGTGACATACGGACGGACAGACAGCAGAGTGTCATTAAGGGGTCTTCTCACTTTAAACGCTAAAAAGGGCTATTTTCATAATTTTTATTAATTCGTTTATATTATAGAGATTGATATAAAAGTTGTTGCACTTAATAAATACACTTTTGAAATACATTTAAAAAAATTCTATTTATTTAAGTCACCATTTATAGACAAAAATTGTAGTTAAAAAAATGTCCGAAAAAATTGTAGGTCTGCGCTATTGATGAAATCTCGGAGATGGATCATCCGAAACAAAAAAATCAAACGGTTTTAAATTCAGTATGTTAATGGCTATAGCGCAAATCATACGATTTTTTATATATGCAAAAATAACAAAATGGAGGACATTTTCGAAACCAAAAAACGTTTTTTTTCACCGTTTGGGGCAAAGAAAATAGAAAATATCAAAATTTGAAAAAATCCTTGATATGCGAATTCAATTAAAAGATTAAACTTAAATTTAAATCAAAGTTTAATTAATTGATTTTAAATAAAAGTTTCATTATTTGATTTTAAATTAAAGTATAATTAAACTTAAAATTAAAATTAAATAAAAAATTAACATTTAATTTTAATTTTTTTAAATGCATTTCGAAAGTGTATTTATTACGTGGAACAACTTTTATATCAACATCTATAATGTAAACCTATTTAAAAAATGCATGAAAATAGCCTTTTTAGCGTCTAAAGTGATAAGACCCCTTAATAGGGTTCCGTTTTGCCATTTGGGTACAGAATCCTAAAAATGCGATGAATTCGCAAACAAGCTATTCTGTCTATTTCAGTCGACCTCCCGTCCAAATCACGGTCCTCGATAATGAATTACGCAGATCATTTAGGCGCCCCGCAAAGATGCGCCTACCCACGCAAATATCGAATGTAGTAACTGCGTTGAAGAATGTTATCCCCGCGGCTTACAAAGTGTACCGTATGCAGAAGCCGGCTGATCGGTAGGAACGTCGTTGTATTAATAGATAAGTAGTTTGCCTGAGGTCAGTGTTCGGCAACGAAGTTGACTCGCACAGGGCTTATCCGTTAATGGGCGAAAGTTCCACCGTGGGCAAAGCTTTACGGGAACGTCCAAAGTACCGACACTGACATGCAGCATTATGGAGCTGTACGAGCTCCAGGGGCGCGCACACCCCACGCGATTTGAACATTTCACCCGAAACTTCACGAGAGTGGCCAAAGTACGTGGCCACCAGGCGCACTGCACTGACAACGACGATGCACGTACACTTTTTGACAGCCCACGTTCAGCAGTAAACATTTTTTACGGTGCAGATAAATATTCATTACTTTTCGACTAACTACAGTTTATTCGGAGGGTAATGAAAACGCGGTGGACTGCGTCATAATTGTCCTGGCTATAAACTAAAATTAACTTTGCTATTTTTTTGTTTCGAAATATGCTCTCGGGCTTTTTCGATTCTGTCACTTTTTACCGCACGTTTTCGAGTTGCTGAGTTTTCCTAATGCACTACTGTTTCGCGCATCAGGAGGGCACGAGGAAACTGAGGAAAACCGGTGCTGATACAGTCGGGAAAATTTCGAGTTTCAGGCTTTTAAACTGATTTAAATTATTATTTTTTTTCAACAATAGTTGTTGACGACTGTATACGTAAAAAGTGAAAATAAAATTAATAGCTGTTACAAGTAAATATTCAATGATGGTGTAGACATTTGCATTGTTGGAATGCAACGAAATTTATTTTTACTATTTTTAATTTGTTATTCACGTTACTGTAGAAAATATTTTCTTCGCAAATGTCGGTTTTACATTTCTAAATGAGCGTCCTTAAATTTTTTTGATTATTTCTCGTAGCTCAAATATACAAAAAAAAATCGCGAGATTTGAAAAAAAATTGTCCATTCCATTCTAACGGTCAGTTATTTTGATTGATTTTGATAATTAATCTTGTCAACGATAGTCATTAACAACGGTATACATGAAATAATGAAAATAAAATTAACGAGTAGATGTGAGAAATAAATATTTAACGATGGTTTTAAAATTTGCATTGTTGTAATGCAACGAAAATTATGTTGACTATTATTGTCTTATTATTTATATTATTGCCTAAAATCTAAAATAAGTAATTCTCGTGGCTCAAATATACCCAAAGAATTTTCAAAAAAAAAATTGTTATTGAATTCAAATCATGCAAACTTCAATCTCATTATTGATCATTGGATCCATATTTTCGGCATTCGCATGATTGGTTTGTCAGCCCTTTTAAATTTATGAATATGTGTTTTGTATTATTTGAGTGTATCAGGCATGATACCATTGAAAAACCGATTGGGATAGAATATCCATAAGTCGAATATCCGTAAATGAATATCCATAAGTCGAATGTCCGTAAGTGAATATCCATAAGTCGAATATCCGTAAGTGAATATCCATAAGTCGAATGTCCGTAAGTGAATATCCATAAGTCGAATATCCATAAGTGAATATCCATAAGTTGAATATCCGTAAGTGAATATCCATAAGTCGAATATCCGTAAGTGAATATCCACAAGTCGAGTATCCATAAGTGCCAATATCCATAAGTGAATATCCATAAGTGAATATCCATAACGAATATCTATAAGTCGAATATCCATAAGTCGAATATCCATAAGTCGAATATCCACAAGTCGAATATCCATAAGTCGAATATCCATAAGTCGAATATCCATAAGGACGAATACCCATAAGTGAGTATAGAGTAGAAATGAGTGCCAAAAATGGCGGGAGGTAGAAGGCAGTGAGTATAGAGGGAACCCAAGCAAACCCAAACAAACTCACTTATCCCTACCTCCCGCCATTTCTGCCACTCATTTCTACTCTATACGCACTTATGGATAATCGACTCATGGATATTCGACTTATGGATATTCGACTTATGGATATTCGACTTATGGATATTCGACTTATGGATATTCGACTTATGGATATTCATACTTATGGATATTCGTACTTATGTATATTCGACTTATGGATATTCGACTTATAGATATTCGTACTTATGGATATTCGACTTATGGATATCCACTTACGAATATTCGACGACAGTGAAAAAACCAGCGACCCGCTTCTGGCTCGCTAGACGAGCTAGAGCGTGGCAGAGCGGTCACCCATCCAAGTCCTGCTCCGAGCCAAAGCTGCTCAGACCGAAAAAGGGACAAAGCCGTTCAAGACATCTTCACCATCCTTGGCTGTTAGTTTAACGGTGAGTTGGGTGTCCCAAATAGACTTTTCTCTCAGTGCTGTTGAGAACCGAGAAAGGCAAGAGGATCTTTCGCTGGAGAAGTCGCGAGAGTGTGTCCCATATAGTGCACGGATAAATGTACCGTCTGGTAAGGAAATGTCGTTGTCTTATCACTTCACAATGTTGAGAATGTCTTGCGTTCATTGGACGAGGAAGATGTGGGCTTCCTGGTGGTTGGTGCGGCTTCTATCGCTCTTGGTATTTTCCCACCGTTATCCTCGTCACTTCCCGAGTTTCAACCCTCGCTTCACCTATTATCTTCGTGCTCCACATGCACATTTACATCTATATGTGTATATGCGTTACATGGACCACCTTCAATCCTGTTTCCTTCGGTTCTCGCCTCTCTCCATCCTTCCGGCTTACTCAATGTCCCATTCCTGTTCAGCGATTCCACCGCACTCGCGGTAGCTTTGTACCTAAGATGGAGATAGCTGCCTCGAAGCCGTGGATGATATTGCGATTTCACGAAAAACAGATTTCTGCTTCGACAACAATTTTTCTCTTTGCCAATGCAACTTGGAACGCCACTATTTGAAATGAACGCAGGCAGAGCTGAAGTTTCGAATTGTCGAATGCATGGAAGCGGCCTTGAGCTTCTGATTTCCAGCCTTCGTGGAGCTTACATCCCGCGGCAGAATCTCTTTTCTTCGGATCTTTCATGAAAGGATAATGGGTGTGGAAAAATCTGATCGCTTGGCAGGATCATTCGACAAATTCCATTCGACCGCACGCGTTATTGGACTGAGGCATCCAAACTTGCGTGCGTGCGCGCGCGCGCGCGCGCGCGTGTGTGTGTGTGTGTGTGTGTGTGTGTGTGTGTGTGTGTGTGTGTGTGTGTGTGTGTGATGCGTGAGTGTGTGCGTGTGTGTGTGTGTGCGTGTGTGTGTGTGTGTCTGTGTGTGAGCGCGTGAGTAAGTGCGTGCGTGCGTGCGTGCGTGTGTGTGAGCGCGTGAGTGCGTGCGTGCGTGCGTGCGTGCGTGCGTGCGTGCGTGCGTGTGTGTGTGTGTGTGTGTGTGTGTGTGTGTGCGTGCGTGCGTGCGTGCGTGCGTGTGTGTGTGTGTGTGTGTGTGTGTGTGTGTGTGTGTGTGTGTGTGTGTGTGTGTGTGTGTGTGTGTGTGTGTGTGTGTGTGTGTGTGTGTGTGTGTGTGTGTGTGTGTGTGTGTGTGTGTGAATGTGGGTGTGTGTGTATGCGTGAGTGATTGCGCGCGGGCGTGTGTGTGTGTGTGCGTGTGTGTGTGTTTCCAGTGGGCAGGGACGATTTTCGCGCTTTCCGGTACACGCGACTGTTATAGGTTTGCGGAATATTAGATTCGTCGAGGCAGGGTATAAATTTAAGTCGGTATTAACCCGATTTCACAAATGGTATTCGAGAGACTACTTTCGCTGGAGCTTAATAAAGTTCATCTTCTCGTGAAGGGCCTCCGTTATTCTTCATCCCACAGTCCTTCTCGCTACGTCCGTAGTCATAAGCAGTCGCTACTTCTGCATGCTTTCTCAGCGTAATTTTTAACCCCCCCCCCCCCCCCCCCCCCCTCCAACCTTAATCTCTCACCGTTATGCGTGTAATCCTTGAGTTGGAGAATCCCAAAAATGATTATCCTCGCAACGGAAAATCTGTTACGGCTATCGAAATACGGTCTCACCGGTAAAACTTGTATTATAATATTCGTGGAATGAATTCCAGCCATACTTCTTCGTCGGTGTATCCGGTTGAACTTTTCATTCCAATCGTTCATTCTCGCTTCTCAATAGAATGAATTTCTGATAATATTTAATTTGGGAAACCTTCAATTTGTATTCAAGATTTTTCGAGAGTTCATTGGAATTAACTGAGTTCGATACTCATCTGAGTACTAATGGAATCTTGATGGAATTTTGATGGATCTTGAGATGAATATTATTGAAGAAAACAAATAGTGCACTTGATGCGAAAGGATCTATATTTGCGATCGATTATTTTAACGATGAAGGCAACATTATAAATATGAACAAGATCAATATAGGTATATACAGGGTGTACGCAATCAACCCCGCTGGAGAATCATACTTGGCGGTCAAAGTGGAGCAACGGGTAAAGTTGCGGCAGTCTTCCGGCCACTTGGGAAATCATCACCTCTTACATCAGCGCGCGAAAGCACAAGAGCATCCGGTTCTCCACCTCTCTTTTTTCCGGAGCAATATCTCGTTCCTTATTTTTTTTTGTTTTCCAACTTCGTTCCCGTTTGTTCGAATCACGTTTCAAGGATAGTGAGGGAAAGATAGCGCGATGAGAAGTAAATGAAATTGCGTTGTGCAGTCGCGTTTGATCTTCATTACGTATCCGCTTGGTATAGCTGGCATGAATTAATACGGTAGGAAAAAGTAATTAGCGGTTGGAATTAGCGGAATGAAATATATCTAGTCGAAGAAGATAACCGCCTGTTGGAGCTTTAATTAATGGGATACTGATCGTCGTTGGGGCGTATCGCGATTACCCATCTGAAAGGGAAGATTCAATTCATTTCACGATTTGTTTATGATTTTATTCTGTATTTTTTGCTATCACGGGAAAACAGCGATAAAGCCTTGCGTCAACAGGATGAATTACTTCATCAAAATGGAATTCGAAGGCAGTACTTTATCCGAACGGAAATAAAACTGAGGATGAAGAACTTCTGTTATCGAAATGGAATTCAAATTGCTGATGAATGAGTACATTATTTCATCAAAATGTAATTCGAAGGCAGTACTTCATCAAATTGAAATTCCAATTGCTGATGAAGCAATGTATCCATTCGATGAAGGCATTACTTCATCAGAATGGAATCCGATGGCAGTACTTTATCAAAATGGAATTGAAACTACAGGAATGCACTGCCTTCGTCAAAATGGAATTCAAACTATCAATGAAGGAATGCCTCCATTCGAGAAAAGCATTACTTCATCAAAATGGAATTCAAACGCATGACTTCCTCAAAATGGAATTCAAACGCATGTCTTCATGAAAATGGAATTCAAACGTAGTACTTCATCAACATGTAATTCAAACACACTACTTCATCAACATAAAATCCAAACTGCCGATGAAGCACTGCCTTCATCAAAATGTAATTCAAACTGCCGATGAAGTATCGCCTTCGTCAAAAGGGAATTCAAAGTGCCGATGAAAGAGTGCATCCATACTATGAAGGCATTACTTCATCAAACTGTAATTCGAAGACAGTACTTTGTCAAAATGGAATTCAAACTGCCGATGAAGTAATGCATCTTTTCGATGAAGGCATTACTTCATCTAAATGGAATTTGATGGCAGTACTTCATCAAAATGGAATTCAAACGCAGTACTTAATCAAAATAGAATTCAAACACAGTACTTCATCACCATGGAATTCAAACGCAGTACTTCAGCAACATGGAATTCAAACTCAGTACTTCATTAACATAAATTTCAAACTGTCGATAAAGCACTGCCTTCATCAAAGTGGAATTCAAACTGCCGATACAATACTGCCTTCATCAAAATGGAATCCAAATTACCGATGAAGTACTGCCTTCATTTGACGAAGGCATTTCGTCATAAAAATTGAAGCCCTCACCAGCTTTGCGCGTTCCATCGCAGTAAACAAAAACTCAAGACCACCCAGTCAGGTTTTCCTATTTCGAGCGAGATAGATATGAAACTCTCGATCCTACTGCGAAAAGTCTCATTACAAGGGAACATCCTGCGAGTAGCGTCGCTGAAGTATGACATGATGTACGACGTTTTTCAAATCCATTTTTCTCGAAGCTATCGACAGGTCCGGTTAACGCGGAGACATACGAGCACGTGGAACATATCGAGGATCGTTCACGTATAACAGTTGCAAGTTTGCAATAGGGGCAGGAGTTATATCACTCGACGTAAAATGTATTTTCGTCCGGAGTAAAATGTCTCCTATCGCAATAGAGCAGAATTCGGGCGAAATGGAAAATTAAAAAAAAAACTTCCAACATCGTTTTAGAGAATTCTTTTTTGAGGGCGCAGCAACACTGCGACGTTTGAAAATCAATGTATTTATCTTTGGGATACAGGGTACGTGTGTGAAAAAACCTATACCGTTATAGAAATTTTACTGATCGCATTTTCAGCACAGATGGGGAATGGAGATCGGTGAACAGTTCTGTCAAATAAAGTGTCGGTACTATATATATATATATTCTTCTTTTAATATATTTTACACCTACCTACTTTACTACCTACTTGAAATTTATGAAAATATCGATTTTGCGTTTTCGACGGATTATCAAAATATAATATTTCAAAAATAGTCTTTGAAGATTTCAAGTCGACCCGTTCTAAATTGAGGAAGTTATGAGTGTTTATAGGTAGGTTTCGCGAACGGGAGCTATGGGCGTCTATAAGCAGGTTCCGAAGAACTTTCAGCGCGTTTTTCTCAAAATGACTTTTTCAAAATCGGTGTCAACGATATCTCAAAAATCACTGCACCGATTAACTTTAAATTTTACAACGTTCTCAATAAAAAGGTATGTACTTGTCAAATAGATAATATGTTCTATTAATTTTTTTTAATGTAACGTCATTTTGAGACACCGTTTATATATAGACATATGGAGAAATCCGATTTTGAAGACATTAGACTTCAAGGACTGTCCGGAAATCGGAAAAATGCGCTGATGGGCCACATTGGATAGGAATAACGAGATCAAACTGGTATTTTACTTTTATATATTTTTTTTGTTTATTTTTGTAAATCTGGTATTTAAGAAGTCATAATTTTACTGTATTTCAACGTGTCTTTTATTCTCTATTACCACAATACATTTTGTCCTCATATAATTATATTTTTTATTTTTCTCGTTCACCAAATATCTTCAAAATTTATATTTTTTTATGAAAAATATCATTTCTCGTCATGGGCCACCTATCTGATAAAGAAAAAAAATATATATATATTTTTGGCCAGGTTTTTGGTGGTTTTACCAGTCTGTGCCTCGTCGCGTAAGTTTTAAAATGTTAGTACAGGGTGCGCCAGAGAAACTTACTTATTTGAAAAAATTCCCGCGCGATGAGTTGGGCGGGTAGAGGGGCGAGAGGGGGCGCATCTGGAGGGGGAAGTTCCCAAGTTTGTTTCTCCCTCCAGTCAGTTGCCATCATGCTCTGGTCTAGAGAGAGCGGGCCTTCGCAGTTGAGAGCTTCTTTTCTAACGGTCGCTCACTTGTTGCTACGCAACGTGCCTTCCGCGCTCGCTTTGAAATTCCTCCTCACAGACTCGTTCCTGGCCGTAATTCGATTCTGTCGTGGGTTAACTCATTTCGGGAGTGTGGAAGTGTCGCTAAACCCAGAAATGGACTTCAACGGACCATCAGAACTCCGGAAAATGTCGAAAGAGTGAGGCAGTCAGTTGTGCGTTCTCCCCGGCGTTCGGCTCGCAAACACGCAGCTGCTATGGGAATTTCTGACACCACTGTTCGACGAATTCTCCATGAAGACCTTCGAGTCAAGTGGCAAGATGGAGCCACAGCACACACAGCACGAGACTCAATGAATTTGTTGCGACAACATTTCCCCGACCGCCTCATCTCTCTCAGAGGCGATCTCCAATGGCCGGCACGCTCTCCAGATTTGACTCCATGCGATTTCTTTTTATGGGGTTATTTGAAATCTCTGGTTTATGTCGATCGACCACGGACCATAGCACACCTCAAGAACAACATTCGCGACGCCATTGCCAACATACCGATTGATATGCTGCAAAGAGTGGATACGAATTTCAAAAATCGACTTCATCAGTGTATGCGCAATGGGGGTCGCCATTTATCCGATGTCATTTTCAAGACTGCATGAAAAAAAAATTGGGATATTGTATTCTCAAAAAAAAAAAAAAATTTTAAACAATAATTGAAGTACTTTTGTTTTTATTGACCTTTCAAATAAGTAAGTTTCTCTGACGCACCTTGTAGTATGGAGGATACCTGCTTTAGGCGGGTCGCTCGCTTTGGGCCCCCCACCGCTCTTCGCTATGTTCGCCATACAAAAATGATACGCAATTTAAAATGTCAGGTCATTTTAAATATATATATATATATATATATATATATATATATATATATATATATATATATATATATATATATATGTATATGCATGTGTATGTAAGGTACTTGGAATATTACACTTAGCTATATAAATTTGCTGTCAATTTCTCTATTATTTCATGTTTCCATGATATTAAATATTTGAATGAGCTATCGTGGTCTGAATATTTTTCATTTTGGGTAAGCCTTAATTTTTCATTAAGGCTTACCAAATTTCACCATAGGCCTTATTATCCTCTCTCTTCTTGCAACAAGGTTGGTTGTTTTTAATGGATCTTTCATTACTTTCAAGATGCTACAAATGTAAATAAGGCGTGAATTTGGTTCCTAATTGATTGATCTCCATTTTTAGTGCCTACGGGAAGCTTTTACCGTATGGGCCACGGTAGTTCGAGTTCGAACGACGATGAAGACAATGTGCCGCTCACTCGGCTCAGAGCGGCATTTCGTCGACTTATTCCCTCACCAGTAAAAGTTACAAAAAAACCTACGGTTAGGCGAAAAGCCATAAATTACAGAGGAACCCCGGTCACGAAGTCTCTGTTCAATAAAAACAATGAAGATAAGAAAAAAAAATAAAAAGACCTCCACCACCAAAGGCAACCGTGGTTCACAGAAGCAAGCAAGTTGGTACTGCCATGGCTGTGAAGAGGACAGGACAGCTGAAATGATACAGCGCACAAAATGCGCAAAGTGGTACCGAAGAATGCATCGGTTTGTCGCTTGAAGATACCGCTGACTTTGAGGGCCCTGATGGCTGTTAAATGTGCACATGTATAGTTTACATGCGTTTCTGAAATGTAGTGTGTGCGGTTCTATGATTGTTGATCGGAAATACCAAATGCATAACATCCAGATAAATTATTCAAGTATGTTGAAGCCGTAGCCTACCAAAGCCTTATTGCCCTACCATAGTAAAATAAGGCCTATTGACGAGGTTTTTAAAAACATTTAATTTTGTTTTTGTTCGAAGTTGCCATTTTTGTTTATATTTTATAATCATTGATACAGAAGTTCGATTATCCTTAAAAACCCCTTGATTAATTTAAATATTTTTCATATTTTCGGAAATGTATAGTTTGTGCGTTTCTATAATTGTTGATCGGAAATACCAAATGTATAACATCCAGGTAAATTATTTATGTTAAAGCCGTAGGCCTTATGACCCTACCATAGTAAAATAAGGCCTATTGGTGAGGTTTTTAAAAACATTTAATTTTGTTTTTGTTTGAAGTTGCCATTTTTGTTTATATTTTATAATCATTGATACAAAAGTTCGATTATCATTAAAACCCCTCGATTAATTTAAATATTTTTCATTTTACGGCAATTTTCGCTTAAAGTAGGCTTTATTACCCGCACGTACCTTATATGTATGTACATATGCCGGATATATTTCTCGGAGACACAATTCTCATACATACGTATGTATAATATACGTTTTTGTTAGCCTGCCTATTCCGAGTTACAATTTCCATACGGGCGCGTGTATCAGGCATCTAATACACGCTTCGACTGATATCCGTCTGCCAATATCCGGGTACGCGACTCGATACACGCCGAGCGCGATCTCCGTCCGAACTTGCAGACAAAGCTATCATCAAACATGATTTGATGTATTTCATTGTTCGTCGCTGACAGCTTGTCTCTCGTTCTCGTTGTTCGACTCGTGATTCCTCAAGAACGATGCATTTTTTTTTCTTTTTTTTTATGTTCTCAACGATCTGTCTCTCAACGTCAGGGGCGGGGGGGGGGGGGGGGGGTGTTGTCCAGGCCTCCGGGGTCCGGAGCATTCTCTGGTCTAAAAGTTAACTATAAAAGGAGCGAATGCGCGACTCTTGGCGTTCGATCGATTGTTCATCAGTAGAAGACAGCTCGAAGGGGAGATTCCGAATATTTGAGAAAATTCAAACTATGCGGAAGGAAATTGTGGGGAGTGGCGGAAGTTGGATCGCGTTGAATGGACGAATCTACGGAGGTGGAGGGTTTTCAATATTTATTTTTATATTTGCGTCAAAGGAAGGGTGATGCTTCGACCCCCCCCCCCCCCCCCCCCCCCGATCGAGCAGAAATTTTGCACAAACCTTTCTTTTAATATTTGAAGACACCCCCTAAAGGGATTTTTGGCGACGCCCAGTGGTTTTTGGGTTTCTTTGGGTTTGTATGTGTTTGTTTGGGTATTTTTGTTTGGACAAAACGGAGAGCGCGATAACATATATAATGGATAAAAACAAAGTGTTTCATACAAAATTCAAATTCAAAATGAAATTCTGGGAAAACTATTTACCGAAAATAAAGAGATACGATTTTGGCTCTATGGACGAAAATGTAGCTGATGGTTAAAGCTACAAATTATTCCACGGCGGCGAATTCGGGCGGTCGATACTTTTCCCAGAATTTCATTTCTTATTTTCAACCCCCAAGAGGGGTTGGAAAAAGCAAAATTCAAGGTTGCTCCATAGAAACGCAAATATAGAGAAAATTATTCTCTTCATTTCGTACACTTAAACCATACCCGAAAAATCAATTGTTTTTGAGTTATTCAATAAACCATTTTTTTTTTGTATTTTTACAATTTTTTTGGGGGTGAAGCTATTATTAGATAGTAATGATGAACAAAAAGTGTACGAATTTATCCTAAAGAGTTATTGAATTAAAACTGATTTTTCCACATATCACCCCACTTTTTCACCCCGAAAATGAACTACCACGATTACGGCGCTGTGGACAAAACTAAAGCCCGGATTTTTCTGAACATTTTGTCTCACGGCGCCATCCTCGTAGGGGTTGTCGTGTTGCATCAATCCACCCCCGATCCCCCTTCATCCCCTAAAAAACCCTGCACCCCGATTTTTAGGCATACTTGAATTTAGCACCCTCGGCAACTACGTAAACTGGCCTTCTTCCAACTTTTTCCGATTACGGGGTTTTTCAGCGACTGTACTAATTCGAAAAAAATTAAATGCTTTATTAAGTTTCTGTGTTCGATAGCTTATCCTAAATACACATGGTGTCTGTTTATACAAATCTTCTGAAAACACGAACAAAAGAATAAAGCCAAATTAACAGGAGTTTCGTGTGAGCTGTGCAAATACTTTTTTCATCCACTGTATAGGTATGAACGAAGACGTAACAGATATAGATGCAGTCGGCGCGCGTTAACAGAAAACTTAAATTCCATATCTCGAAAACTATTGCGCGTCGCCAAAAATCGCTTTAGGGGTGTCGTAAAATATTAAAAGGAAGGCTTGTGCAAAATTTCAGCTCAATCGGAGTGGGGGTTCGGAACCTTATCCCAAAGGAAATTTATATTTGTAGTGTTGCGTAGGTGGTGCATGGATTCTGATGATTAACGTAAAATGAGGCTCCTTGAACAAGTTTTGGAAGTTTTTTGTAGGTAATTTTTTTTAACATCCTAGATACCAACTTTTCTTGCTCCAATAGAACAGTGTGTCCTTTGGCTATCAGATGTATAAGAAAGTCAAGCTTCACCACCCCCTCACAATTTGATATATGCATTTTTTTTAAATGTCAAAGTAGCCCCGAATGTGGGCCTTCTTTGACAGGGCATGAAATGCAACTTATGTCAAAGATTAAGCGTTACTTTGGAATCATTTGATAAAAAATGTAATGTTTTATGCATAATAGATGGAATTAAATGAAAAACAACGATTTTTTATATCCAAATGTTCATCGTTATTAAGGCAGCGGAACTCGAACAATTTTCGTCCAATCGACTTGAAATTTTAACTGTAGCTTCTTAGATTGCTTTAACAGTCAAGTACGAGCGTTTTTTTTTCGATAATACGAAAATTGTAAAAAATATATTACTTTTGAGATGAAAATTATGGTCGAAAAAAACGAACTTTTTTTCAAACTCGTCTCTATTTTTTTTTTGATTATTTTTTAATTCCCTCCGTACTTGACTGCTAGAAATAATGTAATTGACAAAAATATTCACTCTTAGTTCCGGGACTAAATTTGCGACAGTTCTACTGCGCGTCGCGGAGAGGGTTGGCTGAAAAACAGTAGTGCTATAGTGACTTGTGCGCCTCCATTTTGTATACTTTTGACAAATAATTTTTTTTTACATACTTCAATATATACCTTATAAAACCTAAAAGCCCTTTTGACCATGTCTTCCATTCCTTTCTTTTAAAAAATCCAAACAGTGGTGCCCTCTCTTAAGGCGAGAAATCCCTTTAGAGTTTTCGAAAAATCGATTTTTTTTTACATATTTCGATAGTATGATACCCAAAGAATATACTGACCAAAGGAAAACTCGACATAATTAATATTTGCGGAGTTATCGCATATAGTCTGGAGCGCGGGGACAGCATGCGGTCAGGTAGCGAGTCACATGTTGAAACTTTAAACGCGATTATCTCGAAACTACTTTTTCAATAACTGCTCGTGTTGTAGTTATTGACCGACTTGGATGAAATTTTGCGAGGTTACTCTCAGTAATATTATCGAAAGGATATACCTAAAGTTTGAAAGATAACGTGTAAATAAATAATTTTTTTTGAGCTCAAATATGTCGAAAAAATGGTCGAAAATTCGAACTTTTTTCTATCATTTTTTAGATATATCCTTCCCCTTAATATGTCAGTAAACTAATGACACTTATTAAATCTTTTTCAGATCAACAGAAAAAGAGTGACAGAACTTTTCTATGTCGCGGAAAACAGGTGTCCGAAGACCCTTAATAACGCCGCCATTTTGTTGGTCATCCCAGAATTTTTTTTTAACTTGACAGTTATAATAAACTCACGTCCAAATTTGAAAATGATCAGATTATTTTATCCCCTCTAAGAAAATTCCCGAAAAATACCTATTTTTCACGCTCCTAAAGGGATTTCTCGCCTTAAGGAAACATTTTACATCAAAATATCAAGTACCTCGGGTGCTATTATAGGCACTTAATGACTCTTATAATTGTCATTGAGATCAAAATGAACTTGAGCAACATTACAATGAACTTTAGCAACATTATAATAAACTTGAATAACAAATTGTTCAAGTTCAAGTTCAAGTTTACCGCCCGCCACAGAAGGTCAAGCGGGCTCGCTGCGCACACATTTAAGGGGAGATATACACGTAGATGGTCGAGGTCGAGGATTAAGAAGCTATGAACATTCCGTCGGGCGTAGAAGACCTACACTATGGGCCTGGTATCGATGATTCCATGTAAGTTGACAAATTTCATGATTTATTCATTGCCAAATTTTCAAACGCGTTTTTTTTCAAAACCACGTTTTTCAAATCGGTACCCAAAATTTCTCGAGAACCAATGAACCGATTGCCTTGAGGTTTTTTGTGGTTATTCTACACACCATTATCCAGTACTTGTCATAGGATTTTTTTTCCGTTACTCAGTTTTTGTTTTATAGGCAAAATAATAACTAATGTTCGGCCCAAAAATCACTATTTATGTTCAAACATCCGCCATTTTGTCATAAATAGATATTTTCACAATCGGCTATGACAAGTACTAGATTATAGTATCTAATTTAATAATCTTTTTGGTTTTTTTTTTCAGATGATTTTTGAAGAAACGCCAGTGGGTACCGCATACGCAGATTTTTTACGACGCTCCAAGGATCATACAATATCCTTGTATATTTTTGATATTTTTAAATAAAGAAAATTAAACATATTTTTGAACGTACATACTTTTAGATAATTGAAACCCCAATCCGACATTTCAAATAGTTTTCCTTGAAAGCATTTACAAAAATGACCTTTTTCCGGCTCCTAGTATCTCCATATCTCCCCTTAAAACGTATTTCGGCGCTCTGTCAAAGTAGCCCCAAAAACTGTCAAAGTCACCCTGAATGTCAAAGTAGCCCCGTTTTATGGTACTAATTGATGAGATTGTTATCGAACGGAACGTTTAATCGACGAATTCCACTTTGGCAACAGACAAAACCACGAGGAAAAGAGAATGTGGAAATGCAGAGCTGGAAAACGCCGTCGGCTAAAACCGTAAATAATCGATTAGAAGAGGAGACTCGTTCGCCCGCGGAATTTCTCGACGACCCCGTTCCAGTTTCCTTTTATTTTATTTTTTCCCCCAACATGTGTACATTCATGCGAATCTCTATTCATAAACCTATCGCAGCAGCGGTTCCCGGTTATTATCGATGTTCGAAACGAGAACCATTGCGGAAAGCAATACCCTCCAGGGTATATCCACCAATTGGGCTTTCAGATTTTCCGATTTTCTCGGAGATTTCGTGTACTCGAGGTAACAAACGATTCGACGAGTCATCGATTGCCGTGCAGGGAATGAACGGCACGTTCATTTAGAGCCATTCCTGACGAAAATGTCTTCAACGATTGCTCCGGCGTTTGGTTAAGGGGCTATGCTTGGTTTCAATAGTCAGAACATCACTTTTTTTCAAAACTAATAAATTTTGACAGTATGTCATGTTATAAATATTCCCTGAAAATTTTAAGATGTATGGATCTAAATTGAGAGATTTGTAAGCTCGTTGACGCCCGTCGGAACGCTCGGAGCGTCGTTCGAAATTTTAAACGCTTTTTTTTCGAAAGTACCTACGTTTTCAAAGTCGGCGAGCAAAATATTTCAAACACTGGTGTATCGATCTTTTTTAAATTTTTGGGGCTTTTTCTAGATGTAAAAATGTAGTATTTGATCGAAGAATTTTTTTTTGATTTATACTTTCGGTTCGATGAACGAAAAATGCCTTTCAGCAAAAATCAAAACTCTCACTTCGAACATGCGCCATTTATTTTTGTTTGATGTTCCAAAAGTTTCTTCGATTAATCATAGAATCATATAACCGCCAATTATCACAAGCTTTTATTTAACTCGACTTCGTGTGAGATGCAAAACGGAAAATCGACATTTCACTCACTTTCCGGCTACTTAGAGTTCTGAAGTTTTGCAAACATGGACCTCAGAGGTGAAAATGCACGATTCAACTTGAGAAAAAATATCCACAATAAAAAATCTCTAATGGACCTACACTGCAAAAACAAGTGTGTTGTTTTTTGCACATTTTAGGTGTGTAATGGCTCTAGACACTTTTTACACGTTTTAACGTGTGTAAAAAATAACCGTGTTAAAATAATACGGATAGATGTGTTCAAACAACATATTGACGTGTGTTATTTTCTTACACACGTTAAAACGTGTAAAAAGGGTCTACAGCTATTTGATTTTTCCTCACCCTGTTTTTGTTTCAAACTGAAAGACGTAACGTACGTGAGTTTAGTTAACCACGGACGAGATGAATTTTTCGGATAAAATAAAAGTTGTCAATCGCATTTTTACAATACTATTTACATATATGTATCCTCCATGTAAATAAAATGTATATCCTCCATGTAAATAAAGTGTATATCCTCCATGTAAATAAAATGTATATCCTCCATATAAGTAAGTAAATAAATTCATAATCAACAGTCAGAAATATATATTGAGTATATTGATTATAGAGGGTGTGTGTGTATACTAAGATCTTAACCCGATTCAGTTATCGTTAGTCGCTGGAGACCCGAGCCATTTTTAGTTAATGTCCGCATTTTTGGGAGGTGGGTGTGTTTATGACGAAAAATAAAATATTTGTTTAAATTGTTTTGCAATATTCATGGTGTACCCTTAAAGTAGAAGTATTCAAGAGTGTTCAGGAATTGTATCAGAATTTATCATTGCAAATTACGTGTTCTAACATGGCTCGGTCCTTCAGTGACCCACCATAACCTGACAAGGGGCCGAAAAAAGCGATAACCTCATCGGGTTAATTGAACGGGTTAATCGGTTAATTGAAGACCAAATGTAGTTTTGTTAACCTGTCAATCAATCAACGTCAAACCAGCAAATGAGTTTGACGTGATGCCGTAACCATGGTAATTTTTAAAATAGGATCCATAACTCGCAATTAACACACGTAAACTGTGTTGCTTTTTCCCGTGTTATTTTTGCTCTTGTGTTGCTATCAACGCGTGTTTTTTAGTCCAATGTGTGTAAATATGCATCTTGTATGTTGTTTAAACACGCTTTATGTGTGTTCGCATAAGCGTGTTATTGATGGGGACGCTACGAAGGTGTGTAATAATTTAATGCGTAAAAATTACACACTCACGTATGTAATTTTAACGCATTACGTGTGTAATTATAACACATTACGTGATACCGAATGCATAAGTGTGTAGAATCAACATGGCAACGCGTGTTTAGACTTTATGTTGTGTTATTTCTACACACTTTGAACACACGTCAAACACGCCTTGTTTTTGCAGTGTATATGACGGTGTTATTAATACCTTTAGTAACACTTACTTCGCAATATGGGATTAATCCCTCTTCGCAAACATTTCAGAGCTCTAGTACAATCAATTAAAGACTAAAAAATAACAAATTATTTATATGTAAAAAAAATATTTACAAAAACAAGCTTTCATTTGATGTAGAAAAAGTATAAAATAGTTTTTTGTAACCAAGTCACCTATATGTGACTATAAATAAAAGCTTGCGAAGCTCAAAATTTAAACATATAATCTTCAATTTACATAAATTCGTTAACATATCAACTGTATTTAATTTACTGTCAAAGAACCTTAGATGTCTTAAATAAAAATCGTGAAACTGCGTATGAACCTATGACAATAATTTCTCTGATTACTATTGTGCCAAATTAAATACGGTTAATGAGACTGAATTGATCAAGTTTATTAAACATTTTAAAAGTTGAGCGCCCCAAGCTTTTTTTTATAGTTACATATAGGTGACTTGGTGAAAAAACTTATTTCCCACTTTTTAGTATATCAAATAATCGTTTGTTTTTTTTCATATTTTTTTTATTTTTCATTACCATTAATAATGGAGTGAAAAGAAAATTTAGACGCTAAATTTGGACAGTTGAATCTAAAATTAGACGCTAAAAAGTCTATTTTTTTTATAGGTTTATATTATAGATATTGATATTGAAGTTATTACACTTAATAAATACACTTTCGAAATACATTTTTTTGTATGTATTTATTTAAGTCAATATTTATAGACAAAAAAGGTAGTTAAAAAAATGTCCTAAAAAAATTGTAGGTGTGCGCTGTTCATGAAAATTCGGAGATGGATCATCCGATACAAAAAAAATCAAACGGTTTTAGATTCAGTATGTTAATGGCTATAGCGCATATCATACGATTTTTTATATATGCAAAAATAACAAAATGGCGGACATCTTTCGAAAAACAAAAAAACGTGTTTTTTTCACCGTTTTTGGCAAAAAAAATAAATATAAAAATTATTGACCATCTTTGATATGCACTATAGCTATAGTTGTAAAGAATATGTGGTTAAAATGTCATAAGGATCGGTTCAGTGGTTTCGAAGATAGTAGAAAGTGTATTTATTAAGGGTAACAACTTTTATATCAATATCTATAATATAAACCTATCAAAGAATTATGAAAATAGCCTTTTTAGCGTCTAAAGTGAGAAGCCCCCTTAAGTAAAGGCCCTTCGAGTGTTGCTGCAGCCATTTTTCCTAATATCCTACCGTGATACAGTCAGCTCTGTTTTCACGGAATAGCAGATTACTTTCGGAAATCCTATAAAACTTCCTGAAGTTGGGTGGACGTTGCGCGGCGGTCACCTATCCGAGTATCGGCCCAGATCAGGCAGATCGACGATTGCTATGGGTACCATTAATATTTTTTTATTATTCTACTATTTCATTTTACTCTTATTAATCTAATCACATCAATAAATAGCCAAAGCATCGTGTCAAAATGCCGAATTGTCAAACTACGACTAAGGAACTGCTGAATCCTTAATACAGTCAGTTTTCAAAGTATCAGCAAAAACTTGTCTGGATACTTTGTGTGCATTCCGTATACTCGCTCGTAAAAGAAAATAAGAGCCAAATTTAAAAAAAACAACAGTTGAATACAAAAAAATAAGAATCAAATGTAAGAAAAATAAGAATGAAATAAACAAAACAAGAGCCGAATAAAAAAAAGGTAAGAGATGAATAAAAAAAATAAGAGTCGAGTACACAAAAAAAGCCTCGCGTTTAAGGAAAATATGAATCGATTAAAAAAAATAAGACTCCGGTGACAAGAAATTAACAGTCCCGTTAAAAAAAAACTAAGAATCGAATGAAACAAAAAAAGTCGAGTAAAAAAAAGAGTCGAGTTAAAAAAAATAAGAAAGGAATTTAGAAAATAAGAGTCGCGTGGAAAAAAAAATATTTGAATAAAAAATGAAAGACGCGTCAAAAAAGGTGTCGAGTTAAAAAAAATAAGAATCGATTTAAAAAAAAAAAAAGTCGAGGTAAAAAAAATAAAAGTCGAGGTAAAAAAACGAAACCCTAATTCAGTTGAACACTTTTGACTCGGGTGTCGGCGATGTCGCGAGACGTCAAGATTCAACAGTGTTATTAATGCTCGTGCTCGTGCACAATGAAGCGGATGACAGGCGTGTGCGAATGATAAATCGAAAAAGGAGTATGGCGTTGAGGATCTCTTATGAAAAATAGAACGCCAGCGACACGCTCGGCTCCATAAACGAGAATTCAACTTTTGTCCATGATAGCGGGTTATTTTTAGTTTCAGAGCACCCTTTAAAACACACCGGTGACACGGAGTCGAAAGTGAAGCGCGAAACATGGGACAAAGCTCTCTTTTGTGGCACTACAGTTCAAAAGGTGCCGATCTGCTGCAATTGACAGGCAACGAAGAGTGGACACATTCGAGTGGGCGGATGAGAGTTTCCTTGTTTCCCCCGATACTGGTCGCTGTCCGTTACAAAGACAACGCTTGATTGACGCGATAATTGCATAAACGTGGGCTTTTTAGGTACTCGCCAATTTGCCCCACTACCCCTGAGTTTTGCCAATTTTTTTCGTGCAATTTAGCTGATTGATGAAATCAACGGAAGGTTTTTATTGACATACCGAATTATTTTCTCCCTGTCTTCGTATTTGCAATAATTGAGGCTCGTTTTCGTTTTTGATGGACTAGATTTCTACACTAACAAGGAACATCCCTCAGGTGTCGTTCTTCGATTTTATTGAAACTTACATATGAGGTATTCCAAGTGTTTTCGCCTAAAGCCTGACCTTCTTCAACCTTTTTCTGGGTTGGTGATGTTTTTGTGCCATAGATTTTGAGTACGTGGCATTTTTTTCAGATTTTTATCGGCTCGCTAACTCGGCTAACGCGGAGATAAGACTTTACACGTGATAAAATTTCAAACGATCGTATCGTAGTGATCTTCTCGTCGTACGAAAAAAATTTCCTCTACAAAAAAGATGCGTTTTTCTATTAACTATTTTGAAAAGAAAATTCAAAATTTTCCATGTACTACAACACTGAAAAAAAAGAAAAAATTTTCATTTTTTAATTTTTCAACCCCAATGACTAGGTTGATCCAGCTGAAATTTACACTGAATTTTCTTTCATTAGTGTAAACGAACATGTGTAAGTGTCATTCTGGGCTGGGCTTGCGTTCAGTTAATATCGTCGTCTTAAATGTAATGGGAAATTGTTTTTGTTGAATAACTCGGCAATTTACAATTTTTAGGTAAAAATAGCAATGACTAAACTTGTGAGAAATCAAGTGCTTAACAACTTTGGTTATTAAAGTTTTTTCTCTACTATCGATATTTTCCGAATTAAACCTGAAAAAAGCGGCGATTGCATTATCTCGTTTATTTTTAACTTTAGGGCATAAATGAACATGGACAAACTTGTAGAGAATGAAATTTTGGACAATTTTTGTTCCCACTTTTTGCCTAGAATCAATATTTAAGGTCGTACGCCAACGGTAAAAAAAGACCGGATGGTTCGCGAAATAACAATTTCACGCTTCTCGTTTTATCGATGGTAGGGAACAAACTGAAATGACCAAAGTTGTAGAGCACTCGATTTCCTACAAGTTTAGTCATTACCATTTTTACTTAAAAATTGTAAGTCGCCGAGTTATTCAACAAAAACAATTTCCCATTAAATGTAAGACGACGATATTAACTGAACGCGAGCCCAGCCCAGAATGAAACTTACACATGTTGTTTTACACTAATAAAAGAAAATTCAGTGTACATTTCAGGAGGATCAACCTAGTCATTGGGGTAAAAAAAAATTTTAATGCAAGATTTCTCTTTTTTTAGGGTTGTAGTACTTGGAAAATTTTGAGGGTTTTTTTCAAAATAGTTCATAGAAGAACGTATCTTTTTTTGTAGAGGACATTTTTTCGTACGACGAGAAGATCACTACGTTACGATCATTTAAAATTTTATCCCGTGTAAAATCTTATCTCCGAGTTAACCAAGTTAGCGAGCCGATGAAAATCTGAAAAAATGCCACGTACTCAAAATATATGATACAAAAACATCACCAACTTTGAAAAAGATTGAAGAAGGTCAGGCTTTGAGGCCGTTCCAAACCACTTGGAATACCTCATTTGTTATGAAGCATTGAAAACTAAGCGACACATATTTTTTTTTATCGGCGTGACAACGCCTTTATGGGTTGAAACCAGCCCTCGAAAAAAGGCATGTCAAGGGGGGCGGGGGTGGTATTGCAGTTTCACGCACAGGTAGTCGACCGATCGCAATGAAACAAAATCGAAAATTCTTCTAATCCGAAGCAATGGAAAATCCACTAGAGAGTTACCGCAGAAAAAATAATTAAGGGGTGAACCACCCCTATTCGAAGGCTGGTTTCACCCCTTAAAATCGTTTTTCCGCCGATAAAAAAATACGTGTTGCTTAGTTTTCAATATTTCATAACATATATAAGTTTCAACAAAATCGAAGGACGACACCGGAGGGATGTTCTCTGTAAAACAAATTGCTCGAATGCGAACAATTACGTTCGAAATTCGAAAGGTGAGTATTTTTGGCTAATTCGTGAACTGTGCTCAAGGATCCATGTTGAACTCCTTGTTTCAACTTTAGCATCGGAGGGCTAACGAGTATATACACTGGGTCACAATTATAAGGTGGCCATGCATTTTTTAAGGGTCTGGCACGTAGACTTTGCGACTGGGGAAAATATGATATCCAATGGATTTTCAAGTCCTATTCGAAAAATATATATCGTATTTTTTTGATGAGTGGCATTTTCCAAAAAAATTATCCTTTTGGAATAAAATCAAAATTCCATTTTGAGTTTAACAGAATGAAGATAATAAAATTACGAATACAAAATACTCCTAAAAAAACTTTTTATCAATCGGTTACACCTAGCTTGTTATCGGAAAGAGATGAATTTTCGAGATTTTTTCTGGGGAAACGTGCGCAGGTTTTTATATGTACATATTTTTCTACATTGAAGAATATGGTTTTAAGCATATTTTACAATTTTTGTATTGACAAATGTTTAAACACGTGGAAGATACAATGGCTAAACGCATTTAGTTTTTGCATGAAATTATCTAGTGCTTCGACGATCGATTCAATGAAATATGATTTTTTTAAAATTCATTAGTCCAAAGTAAAAGTATGCATTGTCGGTGAAAAAACAGTCTATTTTTGTTGATAAAAAAAACGATGCATGGAAAAAAAAATTCCTTCATTCGAGAACCTTTTTTTGATATTTAAAAAAGTTCGTAAAATTTGAAGTTGAAGGAAATTAAAAAACGATATTTTCATAAATGTCACCTAGGTGCAAGCCCTAAAGGGAATTAAATTCCATTCATCTCCTTGAAAATGCATGTTGATATTTTTTTCACAATGACGAGAAGCGAAAAAAAGTCTTTCGGGAGTGTTTCGTATACGGAATTTCATTACCTTCACTATGCTGTAGTCAGAAAGGAATTTTGATTATTTTCCAGGATGCTTAATTTCTTCTGGCAAATAATACTCATCAGAAAAATATGCAATATTTTTTTTCGAAGCGTAATTGACCGCCATTAAAAATCACATTTTTCACAGTTGAAAACACACATAGGCACCTTATAATTGTCACCCTACAGTGAATACAGTACTGGACAAAGTAAAGTACATGACAATGAAAAATAAAAAAATTAACTAATGAAATGACAACGAAAAATAAATGGCTAGACATGTACTTTATTTCCTTCACTTCGTTGTAATTAATGTCTGTATAAGTTGATCTTCCACTGGATCAAGCTCCCCTCGGATCACGAGTGCATCGCTGCTTTTTCCGTTCGCCACGCGGCTGACAACTCATTGAGTCGGACTACTTTCCCATACCATCTTTCCAGTATCACTTGAACTACGTGTACATTCGTGAAATAAAAACGTTTGAGAAGTAGGTGAAACTGGCGCTACTTGAGGCATACACCCAACTACGAACTGTAGTCATTATATTCCCATCCAGCGCTTTGGCACACAATCACCAACTTATTTACTCGTGTATCTTGAAATATTGACATGCTTCGGAGATGCACAAGTGCCGAGCTAGTGGCACTGTAAGGATATTTTGGAGCCCTTATTACGTGTTTAATGTGGGCTGTAGGCACTCACACTATTTCGAGCAGGGTGTACTTTTTTCAAAATAATTCTGGATTTTTTGAAGTAGTCCTTGCAATCATTTTCGTATAAAAGTGCGTAGGTTTATCTAGAGGTGATTTCAAATACTTTAAAATTCACGAATCTCTTCAAAATCACTTTTTTTAATATACATATATTTATATGGAAAATTCCACGCCGTTTCACCTAGCCTATGACCCCGACCATTTTTTGTTTTCCTGATTTTTTTTTCGGAAAATTGTACCCCATGAAACGAGTATCCACACCAATTTTTATATTTTTATCTCTTCTCTTTGAGGAGTTATAATTCTCGAAAAAATGTCGATTTCGGAAGTTTTGGAAACGTTTAAACGCTGATAACTCCTGAACTAATTGAGATATCGACAAAAGTCACTAGATTTTTTTTTTTTCATTTTGAAACATACTATCGCTAACAAATATGAACAAAATTATCAATGTCAACGTTTTTTTGCTTCTAAATTGAAAACTATTTTTTTAACGATGATTACCTGTTTTATTTGTTTCCAAAAAAATCTCTAAAATAGAGTGACCCATTCTATGATTTTTAACACTAGTCTCATCGTGGGCCCATTTTTCCTTCTATTTTTCTTTCGAATTAATCATATTTTTTAGAAGATTTTTATCATTCTCATGTCCAATAATGCCATTAATGATTTTATGATTTCCAATTCGGCACCGACTGGCCTAAAACGGATTATTTTTAATTGGTGGAAACGGAAATTGCCCGAAAAACGATTGTGTCAACCGGAAATTTCACAAAAAAAAGTGAATAATGGAAGCAGAAGTTGAGCTTTAGTGAAAAAAGCACAAAACAAGTCTAAAACGTATATATATTTTTTCACAATTGAAAAAACGGCCGAGTGGACTTTTCGATTTTTTGCAGCCGCAGAAAGTCAAGCGGTGGGGGAAAAATTTCGAAAAGGTCAAGTGTTTTGTTTGACACCGGGAGTGAGATTTTCCACTATGGAAATATATCATCAACGATGGCGCTGGAAATAACGGTCTAAGGTGAGCTGGAATACGCCATATATATATTTTCGTCCAATCGAACGCGACAACTGGCGGTGGACTGGCTAGTACGTAACGGCGCCAGTTAATTTTGCAGACTTCCGTTTCCACCTCTCAATGCACAAACCATATGGCACCATATTCGTTCCGCAATATTACCACGTTGCGTCACCTGCAGCAATTTCCCCGACGCAAATAGTCTTGGGTCCTGGGTGATTTTCGATAGTACATAAATATAATGTGCCTGCATGTATATACGTATACATGGAAGACGAGGCCGTCAAGCGAGTTGAGTATTGACGCCAGAACAGGAATGAGTTTCAGGGTAAAATCTATACTCGCACATGTACCCGTACACAATTGAACACGGCGCATAATGAGGGAGAAACTCTCGAGAGCCAAAGTTCGAAATAACTATTTCAAAGCTAAGGCAGCGCGAACGTTTGAAAGTTTCAGCATACATTGGCATAATAACGTTTGCGAGGATTCGTTGAAAAAAAAATCGGAGTTTGATGTTGAGCACTGTTGGTGTGGTTCGATACTAGCTTTGCTAGCTTAGGGAAAAAATAGCCTGTAAAGACCAAGGTTTCCAACAGTTTCCCCGTGCCCTGGTGCAAATGCGATACCACAGTGCGTTGGAAAATGAATAGTGGAGGGGGGGTCTCTGTGGAACTGGAGATAGTGGAGTGACAAGGCTGCCGAAGCAAAAGGGATGAAATCCTCAGCTTGAAAGGGTGTACGAAGGAATATTTCAGAAAAAGAAAACTGGCAACGCTGTTTTTGCGGAGTCAAAGGGGGCATCCATTAATTACGTGAGGTGATTTTGGCGATTTTTCGACCCTCCCTCTCCCCCTGGTGAGATGTCGTGAGATTTTGCTCGACCCCCTCCCCCCTCCTCTAATCTCACGTGAGATTTTTCAAAATGCATACGTTCACGGAAAATAAATTGTAGTAGAAGTAACTGCGGTTGTAGTACCATTTACTCCACCATGTAAAGTAGTAGGGAGACTCTCCCTACGTGATAAAAATTACGTGATTACGTGATTACTAAAATTACTAAAATTACTAAAATTACTAAAATTACTAAAATTACTAAAATTACTAAGGTTACTAAAATTACTAAAATTACTAAAAATTACTAAAATTACTAAAATTACTGAAATTACTAAAATTACTAAAATTACGTGATATTTGCCGAAGCCCCCTCTCCCCCACGTGAGATTGGGTGAGATTTCGCTCGACCCCCCCCCCCCCCTCCTTAACGCCTCACGTAATTAATGGACGCCCCCAAAATCGTCATGGCCGAATCAACGAATAAACCTTCGAATAGCTGATACCACCGATTTAGGTGGAGTTTTGCACGGTACTTTTTTTTGACAATATGAGTCTTTGCCTAAAAGATTTTTGGCGCATCCCGATAGTGTCCGAATATCGAATTTTGAAAATTGATACATTACCGTGATTGTATATTTATACCTGTGGTAGCGCGCTACTGCCATCTCTACTGTATTGACATGGTCAACCCAACAAACCTACAAAATACAAACAAACGCAACCGAGTCCAAAGAAACCCAAACGAATACAACCAAGCCCAAACAATAAAAAAAAATCCAAATGAATACAAACAGGCTTCAAGAAAGCCAAACAAACACAACCAGCCCTAAACAAATGCAAAAAAAGCCAAAGAAACCCAACCAAATGCAATCAAGCCCATTAATACCAAAGAATCCTAAAGATACTCTATAAAGCCCAAAAACAATACAACCAAGCCCAAAATATCCCGAATGAAACCCAAATACACACAACCAAGCCCAAAATATCCCACAAGAAACCCAAACAAACACAACCAAATCCAACAATCCCAAAGAACCCCTATTAAACGTAAAAAAAACAACGAACCCCAAACAGTCCCAAACAAACACAACCAGGCATAAAAAATCCCAAACAAACCCTTGGAACCGAAATAAACACAATCAAGCCCAAAAAATAACGAAATTCCAAAAAACCCGAAGCAAGCAAAACAAACCCAAACAAAAACACCCACGATCAGAGCGCCAAACGTATCTTATCACGTTGACGAAGTAGGAATAGCAGTAGCACATCACGATTGCTATTGATATGCACGTCCCTTAATTTGTCCATTTTCAAAATTCGATATTCCGAAAACTATGGCGATGCGCTAAAACGCCGGTTAGGCAGTGCCTTATGAAAAAAAAAATTCATGCAAAATTTCAGCTGAATAGGATGTAACAGCAATCCGAAAGAGCAGCCGAATCAACGCCACAGGCCGTATGTAATATCTTGACTGAAGATCCACTTCCTTCCGTCCGAGATGACAAGACAACAAAACGGAGCAACTTGACACGGATAGTTCTGGGCGGCAAGATCAGCGGCGCAAACATGCTTCGAGACATTTTGCTTGGTCTACCGCCAGGACACGAGAATGGTTTATTATCAGGTTCGTGTGTGTACAATTCTGATACAGCCGCGGGATACACCGTCATACAATCTGATGGTGTAGCCAGTGGATCGCAATGCAGTATCGCCTCGCTCGGTTCATCCTCTGTTAATTGCCACCCAACTAACCAGTTTCCTGTTAGACTACAATCGTTCTTCCTCCTTGGTTCCCCTCTTCCGCCGTCATCCTCCATCCACCTTATCCACCTTGCTAAAACGCTCAAACTCTCCGCGAATATATACACAATGAGCGGTGCAAAGGGAGTGGATGGAGACGAGCGCACTGGATCTAGCCTCACCGTTTCACAAGGATCTCCGGCCCTTCCTTCCTCGCCGTTAATCTCTTCCTAACAAGGGTTTAACTGTGTCAGGCAGCGTCGTCTATTTCGCGTTTCAACGTTCAACTAGAAGACGATCAGCGGTTGCATGTACCGATATATATAATGCGTACATGGCCACGTCGTTGGAACACGTATATGGGTACGGGTGTATGTGTGCATATGCTACGTACGGAGGTAACTTCAGGGCTAAGTGAAAGAGCTAGGTGACAAAGGAGCAGGACACGAACCCACAGACGGTAAGAGGCTCCATACGAAATAGTTAAGCGCTGACGAGAGACGCGGCATCCCGATTGTGTGTCTGTCTGTGTGTGTGTGTGTGGTCGCGCGCCCGTGCGTATTTGTGTGTGTGCGTGTGCGCGTGAGTGTGTGAATTAGTGTGTGTGTGTGTGTGTGAGCGCGCGTGTATGCGTGTGTGTGTGTGCGCGCGCGTGAGTGGGTGTATGTGCGCCAGAGTGCGCGTGAGTGTGTGTGTGTGTGTGTGTGTGTGTGTGTGTGTGTGTGGGAGGGTGTGAGGCACGCGTGTGTATGTGTGTGTGTGTGTGCGCGCGTGAGTGTGTGTGTGTGCGCGCGTGAGTGTGTGTGTGTGCGCCAAAGTGTGCGTGACTATGTGTGCGCGCGTGAGCGTGAGCGTGTGTGTGTGTGTGTGTGTGGGAGGGTGTGTGGCGCGCGCGTGTATGTGTGTGTGTGTGCGCGCGTGAGTATGTGTGTGTGTGTGTGTGTGTGTGGGAGGGTGTGTGGCGCGCGTGAGTATGTGTGTGTGTGCGCCAGAGTGTGCGTGACTATGTGTGCGCGCGCGAGTGTGTGTGTGTGTGTGTGTGTGTGTGTGTGCGTGTGTGTGTGTGTGTGTTTGCGCACGCGTAAATATGTGTATGCGCGCGTGAACATGTGTATTAGTGTGCGTGCGTGCGTGTGTGTGTGTGTGTGTGTGTGTGTGTGTGTGTGTGTGCGTGTGTGCGCGCGCGCGTGAGTGAGTGTTATGAGTGTGTGTGAGTGTGTATGTGTGTGTACGCACGCGTAAGTGTGTGTATGTGTGCGCCAGAGTGTGCGTGAGTATGTGTGTGTGTATGTGTGTGCACGCGGGAGTGTGTGCGTGTGCGCCAGAGTGTGCGTGAGTGTATGTGTGCGCGTAAGCGTATGTGTACGAGTGTGTGCATGTTCGCGCGTGTGAGTGTGTGTGTGCGCGTGTATCCGTGTGTGTGTGTGTGTGTGTGTGTGTGCGTGTGCGTGCGTGCGTGCGTGTGTGTGTGTGTGTGTGTGTGTGTGTGTGTGTGTGTGGCGGATGGGCAGTCGGAGTTCAGGTCCGGCGGTACTTCCAGTTAAGCAGCGTTGTGCAATCAAAAGAATACGGAGCGACGAGATTGAAGTTTGCATATTCAGATCGTACGCATCAAGTACGCACAAAACAATGCAAAATACATTACGAGGCGCGCACTCTATTTTGTCCAGTGCAATATTCACATTCATATCAGGACAGTGCAAAAAAAATCAACAAAATCCTTAGTACTATAAAACTGTCACTACACGGTGAAACAAAAATGTTCCCACAAAGTAAGCCCTGCAGCTCAACCTTTAGAAGATGGCACCATTTTTTTATTTTTTTCAAACTTCAGATCAAAATCATGATTTTTCACATATTGAAGAAAAAAAAACAAGCGTTACAAGATGCGTTGAAAAATATTAGCACGCAAACAGAGTCATCAGCAGCCCCGAAAACAAGTTTGCATTGTACTGGAAAGCGGAAACGAACACATGATCTCGGTACAGCAGTCCATGTGAAGAATGAATAAGTTATTTTTTCTGATGAAAATCGCGTTAATTGACTTTCAGACTTCGTAACTATTATTTTCATTGAAGACATCAAAACCATTGTTTTGAGCGGCAGTGGTGGAAATACGTGATAATGGGTTGCGCCACTTATCAAGTTGACATGCAGGCCTCATTTCGCGAGAATTTTTATTTTTACCCTTTTTATAGATTATTGTATTTTTTTTCAGTATGGCCCCAAAGAAAAACTCAATATTATATATATATATATATATATATATATATATATATATATATATATATATATATTAGGGTGGCACAAATTTGAGCTCTATAGTTTTGCCTTTTTCTCAACATCCAATTATCTATTATTGAGAAAAAAAAATTGTCGCGAAAGCTGCTAGCGGTCAAACAAAATTTAGGGGGGGCCCTCAAGCGTCAAATTCATAGGTAGGAAGTGAACGAAAAAAAGAATCGATTTTTTAATGAAAATTTGAATTTTTTGGAGGCTTGAGTGGCCTCAAAAATTTTTTTTTACCACTCGCACCTTCGGCGACAATTTTTTTTTCCTAAAGAAGATAATCGGACTGTGAGAAAAAGGAAAAAAAATAGAGCACAAATTTGTGCCACCCTAATATATATATATATATATATATATATATATATATATATATATATATATATATATATATATATATATATATATATATGGTACACGGAGAAAGTGGTACATTCCATTGAGCTCTGGCCTGCCATTCTCAATGTTCCGGGTTCGATCCCTCCGGGGATCAATGGATTTTCCCAAATGTTTTTCTGCGCGCTCGGTGGCTTGAAATCCACCTTAAAAAATGGCAGGTCCTCGCCGAATGTCCACGAGATCAGTATCGAAGAGGTTGCGAAAACGACACAAGCTACGGGGCCCTGCAATGTCAGGAAGAAGCCCTTCAGGAAAAGGTGCCCTCACAACCCAACTTACGTGAAAGTGGATTCGTACGGAAGTACATTAGGAACAAAAAGTTGATATTTTCCCAGACAAATTTCTGCACTTCAGGAAGGAGTACCGTAAAACGGGGCTTCTTTGAACAGGTTTCGTAAGTTTTTTGTAGGTAACTTTTTTTAACATCCTAGATACCAACTTATCTTGCTCCAATAGAACAGTGTGTCCTTTGGCTTTCAAATGTATCAGAAAGTCAAGCTCCGCCACCCCCTCACAATGTGATATATACATTTTTTTGAAGAGTCAAAGTCGCCCCGAGTTACTTTGGAATTATTTTGATAAAAATTGTAATATTTTATGCATTATACATGGAATTAAATTCAAAACAACGATTTTTTATAACCAAATTGTCATCTTTATTAAGGCAGCGGAACTCGAACAATTTTTGTCCAATCGACTTGAAATTTTGACTGTAGCTTCTTAGCTTGCTTTCACAGCCAAGTACAAGCGCTTTTTTCGATTAATCGAAAATTGTAAAAAATATATCACTTTTGAGATGAAAATGACGGTCGAAAAAACGAACTTTTTTTCAAACTCGTCTTTATTTTTCTTTTAATTGTTTTTTAATTCCCCCCGTACTTGACTGCTAAAAAAATATAATTAACGAAAATATTTCACTCTCTCCGGCACTAAATTTACGAAGTTCTACTGCGTGCCGCGGAGACGGTTGGCTGAAAAATAGCAGTGCTATAGTGACTCGTGCGCTGCCATTTTGTATATTTTTGACAAATAATTTTTTTTTTTTATATACTTCAATATATATTTTATAAAACCTAAAAGCTCTATTGACTACGTATTTTATTCCTTTCTCCCCAAAAAATTCAATGAAAACGGTCGAAAATGGGCAGTTACAGTGGTGGTGCCCTCCCTTAACGGGTTATACGCCGTCAGAAATTTCAAAAAATCGATATTTTGATTGCATTTTCGGAATGTACAAATATGTGAGTATATTTCCTAAAAATTTCAAATCGATCCCGCGAATATTCTCGGAAATATACACATATTTGTAAGGACGCTCGGAGCGCGTCTCCGAGCGTTTTCTCAAAACGGTGTTTTCAAAGTCGGTGAGCACGATTTCTCAAAAACGGCTCAACCGATCGGTCTGCAATTTTAACACAACCTTGTCAGATATATTCTCCATGTATTAATCGAAGGAATAAGATTTCCGATAATTATTTCTATTTTTTTCAACGAGTTAACGAAAAAAATTTGATCGAAAATCGAAATTGTTTCTTTCCGGAGCCACCATTTTGTCAAAAATTGAAATTTCGACTATTCCTTCGATCAATACCTGGATTCATCTATCCCCTAAAAGAATCTTTTTGGTTTTTTCATTTTAGATAATCCAAACCGGAGATACTTTGCTCACCGCCGGACACTTTTTTTCGGGGACCTCCAGGAGACTTCCTACAGGAGCAATGTTAATGAATATTTTTGAAAATAAGAAATGCCAATCTAAAGCTAAAAGATGCCACTACACTGCCTAATACTTTTCGTTTTGCCCAAATGAAATCCTTTTCCAGAAAAAAATCGTGAAAAAATGACTTTTTTGGCCTTGCAACTGCGTACAACGCCTTGAGGAAACATTTGACATAAAAATATCAAGTACCTGGGGTGCTATTATAGGCTTATTATATTATATAAAATCAACTTGAGCAACATTACAATCAACTTTAGCAACATTATAATAAACTATTTTAAACGTATTTAAAACGTATTTTTGCGCTCTGTCAAAGTAGCCCCAAAAAGTGTCAAACTTACCCTGGATGTCAAAGTAACGTTCCACGGTATCTAATCAAGGATATCGATGTAATTCTCATTCGATCTAAATCGGTCATTTCCAATGCTTCGGTCGGATAAGTTTCGCATAGAGATTGGCCGGAGGCTGTATAATTTCGTTCATACAGGACGCGCGCACATTACGCCGTCCATGCGGCGATTAACATAAATTATTGTCAGTACACTAAGACTCTCGTCGTATCCCACCGACCATGTAGATTATCGTCGCGAAACGATCAAGAGAGAGAAAATATGCTTCGCGGCGTGTTGGTGGCGTTTCGAAGCTGGCACGCATAAGGGCGTAAGTCCAGAGTCTCCGCGTGGCAAATTGTTCCGCCCGTTGCCCCTACATCCGGTTGTTTTTATCTCGCCGTGTGCCACGACGTTCAGGGACACGCGATTTCTTGGCGAATTAAAAACCACGAAAGTACATTTAATTATGGATAATCTTGAGAATATCTCGGCGCTGCTCTTGCGAATTAATAATCCCGGGAGAATGGCAAAAGAGGGAGAGAGCTTGAAGGTTGGAAAAAGGGTTTGGGTATACCCGGCAATCCCTCAGTTGGTAACATTCAATGCAGATCGCACCGTGTAAAAGTTACGCGAAACGCGCTTTCGAGATTACTCGACAAAAGAAACACTTCAATTGGGACAGCTTAACTTGATGGATGAAGCCTAATTAATCGCCTCCGGGGCTCGAATAAATTTTTAACCGACTACTATCGACCGAGGTTTATTTTTGACGTATATACACACGTCTGCTATGCTGTAGAAGGCAAGTGCGTCGCTACAAAGTACACTATAATGGACTGCAATCATCGTCAATTTTAATAACAGTTTTATGCCGAGGCACCTCACCCCACTTACCCCAGCAACGACTTTTATTCTATTTTATCGCCGTTTTCACGTTTTTTTTTCTTCTTCTTTTCATTTGCGGATCCAGGGGGAAAAGGTTGACGTGGATGGACTAGCTGAGCTTGGCGTCTCGGATATCTCGTCGATAAAACTCGAACCTTTTTTTTTGCAGAGTTGTGCCATAAATTATAGAGCCAATCGTGTTTATCGATTTGTCGTGAATCGCCGCAGATACGTATGAGTTTTTCACATATTATTTTGAGTTTGGGTTTGATCGAAGAAATTTTGTTTGAAAAAAATTGATATTTCTTAGTCAGTTATTTTTAGGTTTAACCCTTCGAGCGCACGCTTCCGCCGCCAACCTATAAGTACATCTTGGGTCAATCTGACCCATGGCATTTTTCAAACCGTTGTATTCCAGTAAATATGCATTTTTTTTTGTAGACCCTTTTTTGTAGTAAATTATCCACATTTTCTGGGTCTAAATTTATTTTTTGACGAATATGAAAATTAAATTCCAAAACATTTGTTGAAAGTGGGGCATACGTTGAAAAATACTAAATACGTACGGTCAAAACGACCCAGTGTGCACTAGAAGGGTTAATTTTTTTATTCGAAATTCATCGACCTTAATATAGCGAACTAATTATGAATTATCTTTTTGACGCTCGATTAGCATTTTGAATTTTTATTGCTGAATTTCGGTCTCAGCTTTGCAACGTTTTTTTTTCTCCCAAAAATGGAAATAAACCTCGTTTTTGTTCTGCGAAAATAACGCGCTCGATTTATGATGGAAAAGATCGTTCGTGCGTTTTAGAACAGCTAAACGGATTACATCTAGTTCGTAGCCGAAAAAAGAGAAATTTTCGCGATTTTTTTACTGAAAAAACTTGTGCAAGTATTCAAATTTTTGTTTATATTAAAAAGTATGTTTTTAAGTATCCTTTACAATTTTTGTATTAAAAAGCCTTTATAAATGCGGCTGATGGAGTTTTTGCAAGAATTGAGCTAGTGCTGGGACCAAGGATTTAAGGCGGTCCTCTAGTTTCGCGGGTCGAAAAAATCGATTTTTTTTTTCATAAATCACATCTACAACATGTGTAGAAAATGTGTGCCAAAGGATTTTTCGATATTCGAAGTGATTCACAAGTTACGGCGCTGGAACGGAGCAGGTATACGGAGCAGGTATACTTTCAAACGCGTTTTTCTCGAAACACCATTTTTCGAAACGGTGACCACGATATTTCAGAAACTACTGCACCGATCTTGTTCAAATTTATACAGCATCTTTAATATGTTATAAGCCAGCGATTGAACTAGGATTATCATGATTGCTTCGATAATTTTCTTTGTACGAGCGAAAAACTTAAGAAAAAATGAGTAAAAAATAGAATGTAATTTTCAAAAGTGTATAAAACAGTCAATTTTTGTAATTTAGAATTCACTCTAGTTCAATCGCTAGTCTTAAATATGAAGATTAAAATGCCGTTTGGTTTTTTGATTTCAGATAAGCAGAATAGCCGCAATCTTGGTCACCGTCAAGCACTTCTTTTACTTGATGGCTTCCTGTCGGCCACTATAACTTTTATTCTATTATATATTTTGACTTCAAAAAATTTGTAAAGCTTATTTAAATGTTAATAAAGATTATGCAAAAACAATGAGATTGATTATTTCGATGCTTTGCCCGTAAAAAATTATTGAAAAAGCCGTAAAAAAACAGCCGAGAAACTAGAGGACCGCCTTAATCAAATATTGACTTTTGAAAAAATGTCCGCAGTACCAAGTGAAAGGATCGATTTACGATGATGATAAAAAAAGGTGCATCTGAAAAAATATTCCTTTCTTCAAGCACTGCTTTTCGATATGTAAAAAAAAAACTTGTAAAATTTTAAGTTGGTCGGCGCAGTGATTTTTGAGATATCATGGTCACCGATTTTGAAAAAATACTTTTGAGAAAAAAGCGTTTGAAGTTCGCCGATTGGCGGAATCTACCAATAAACGCCCAGAACTCCCTCGATTTTGAACGAATCACCTTGACATTTCTAGAGAACTTTTCTGGAATGTAATGTTTTGAGAATCCGTCGAAGATCAAGAATCGATATTTTTTTAAATTTCAACCAGGTGTCCTTAAAAATCGCAAGCTCTGCCAAATATATTTACACACATATACATATACATATATATATATATATATATATATATATATATATATATATATTGGGGTGGCACAATGTCGAGCTCCATTTTTTTTCCTTTTTCTCACCATCCAATTATCTTCTTTAAAGGAAAAAAAAATTGTCGCGAAAGGTCTAGCCGGCCAATAAATATTTAGTAATCGCTCAAAGTTTTCGAAATTCAGAATTTCCGCCATAAAATGAATCTCGCATGCATTATAATTCCTTGTAGCATAAAAACAGAATACACAGCGAAGTGTTATATTTTCTGAATAATTTATTAGAATAACTTGTAACAAACATAAATTAGATATGTGTTATTAAGTATTATTATGTATTATTGTATGATGTCGTCGCTCGTCACAGAGTACAGCTACGATTTGTCCGCAATTTGACTAACGAGACCAACTGTGGAACGCATTACGATGCGTGAAAATCAGCTGCCATTTCAGTTTTATGAATAAAATGACCTATAATTTTGTGTACGGACAAGAGCTTGAAAAAATAATTTTATGAGAACAAATATTATAATTATAGGGTTAGAAGGGTGAGGTAAATTAGAAAAATCTGTTTCTAAAGACAAAAGGATTAATCGTTTAGAACATTTTACAAAGCATGATTTGATGAGTGAGAAGAGTAAAAAAAATTGGCGAAAATTTGAAATTTCGAAGCTCTTGAGCGGTCACTAAATATTCATTGGGCGGCTAGAGCTTTCGCGAGCTTAATTAAAAAATCATAAAGCGTAAAATGGATGGGTGAGAAATCGTCGAAAAAAAAATCGATTTTTTAATGAAAACTTGAATTCTTGGGAGGCATGAGCGGCCTCTAAATATTTTTTAACCGCTCGCAGCTTTCGCAACAATTTTTTTGTTCTCTAACGAAGATAATTGGCTGATGAGAAGAAGGAAAAAAAATAGAGCTGAAAATGGTTCCACCCCAATATATATATATATATATATATATATATATATATATATATATACATGTAGGAAAAAATATACTGTGGACCTGTTACATCTATGTAAGGTTGGCCATCAGCACACCCAGCCGTCTTGAGGGCGTTTCGTAAATTACGTCCCTTGCATGAATATGCTCCCATCTATCCAAAGGTAATATTTAAGGCATTGGGTAACCCATTGAGTTTCATGTTGCCTATGGGGACAGTTTCCTGCCACGCGAAGGGCCCTCAAAGTTGAATGTCTTGAAAATCAGCTTTTAACACGTATAATAAATATAACACCCAATCCCGAGCGCCAGTAGGAATTTGCTAACGCCACTACGAATACGAGAAGACCGTGAAATCATGAGATGAGATCGTTTCACATGCCCTCCAGGCGTCTTCCGAAACGTCATTGGGGGTTCGTTGGAGCGCAAGCAATAACCCTGGGCAGAGGCAACTGTAGATCCAAAGGGGCGGCCAAGGGTAAGAGGCGAAGAGCGATAGACAGTCCCGGGGGTTGGTTGCACATCCTCATCCCTCGAAATCCACCTTCACTCATCTCACTCTCGATTCCTTGTCGGCTGCACTCACTCACTCGCAAGTCACTTGATCCCTCGGGGAACATTGCGTTCGCGTGAGCTTATTAGAACATCGGGGGGGGGGGGGGGGGGGGGGGGGGTGAGAGAGAGAGAGAGAGAATCTTCTTCCGCTTTGTAATTAATCTCAGGTTAATTAGCGAGAATATACTCTCGCAAAATGTTGACCATATTTCAATTGCCAATTATATCTCATTTTGCTCCGTGCAATTTTGTATTTTTCGCTCGTTGACATGTGTAAGTTTGTGCATTTTTCATGGAACGCGTTTTAATCGAGGATTCATCAATTGAAATTCACTTTCGTTAGGGGCATCACAGCTTCGGATGATTAAAACATCATGCTTGAGCGAGGCTACGAGATTAATATTACGAGCATCTCGAGTGCGGTTTCGGGCGGAGAAACGAGCGATATACACAAGTGCACCAGCGTGAATCCCTTATTTTGCAAATTAATTGGGTCTCCGTTCGTGCGCGTAGGAATTAAATTCAGCGGGGATTGGCACACGGTATGCCAATTTGGCTATCGACGCGTGAAAACGTAATGCGACGCTTCGTTCTTAACGTTGTGCTTCCAATCTTCTTGGGAGAAAAATTTCAACAGCGTATCCTTGGCATTGACAGTACACGTAACACGCTTTTCGAAAATTTCCCATTTTTGAGACCCCTCTTTTTCTTCTCTTATTATTTTTAATAATTTATCTCGAATTGTAAGGAACATTCCTATTAGGTCGTTATCGAAAAGGTTTCTCAGATCACAAGCATTTTTTTACAGTTTAACGCATGCCGAATTCTGGCAATATTGTTCGAATATTGTTTGAATTTTGATTTGGATGAAAATCTAGAAATTGTTTATTCGCATCTGAAGATGTGTGAAAATCACGAGTGTGTTTGGGTTTATTCTTTAAATTTTAATGAAAATTTAAATTTATCTAAATTTAAATTTTATAAATAAGAGCTATTATATTTAAAAATTATATAACGTTTGCCAAAATATATGACGAGGTTTTTATGACGAGGATTTTTTTACAGATTAACACACAGCAAATTCCAGCAATATTGTTCGAATATTGTTTAAATTTAGATTTAAAAGAAAATCTAGACTATTTATGCGCATCTGAAGATTTGTAAAAATCACGAGTGTGTTTGGGTTTATTCATTTCTTTAAATTTAAATGAAAATGGTAATTTATCTAAATTCAAATTTTATAAATAAGAGTTATTTTATTAAAAAACGTTTATTGAAATAAATTGTTTTTATAAATAACGGGTTAATTTATTTGAAAAATATCTACGTAATCAGATTTTTAAAAGATTTTCCATATAGTTTTTGTTTAAATGCCTGGAATATAATTTTTCGAGCAGTTTTGAAGAAGCGAGAAAAACGGTTTCAAAAGTATATTTCGGTGCATGAAAATAATTAATTTGAAGATGAGATCAATAGTTAGGATGACGTACAATAACAGTAAAAATAACATTATCGGGTAGCAATGACTATTGGATAACTATGAATTCCGCGATCAACTAACACAATTCAGAATAGATATAATTATCCTGTTCGATGAGAAAGCACGACGAAATTTATTTTCATCGAGTGGGGGAGGTTCTGGGAGACTGGCGACCCTCGTATCCGGAATAGCTCTCGGTCGATCGTTCGTGCAGAGTATAAAATTTAATAACGCGCTCGGGGCTCCGCACCTGAATAGGTTTTTCAACACCAAGCATATTTCGCGTGATTTTTCCATCCGGAAAAAACGAGGACGAAACGAGAGGTACACCGCCTCTCAAATGCAAACACCATTCATTCCCTCGTGCGTTCGAAATACTTGGCGTCATCGTATATGCGCCCCTTACGCGTAGCGAATTAAGAAAAGATGTCCAGGCGAGCGCCTCTCACTCCTTATTGATACCAATACTCGGATGGGTGACCGTTGCCGGTGCACTGGACACATCGCTATGGGCAGCAATCGAGAGAAGTCGTCCAGAAACCGGAAATAGAAACGACAAGAGCTGGATGAAAGTAAAAAGCTATGGGACCACGAAAAGGGCGCACGCAGGGAAACTAAAAAAATAAAAAAAGGCGGAAACTGTTTCATCGAAATATAAGGCTTCAGGAAAAAAAAATGTTTGCCTTTTTGCGGAAGTGGCTATGGACAACAAGCTAAAGAGGTATTTCACAAACTGAAAATGGAAGACAAGTGTGGGCTAAAAGTGAACAAGGGATGGGACGACAAAAAAGGGCGTCCGTAGGATTGGAAAATAGAAAAAAAATACAGAATTTGTATCGCTCAAATACTATGCCCCAAGAAAAGAAAATCCTTATGCGTAGCAAATTTAAGGGGTTACGTGGGTTTGAAAATTTAAAAAAATCCAATTTTTTAACATTTTATTATCTAATAGTACAATACGTCTAGAATATTATCCCAAAGTTTTAAGTCAATCGGAGTAAAAGTCCAGGCGAGAGAGAGAGAGAGAGAGAGAGAGAGAGAGAGAGAGAGAGAGAGAGAGAGAGAGAGAGAGAGAGCCTTGGGAATTCCCCCCGTTGGGAAAAATCGGCCGGAGCGACGCAAGTATATGGCATTTTTCTCCAAACACTATTTTTGAAGTCGGTAAACACGATTTCTAAAAAACTAATGCATTCTTATTGAAATTTTGCACACTTCTTCAAAATAGCATTGACTAGTGACTGAACGAAAGTTTTTTTTCGATTACAACTAATTTTACACAACTATACGTAGTGTAAATTGTACCAAAAATTGAACTATTTCGCATACTCAAAATCCCTTAAAAATTCGAATTTCATTTTTTTTAATCCTTCGTTTAATCACGAGCCATACTTATCCGCTAACAAAAAAATGGTTTTTTAATTGAAGATAAAGCTATCATGGGTTATCATGACCACCACGAGGACACTTTTTCTACGGGTCTCCGGAAACCAGGTCCGACCCCCTGAATTTCCCAAATTTTTGGATGAAATTTTTTTGAAATATTGTTGATATGTTGCTCTTTTATGTGCTCGATATTTTAAATAAAATAATTTATATTTTTTTAAAATAGAGAAAAAATGTTTTTTTGGCTTCGGGACCCACGTAACTCCTTAAGGGGTTACCCCCACTTGCGATTTTGAAAAAATCGATTTTTTTATTGCATTTTTTTGAAGTATAAGTATCTGAGAATATGCCCTGAAAATTTCAAGTCGATCCGAACAAAATTGACTGAGATATGAGCGTTGAAAGAGAAGAATACGCGTTGAAAGAGCGTTGAAAGAGAAACTTTAAACGCGTTTTTCTCAAAATGGCATTTCTGAAGTCGGTGACCAAGATAACTCGAACACTAATGAACCGATCTTCTTGAAATTGTGCAGGCTTATTTAATACATAAAAATGTAGTCTTTAATCCTTCGATTTTTTTTTTCGAAAAAAATGGCCGTTTTATAGCCAAAAAACGGCCGTTTTTTTCGTTAAAATCGAACCATTAACTTTGACTGTCCGCCATTTTGTGAAAAATGAATATTTTTTAAAACCCTTTGATTAAAGACTAGTTTATACTTATATTTGACTAAATCCATCCGCATTTTTTTTTTCAGATGATCCACTTCGCCGCAATGTTGGTCACCGCAAACCGTGTATATTAATACATTATTTCATTGACGGCCATTTGCCACTAAACAATGTAATATTTTTCAATAAAAAAATTACTGAAAGTTCTTCAAGATGTGTTCTTTAAGATGGTCTATTGATCGATTAAAAAAGTTTTGTAGTTTTCGTTGAAAAAATTCATGAAAAAGGCCTTTTTTGCGCTACAAGTGGGGGTAACGCCTTAAGAAGAATGTTCCGGCGTGCGTCCCTCACTCCCTTGCAATACCAATAATTGGATGTAAAGTGGTTGAATGCCAATAGGGGATGTAAAGTGAAATATGGTGGGGAATGTATTAAGGGGGAAGGACTCTGTACAAATGGAAGCTACAAAAGAAACAAAAAAAATACCAATAGTTCGATGGGTGACCGTTTATCGGTGCCCTGGATAAGTCGCAGTGTGCAACAATCTGGAGAACTCTTTCAGAAATCGGAAATAGAAAAGACAAGAGTGAAATAAAAAAGAAAGGGATGGGGAAGACAAAAAAAGCGAACGAAGGGCTGGAAAATAATTTTTTTAAATACGAAATTTATATTATCGAAATATGAGACTCCACAAAAGACAGCAAATTTGGCCTTCTTTGTGAAAGTGGCTGTGTCCAACAATCTGAAGACCCCTCTCGTAAACCGGAATTCGAACGGACAACCCCTGGATAAAAGTAAAAAAGGATGGGACGACAAAGAGCAGCGTACGACAGATTGGAGAATGCCAAAAAAATACTGAAATTGTATCATTAAATGTTAAGCTCCACAAAAAAAGAAATTTGCTTTCTCTGAGAAAGTAGCTGTGGACAACGATCTGTAGAGGTCTTTCAGAAACCGGAAATGAAAGAGACAAGTGCTTCATAAAAGTCGAAAGGGATGGGACGACATAAAAGAGCGTACGAAGAATTGGAATTTTTTATACGGAAATTGTATTTTCAAAATACTATGCTCCACGATAAAAAAATATGTTTTCCTCCGTTCCGGAAGTGGCTGTGGACAACAAAAACGAGTGTACAAATGATTAGAAAATTAAAACAAAACAAAAATCTATCGCTGAAATATGAGAGTACACCACGAAAAAAATGCCATCTGCTTCCCCCCATCTTTCCATATTTCAATGATTTTTATCGTCATTTAAAAAAACGTACAATAAAAAACAAAACGTCCTCATTTGCTTGAGTGAATTACTGTTTTAGATGTACTCGCTAGAAGGAGCGTTGATTCGCTGATCTTTACAATGAAGTGAATAATTAGACCGGACATAGTATATCCTGTATACCAAGCTTGTTCCTCTCGTTATACCTTTCCCTTGTACTATTATCTCTCGCTATGGTGAAGTTCATCTCTTCCCTCTCAGTTTTTAACTCATTTTATTCTCTTTCCTTCTCCCTTCCGGTTTCGCTCTGTGGAACGCCCATAGACAGGGCATTGTTGGATACGGCAGGATAAAGGGGATGATAAGGGGATGGTATGGCGGAGGGATGGAGGGGGGCTCTTTCTTACGTCTCAGGGTCCGTCTGTCGTGGGAAAGTCGCGGCTCTCTATATTCCGCTCAGCCCTAGTACTGCTACGTTATCCATTCGCCTCAATTTCTCATTTCCCTACTTCTTTTCTTTTCTTCCTCTGGCTCATCTTCCGCTCTCTCCTTCCTGGGCTTAAAATCCACCCCCTCAACCCCTTGTTCTCGTTTCATTTTCCCTGAGCTTGCGGATATTATCCATAAATTATTCAGCTACTCGATCTGGAAATTCTTTGATCCTCGAATGATTGGGTTGGGGATATATTGTGTGGAACGATTCTGATACAGTTATAGCCTAAAGCGAGACGAAGTAATCAAAGTTTTTAAGTAGATATTAAGTTCGTGATAGCTCCGCGAGGGCGCTTGGGAGCGTGATAAACGTCAGATCAAGGACCAGCCCATCATTTCGTTTGATTATTATCCACCGGATAAACACTCGCCAGCGTTAACCTCAAAGCAAATCGTTGGGGCATAATTTCATAGCTGCGAACCGCTGCTAATGGTAATCAAACAAGAAGTTAATTGGGTTAAATCGCTGCGCCGAATCCGGCAACCGAATCGACACAAGCTGCGTTAGTATCAACGAAGAGTTATCATCGACTGGCTGGATTCTACTTTTCGTCCAGTGGAAGAGACGAAAACCCAGCACTTTTTAGCGTGGAATGTGAATTTTTAAATGATGGTAGATGGTTGCGTACTGAAAGAGACTCCAATAAACTGTTGCCCCTCAACTCATGCCAACCCTAAGAAATAGGTGCTGAAAACTTAAGAATCGCCGTATCTCGATAATGAATAGCCCAATCAAAAAAGTTTTCAAACGAAAGTTGTCTGGAATAATAAAATTCGTATAAAGTTATCTGACGTCCAACCCCCTATCTTTGAAAACAGCGGCACAAAAACGAGTCGAAAATCCGGGGTTGATGCGGGTCCTTGTCTGGGTCAGTGGTGCTCTCGTGTTTTTGTGCCGCTATTTTCAAAGATAGAGGATTGGACGTTAGATAACTTTATACGTATTTTCTTATTTCAAACGACTTTTGTTTGAAACATTTTTTGATCGAGCTTTTAATTATCGAGATACGGCGATTTTTAAGTTGTCAACCCCTGTTTCTTAGGGTTGGAGCGAGTTGAGGGGCAACATTTTATTGGGGTTACATTCAGTATGCTACCATCTACTTTCAGTCGAAAATTCATATTCTCCGCTAAAAAGTGCTGGGTTTTCGTCTCTTTTGCTGGACTATTTACGCGTTGCACGGTCTAGGCCGTCGGGTCTTACCGTCGATTAACCGATAAAGTTCTCGCTTGGCCGGTATCAGATAGCTCTGAAGATACGCGTACACGCGTCCATTAGTCGCCGTGAATGTTCAAAGTAGCCGAGGTCAGTCGTTGTACGTTTTTGCTCGTTCTACCATGTGAAGTGACCGCGAAGCTTTTGGCAGAGCAACGGGGTCGTAAAAATGTGACAGTCGCTCAATTTCTTTGCGCGATCGTTGATCAATGTCGGGGGTGTTAGAGGCGATTCCGAGAACCCGCGCAGAAATTCATTGGGAAGTCTCTAGATTAGTCTAGATCCTACCACATTTCTATAGGGTTTTGATAGAGACGCCTCACATAGAAAGTCCACATTAGAATCAAAGTGGACACATTGGACGTCATTGGAGATTTTTTATTTGAGGTGCTGGCGAACAAAACCGGACTTGTCCATACTACGCCGCCTTTTTTTACTCATCGTGCGTTTCAAGGACACCTTGATTAGCTCACGAAATATTTCGCATCAATTTCGGATCTAAACACCTCATATTTTGAAAACTGCCTTTTTGAGCGAAATGGCAGTTTTAGGCACAAGTATAATTGAAATATAAATCAATATTTAATTTGACGTAGTGTGGACAAGTCCAGTTTTATTGGCCAGCTCCTCGTTAGAAATTCTCAACCGGAATTTGTTGGATCTTCCAAAAACGATATCCTTTCGTGATCCCATGAACAATTTTGTTGGGGAGTCCCAAGATGCAAATGTGATCTCTATAAGGATTTGATAGGGACATCGCAAGTAGCGAGTCCTCATTGGGATCTAATTGAACTCTGCACTGTTCCCTGATGAACGCCGTTTGAGAATTCTCACCACGTTCGAATCGTAAATATGCGAAATGTCACAAGAAAAAACTCGGTGTGTTGAAACATAACCTGCACGCTTCGTGAACGTGTACGTGTGTGGTGACATTATGTCAAAGTGCAATGAAATAAATAACGAACGATGATTAAAGTGGACTTTCAGTGATGTGACTCACATTGGTTTATAAGGTGTACTTTTTTAAGCGATTTATACTTTTATGAGATAATATTTTTACTTTTTTAAAATCCTATCATTTTGTATATCTATTCATTTTGTTTAGAAAATTCAACGTACAGAATTCGAGGGGATCCATCAATAATCATATCGGATTCTGTTAGATGATGTGGCAATCCTCTAGGATTAAAATTGGATTCGTATATTGGATTCGAATGGGGAATCCCTTTTAGAATCCAATGTACGAGCGTGACGTTTTCGTATGGGGATAGAATGCGATGGCCCATTGGATCTCTATCAGGGAGTAGAGACAAGTATGGGAATCTAATTGGATGCCCACGACAATTTCTGCACGGGAAATGGTGGAGGATATGAACATATCTCTGCGTACGGTTAAACTGCAAGGGCTGCTTTGTCCGTAAATTTAAAATTATTACAAATTTTACTGCAGAATGTTTACATCAATTGAACCAGGTGGAGGAATCATATTTTTTTTAAAACTGGTCTGTCTGTCTATCCATCTGAATGTTTGTGTGTTGATAACTAGAGAACTACTGAATTTATTTCGATGAATCTTTCACTGAAACGCAGCTTAGAGTACGAAATGTGATTCAGACTGATGAGCATAACGCTATGTAATTAATTACAATCACAATTGGCGAACATACAAACAAACATGATGTTCGTAGTGAGCAGGCAAAAGCCAATAATAAACCAGCACCAAAAGACAAACAAATAAGCGAATACAAAAACTAATGATCAAGAAAACAAATACGTGAACATGCAAACGAACAAGAATTTATTAATAATCGGGAACTGGGTGTGATTCTCAGATTTGCATAAATTATCTTGGCAGGCCATTATTTTTGACAACAGAAAATATAAAAAATAAACAAACACATAAAATATCGTCATAAAACCAAATGAACAAACAAACAAGAGCTTGTAAATAATGAGAGGCAGGGAGAAAGGAATTTTAATAGGTAAACATTTCACACACATGTGGTGCCGGCCCTTTTTACAAGCTTTTTTTCAACTTGCTTGTTCGTATGTATTTCCGGTTCAAAATTTGTTATCGATTTTGCAAGCACGTGCTGGCATCCGATTGATCTGAAATTTGGCATACCTATGTAACTTCGGTAACAATGCAATAATATGGTCCATGGAGCTATCAAATAAATAATATGTAATTAATATGTAACATGTGAATAGCCCAAGTGAATAAAATTTAATATTAAACAGATGAATAAGCACAAGTGAAGGTATTAAGACAGATAATTAAACAAATTCTAATGCTAAAAAGTACAAAATAAATAAAATAACGCAATTCAAAAATTAACGTTCAAAAACAAGCTTTTATTTATAAACTATTGAACAAAAAATTAAAAAATAATATTTAGTGTATGAAGTTAAATAAGAAACCTACAGAAGAATCCCATCCTTGCCCACTGATCAAAGGCCGGCAGTACATACTTAAGGGGTTACACCTAGTTGGCATTTTTGAAAAAATCATTTTTTCGTTTCCGACGGATTCGTATAATATAACCTTTCAAAAATATTCTCTAAAAATGTCAAGTCGGTCCGTTGAAAATTGGGGGAGTTATGAGCGTTTACAGATAGGTCCGCTTACAGCTTTACCGTTACAAGTAAAAACTTTAAACGCGTTTTTCTCGAAATGACTTTTTCAGAATCGGTGACCAAAATATCTCAAAAACGGCTGAACCGATCTGCGTGAAATTTCACAGACTTTTACAGACTTTATGGAAGGATTTTTTTTTCATTGCATATTTTTTTTATATCAAGGAAAATAGAGTGTTTTTTCAACGAAATTCCGACGATCACTTTCGATCGGCGACCATTTTTGCAAAAATCATTATTTTATTGAATCCTTCGATTAAAGACTAGATAATACGGTACAAAAACTAAATTCATTTGGTTTGTTTATTCCAGACGATTTGTTTCCGAGCTGGAGTGGTCACCGCGAAGGACCTTTTTTGCACAGCGGACTGTGCAATTTACTCTATCTCCATCGGTTGTAAATATTTCTCAATAAAAACATTGTCAAAGATACTTGAAACGATACCCTTTACTACGAAAAAAGTAAAAAATCTGCACCCATTTCCCGAAAAAAATCACGTAAGCACCCCTTTCTTCCGGCCACGAACTAGGTGCAACCCGTTAAGGTAGTACCTCCACAGAAGAGTTGAATTAAGAAATGGTTGAAATTTGACGTATACGTTATTTAATACATTATCCAAACATCTGTGCAATTTGAATAAGTTTGACCACCCCAAACCTGAGATATTTACACTTAAAGTTGGTTTAGTTCACACAAATGCGTTATGATGGACAAACAGAGCATCATTAATTCTACCGTCAAAACTAAAATTAAGAAATTGATAAAAAACGAGGATAAGCTGCAGTAAGATATCACGAATAATGTGAAAAAAAATGAGAATGATTCACCATCTAGTTTCCAAGATATAACCATGAGAAGCCTTCACAATTTTGATGCAAAGCCTGGAAAAAAAACAATTGGGGCAAAGCCTGGACAGGCCCGGCAAAAAGTTTACTGGCAATGGTCGATCAAAAACACAATACAAAATATATTTTACGGCAATAAATGATATCCATCGTATTATCTACTAGTACCGAGTCAATATTGCGTAGTTTTTGATTTTATTCATTACTAATTAAACCAATTATCAATCTTTTAAACATGAGCATGGTATGTAAACTTTTGGTTGAGATTTTCGCAGAGGAACTACCTTAATGAAACTTACATAAACATAGAACTTCAATAAATTTTAATATTTTTTTTTTAACTCGAGGCGTGGAACGTCATTTAAATAAAAACTTGAAATAAAGCCTCAAGCATTTAAGAAAATAGTTACATTTTTTGAAGTTCTATGTTTATGTGTGTTTTATCAAGTATGTACTGCCTGCGCCTTTGATCAGTGACTAAGGATGGGATTGTTCTGTAGCTTTATTATTTAACTTCATATACTAAATATTAATGTTTACCCTTTAGTTCAATAGTGTATAGATAAAAGCTTGTGTTTAAAAATACTTTTTACGTTTATTTTTTTCTGCCTTATGTAATATTTTCCACCAACCCTTACAAAATAAAATAACGAATTTAAAATCGAGGGGAAAGAGTTGCCTTTGCGTTGGTAGGATTTCAACGCTAGTGAAACTGAGGCCATATCAAGTTCACATATATATATATATATATATATATATATATATATATATCCAGGGAAATAGAGAATTTCCGTATTTGACGGCACTTTCACGTGAACGAAGCCTGTATTATTACATCGTACGATCTCCATCATCCACAGTACATCGTACAGATTCGTATATGTAGATTCCGTACAGCAAACTGCTCGTAAACGTTATCGATCACGCATCATCCCGTGCGGTTTGCGGTGAGGCTAACGCAACGGAATGAAAATGGGGGAACGAGATAGACTCTGGCCAAACTGGAAAGCCACATTTACCCAACGAGTCCACCTTGCTCTATTTTCATAGTGCTCAATCTCTCTAATGTCCACGTCGCGATATAAGTCTCTATAAATAAGATGGACTTGAATAGCTCACGTGAAGCGGTATTCGTAAGATTATAATGCTCGACATGCGACCAGGCACGACAGCTATTTTGAATGCCTGACGATTAGACTTTTTTTATTGGACTTCCTGGCTGACATTGCGGATCCTAGAGATACCACGTAAAAAGGGCCTTAAGGTGGTGGAGTTGTATTCCCGGAGTGAAAATGAGGGAAGTTTCGGTGAAAATCTTGGGAAACATTTTGACAGCTTTTCGCTGAAGGTTGAAGGAAAAGTTCGGGGAGCAAGGTTGCGAGGCAAATATAAATTTCAGGCCACCTGCCAAGGGATTGGAAAGGTTGAGCTAGAGTTACGATTTTAAGGGCTTACATACACTTGGGTTGGTAAAAAAAATCGATTTTTCAAAAAGGTCCTCATTCGAAAGTACTATCCTTTCAGTGTCTACCCTGGAAATTTGATGAGGAAATTCGCAGAAATGACGAAGTTATAGCGTTTTGTAACTGATCGGGTGAGCAACGACTAACGGCCCGGGCAAACTTTAAACGCGTTTTACACGAAACAGTGTGCTTAAAATCGGTAACAGAAATATCTTTGCAACTACCGAACCGATCGGGATCAAGTTTTGCACAGTTATACTTTACACAAAAATCTCGTATTTTTCGAGCCGTTTTTCCAATACCTGGCATAGTTTTTTTTCATCATAAGTCCCATAAAATGCGGCAACTTTGAACAGGTTTTGGATGTTTTTTGTAGGTAACTTTTTTTAACATCCTAGATACCAACATTTCTTGCTCCAATAGAACAGTGTGTCCTTTGGTATCAGAAAGTCAAGCTCCACCAACCCCTCGCAATTAGATATATACATTTTCTTAAGGGGGGATTGTCTTTTTTTTCGCAAAATTTACCGCTTTTTGGGAATTTTTTTGTGAAGAAAGTATACAACGGAAAACTTGTGAAACTTGGCATATAGTTTTATTAATCTGTTTACTACATACAAACAAAATTTTAAACAATTTCAAAAAAAAATCCGCCTCCCACCCCCCTCGACTCGCGATGGTCCTTTTTTGATGGTGTGCACGATTTCTAAAAAAATATACAACCGATTGCCTTCAAATTTGGACAGAATGCTCAGCTGACATCCTTTTATCGTTTGATGAAGCAAAAAAGCAATACGTTTAATAGTTTTTTATTTATAACAAAAAATCGATCAATTTTTTTCGAAAAATCGATACTTCAAGTTCAAAACGTCACCAAATCGTCAATTTTTTTTCCCCCTTCATCGAACGATAGCTATATGTGTCTAAAGTAAAATGCTTTTTGGGTTTTTGTTGCAGGATGAACGTGAAGGCTGTAATCGTGCACACCATCAAAAAAGGACCATCGCGCGTCGAGGGGGGTGGGTGGCGGATTTTTTTATGAAATTGTTTAAAAAATTTTTTGTATGTAGTAAACAGATCAATAAAACTATATGCCAAGTTTCACAAGTTTTCCGTTGTATACTTTCTTCACAAAAAAATTCCCAAAAAGCGGTAAATTTTGCGAAAAAAAAGACAATCCCCCCTTAAGTGTCAACGTAGCCCCGAGTGTGGGTCTTCTTTGACAGGGCATTGAAATGCAACTTATGTCAAAGATTAAGGGTTACTTTGAAATTGTTTGATAAAAAATGCAATATTTTATGCATTATACATGGAATTAAATGAAAAACAACGATTTTTTATAACCAAATTGTAATCATTATTAAGGCCGCAGAAGTCGAACAATTTTCGTCCAATTGACTTGAAATTTTAATTGCAGCTTCTTAGATTGCTTTAACAGTCAAGTATGAGCGCTTTTTTTCAATTAATCGAAAATTGTTAAAAACATATCACTTTTACGATGAAAATTATGGTCGAAAAAATGAACTTTTTTTAAAACTCGTCTCTATTTTTCTTTGAATTATTTTTTAATTCCCCCCGTACTTGACTGCTAAAAATAATATACTTAACGACTATATTTCACTCTTAGTTCTGGGACTAAATGTACGAAGTTCTACTGCGCGCCGCGGAGAGGGGTGGCTGTAAAACAGTAGTGCTACAGTGCCTCGTGTGCCGCCATTTTGTATACTTTCGACAAATAGTTTTTTTTACATACTTTAACATATACCTTATAAAACCTAAGAGCTCTTTTGACCATGCATTTGATTCCTTTCTTTTGAAAAATCCAATGAAAACGGTCGAAAATAGGTTACAGTGGTGCTTTCCCTTAAGGAAATATTTGACATAAAAATATCAAGTACCTGGGGTGCTATTATAGGCACTTAATGAGTCTTCTAATTGTCATTGAGATCAAAATCGACTTGAGCAACATTACAATCAACTTTAGCAACATTATAATAAACTTGAACAACAAATTGTTGTTTAAATTAATTCCCCGCACCCGCCGCCCGCCACAGAAGGTGAAGTGAGCTCGCTGCACAAACATTTAAAACGTACTTTGGCGCTCTGTCAAAGTAGCCCCAAAAAGTGTCAATGTTACCCTGAGTGTCAAAGTAGTGCCGTTTTACGGTACTGAACAATTTTGAGGCGAAAAATCACCTGTTTTATTCCAATGACCGCCATGACCCCACAGAAGTAGATTTTTAAATTCCGGCTCGAATAGTACTAGTTTCATCCATCTACTTTAAGAAACACATATTTTTTTCGATAAAAAATGGCAGAGGCACGTCTGGTATCGCGAACGCTGTCAACAAAAACACGTCCCGGGAAAACGACTGTAACTTTTTTACGGTTTGAAAATTTTTAACCAAATTTTCACATAATGTAGTTAAAATGTCATACTTTAAGGCGTTACCCCCACTTGTATCGCAAAAAAGGCCTTTTTCATGAATTTTTTTAAAGAAAACTACAAAACTTTTTTAATCGATCAATATACCATCTTAAAGAACACATCTGGGAGAACTTTCAGTAATTTTTTTAGTGAAAAATATTACATTGTTTAGTGGCAAATGGCCGTCAATGAAATAATGTTTTTATATACACGGTTTGTGGTGACCAACATTGCGGCGAAGTGGATCATCTGAAAAAAAAATGCGGATGGATTTAGTCGAATATAAGTATAAATTAGTCTTTAATCGAAGGATTTTAAAAAATATTCATTTTTCAGAAAATGGCGGACAGTCAAAGTTAATGGTTCGATTTTAACGAGAAAAAACGGCCGTTTTTTGGCTATAAAAGGGCCATTTTTTTCGAAAAAAAAATCGGACGATTAAAGACTACATATTTATGTATTAAATAAGCCTGCAAAATTTCAAGAAGATCGGTTCATTAGTGTTCGAGTAATCTTGGTCACCGACTTCAGAAATGCCATTTTGAGAAAAGCGCGTTTAAAGTTTCAATTTCAGTTTACACGAATAACATTTTTTTTTTTGTAAACTTACATAGAATCATCTATTCCGGGCCCGTTTTTATAAATTCCAGTCTATTATATGAACGTTGTGAATGCCAGGTATACGACCCTTTTCATCGAACGATGCATTGAAGGTCGGAGGGAGGGTCGAGCGCGCCAGACGGCAGACTAGCCGGTCATTTACACAACGGATTCTTCTCTTTCAACGCTCATATCTCAGTCAATTTTGTTCGGATCGACTTGACATTTTTACGACATATTCTCAGTTACGTATACTTCAAAAAATGCAATAAAAAAAAATCGATTTTTTCAAAATCGCAAGTGGGGGTAACCACTTAACAGGTATATCATGGTTGTGCAATAAAATTCAGTTTTATACACAACAAAATTCTCAAACATAACCTTACTTTTAGCCGTCTCAGGTGTACGCAAGCCCTTAAGCAGGAGGCCAGCTTTTTTTTGTCTTGACGACAGACTCAGGAGGTGTTCTCGCTCGAGTCCTTTGGCCTGGACTTTCGTTGCAACCCTTGTATCATGACGTCGTTTCGTCGGCCGTCGAGACCCGCCTCTCTCTCGTAATTGCGTACACGCGCAGCCTACGCACATACGCTGTAAGTTTGCTCGCGTCACGAGGGCACAAAGCACTTTATAATTATACTAATAATCACCCCCCCCCCCCCCCCCCGGCCACCATGACTTTGCACGACGAGACGGCGAACTTAATTGTTCCGATAATTATACAACTTTGCACGCGTAGGCTTGGAAAAGCGACGTGGAAACGAGCAAGAAGTTACATTGTTGCGGTTGCTACGAGTTTCAACGGGGTTGAACATACCGTGATAAAATGACATACCCACCCCCGAGGAGCCGCTATTGAGTAAATTTACTATATGAAGAAAATGCACACTTGAGAAAATGGCACGCATTTACAAAAAAAAATCAACATTTCACGCAACATTTCTGTAAAATGTGGATTGAAAAAGTAGTTTTTTTCCAATTTTTCATAAACAATTTTCGTCAAGTAGAAGGTACCAATATTATCAATATTTCTACCAACTTCCAACTCAATCAGCTCAATAGTTTTTGAGTTATCCTGCACGCCAATTTCGCTTTGAAACATTGGAAAAATATTCTACATATATAGTTCTATCGTTTAAAGAAGAAAAAAAAATCGATTTTTTGATCGTTGTAAATGTATTTCCCGCCTTAACGAATCAGTGAATCAATCCCGAATGTTGGCCTGAGAAAAGCCAAACCAAAACGCATCCAATTTTCATCCCCATATCAGCATTTCTATAAAACTCCCATTGATCCTAACCAAAATTGGTTTTCTTCTCAGCCGAAGCTAACGAAACATTTGTCTGCCTTTGATTATCCATGAGAGGCCCTCCATTGTGTGCGAAAGCCCCATAATCGCGCCCTTCCATCCATCTCACTCAGCTCCCCAACCGGTAGTGTTGCAGCAAGAGTTTGCCATCATCCACTTTCGCTTGTTCGTTATACTCGGCACGCCATACGAGGCAGCCGGAAGTGCGCAAGGAAATGAAAAAGAAAACTGAGCACGTTACCCTACGGCTGTACGTACATGGACAAGGCACAGAGAGGCCGTAGTTTACATGTACACACGAACAGATAGGCCAGTATCGGGGGTGGAAAAGCTCACCGTTGCTAAATTGCTGACTACCGTGTCGGAATCGTACGGTCATGGAGGGAAGAGCAAAAGCACCACGCGCCACCCTCCATGGCCACGTACAGCCCCGTCTTGCGAAAGAAAAAGAGAAACTGAAGGTGGAGAGATATCGAGAGAGAGAGAGAGAGAGAGAGAGAACACCCCCAAGGGTTCGCTTTGTCGGCCTACAACATGCCGTTGGCGTTTTGCCAATTTATCCCAGGATCGCGCGAGCCAACGAATCTCTCCATACCGTTTATACAGTATATGGAAATGCAACCACCCTGGCCCAAACTCGCTCCCATTCCCCATTCGCGAGGGCTCTGATTCCCGTTCTCCAAGGACGCGTCTGCAAACACATATGGCTCCGTGGTGGTGCGTCCGTTCCTCCACATACGGAGCAAGTCACCGAAAGTACACAAGCATACCGATCAAACCAACGTTCCGTTGCCGAAAAAGAGAACTTGGCGCTATCCAACACGCCACGTTTATCTTCGTTGAAGTTCACCATCTTCTTTCCTCCCGTGCTCTTTATTTTCCAGGGATTTCTCGCCGTTTCCTCGTTCACCAGACATTTGCTTAATTTACAGGATGCGAGAAGGATCGATCGATAAAAAAAGAAACTTCGGGCTCCATTTCCTTCCGGCGTACATGGATTTATCACCAAGCATCGTGAATAAGTTGGTTTCCTATCTTTCGAAACGTGCCTGCCGACCACCGAGTCAGTCGATGGCCATTCGGTGAATCCGGTTTTTTGCCACGTTTCGTTGTATTCAAATGGCAGCTTCGAGCCTTCACTCTGCTTGTTCAGATACGCACTCCCCCGGAGATGATGACCGATAAGTCATGCTGATGAGGCACAAAAAATACGCTTCCACAGGCACATGTCTCCTGCAGTGATTTTACGGATATATTTCCCCCGGGTAGAAACGGAGAGGACCCTTCGGCTTTTTACCTCAGTCCATTTGTTCATGATCTCTCTCTTTCTCGATTCGCTCGAGTATCGAATCGCGAAATGTCAGGCCATAGACATACGCAGTTACGTCGCGGTGGAACATCTTCGATTTCCCGGAGGGTCTTCCCAACCGATGGAACAACAGGGTATCATGATACGTTGGGGGCGAAACAATGTGAAGGAGAAGCTTCGATACACGGGAAATTCAGGACGGTTGATACCGCGACTCTGGTTCATTTTAGATTGCCTCGTATCTCCAATGACCTTCAGTGATATTTGCCTTTTTTGCATTGCGAGATCAGCCAGCGTTTCATTTTTTGATGTCATAAAGTGCCCGGAAGTTGCTGATTATGTGAAGTCAAAAGTTCTTTTTGATGTCTACTCTTTGATCTGTTGGTAATTCTTTATGAATGAACATCCAATATCCATGAAATTTCAACATCCAACGTCCATTAGGATTTCTAAACAGCGGCGATATCTTGTTCAAAAACCTATTGGCACTTGGATCCACTTGCTACATAATTGCATGTCGGACTCCCCTCGGTTACGAGCTCCTGGAGACGATGTGCTTGTTTATAGGCGGGGAAAACGCGAAATCCATTCGTCTCCGTTGAGTAGGGAATTGCAGCTAGAATCTAAGATTAGTTTATGGTACTTTCCGTTGTGTTGGTACATTCAGCGTTGCGTAAGTTTCTCGCCGGCAAGAACTATGTATGCCTTCTATTGTGTGTGTACAAACCGTGGAGTCACGTTCGAGATTCGAGAGTCTCTCCTGCGCGCGGGCAAATAACGAACAGTCATTCCATCGTGATTTTGCGTTAGAAACTAACTTCGCGGAACGAGCGACTTCCCGCTCTATATAGATGCCATCGAGGGAATTCTGTTCAGCCTCCCAATCGCGGCGTCACGACGTTATGAGATTTCATTTATGATTATAAAACGCCTTCGTATAATGCCCTCCCAATGTGAGAAGATATAGCGTGTCTAACTGCCGGAGAATGCGCGGTCTGGAAAGAGGTTTGGATATTCTCGAAATGATTGCTTATTGTGGCCGTGTCAAATTTCCCGTTACGAGATCGTACCAGTGAGACTTTTGATACGAGTAATAATAGCTGGTGAATAACGTCGAGAATCACCGATCACGGCCGTGATTATCGTACCGTTGAATAGTACGCGATGAAGAGTCGTAGTTCGCGTTCTCGCCGGTAGATGGCCAGCCGCGGTGGCGCTTCGCTTCGGTGGAGCACCCAATCCAAAGTCTCTGCAAAGGACGAGCAGCTCTTTCCTTCACATTTATACAAACGCGTGTGCCTTATCGAAGCATTTGGCATTTTGGGGACAAGTTGGAACAGTTTCAAAATATGGCAATCACCATGGATTGTTCTTGCGAGCGATTTTGAACTGTACGAAATACGTGTGTCTTCCCAAAGTCAAAAAGCAATTTACCGCTTCATCCCTCGCCACTCGGGTGTCCTGTAAGCCCCGTGAGTTCTTGGGGAAACGCTCGATGTCATCTCATCAGGTCTGAGCAAACGAGGCCTCGTTCACCGGAAAAGTCTGGTGGAGGCGAGAGCGAACATGGTGTCTCGTATAATAGAACAGCGGGCACAGGACTCCAAAAGAACATATACATCTAGTCTTAAAGAGCTCGCCCTACCCTGATGTTTTATCGTTAAACGGTTTTTGTCTCATCTCCATAATCCTCGGTGTGTCTTTGTTATGTTTTTTTTCTTCCTCTTCGCTATCATGAACCATCGAGGGTCCAACCGTTTTTTCCACCTTCAAGAGTGGTTCGGTTAATATACAGCATCAATGAAGTATTAATTCTCATAATTGGACAACTTTTCTCAATTGGTAAACAGTTTTTGTTTTTAATTTTCTTAAATCAACATTGACGGGCTTTTGAGCGAGGAAACTTTTCGGAGTCGCCCAACTCGACGGCGAGACAGTTTGCGGAAAATCAAACATAGTGGAGTCCAGGAGCGGGTTTATTTATTTTATTTGGCACTAACTTTTGCCAGTGGCCTCGCTCGGCTGGATGTCGGAAATTTAGTTCATGTGCACGTCGGAAATTCATTTTAAAGTGATGTCGTATCGCGCTTTCTAATTATAAAAACAAAATCTTTGAATAGTTAAAAATGAACAAAAATCTGTATAACTTTATACATACTCATAATCCCTCCACCAGAAAAAAAAAACAAAAAATTAAGTCAAACAATGATACCGTGATCCAGCCCTACCCTAATATCAACCTTAAGGGCTTATACCTATTTGAAATTTTGGAAAATATCGATTTTTGGTTTTCGACGGATTTTCAAAATCTAACATTTCAAAAATGTTCTCTGATAATTCCAAGTCGATCCGTTCAAAATTGAGGGATTTGAGGGCGTTTTTCTCAGAATGACTTTTTCAAAATTGGTGAACACGATATTTAAAAAATCGCTTCACCATTTAATTTCAAACTTTACAAGCTTCTTTTTGATATCGAAGAGCAGTGCTCGAACGAAGGAATTGTTTTTTAAATGCATGGTTTTTTTTTATCAACGAAAACAGACGGTTCGTTCTCCGAAAATCAATACTTTTGCTTAGGACTGCGGCCATTTTTTTGAAAATCATTATTTT
>OY723386.1:40132276-40142276 GCA_963210295.1 Ophion ellenae | reverse complement strand
TTGAAATCGGCACGCAGCAGAACTCGAACAATTTCCGTCCAATTGACTTGAAATTTTGACTGTAGCTTCTTAGATTGTTTTAACAGTCGAGTGCGCGTTTTTTTCGATTAATTGAAAGTTGTAAAAATTATATCACTTTTGATATGAAAATTATGGCCGAAAAAACGAACTTATTTTCAAGTTCGGCTCTCTTTCTTTTTTTATTATTTTGTAATTCCCCCCCCGTACTTGACTGCTGAAACTAATATAATTAACGAAAATATTTCACTCTGAGTTCCAGGATTAAATTTACAACACTTCTACTGTGTGCCGAGGGTTGGCTGAAAACCAGTAGTGCACCGCCATTTAACATTTTTTTGACAAATATATTTTTTTAAACGTACTTGAATATATGCCTAATAAAACCGAAAAGCTATTTTGACCATGTATTTTATACCTTTCCTTTAAAAAAATTCAAAGAAAACAGTCGAAAATGAGCAGTTGCAGTCGTGTCCTCCCTCAAGGTGGTACGAGCGCACGATTTTGATTTCTATAGATTTTGTTAGTGAGATAATGGGTTTTAAAATTGCAACTTTCAAGAGTGCACGGTCTGCATAGAAATTTAGACACAATAATTTCCCGTAAAATATATTTGTCCCCTATAATAAAGAGTTTGCGCGGCATATTTAAAATAATACTTTATTTGGAAGTAAGTAATTTTCAATCGAACAAAGTTTTCAATTATTTATGAACGAACCAACACTTTTATTTGTTAATGGATATCTCATAAACAATATAAAATATTAATATTTATAATACAAATATTTTTTTTATGATAAAAGTTTTTAACTTTAGGAACACGATAATTATTTTTTTCTCGAAATACTGAACGATACTGTTTTGCGGTGTTGCCATATGTCTTCTTATTATAGGGGACAAATGTTTTTACGAAGAATTATTCCGTCTTCACTGATCGTTTTTAGCAAAACTGAATAGTAAAGGCAATCCAAACTTTTGACACTGTTTCCCTAACTAGTTTGCTATCTAAACATAATTTTTTTTTCTTCAAAATTTATAAACACAATAGAATGGCACGACGAATTGTGTGACTTGACTTTCGGTCAATGCAGACCGTGCAGTGTTAAGGCAGTAGTCTGCTTTACAGGCTTCAAAAAATCTCTTTGAAGAAGCGGAAGGATTATTGTATGGCCCGGGGATAGCTGATTAACATCTAATTAGTGTAAGTATCCAAAAACTTATATTTTTTTGGACCGAAAACTTTAAAGCCCGTTTTCTCGAGTTTTCATTTTCACAAGTTTTAGAAAACGGTGCCGGCGATAGCAAAAACAATATATGTCCGATCGAAAAAAATCAAAGTGATCTAGCTTCAGTATTAAATTATCTTCTATTTGAACTAAAAAAGTTGGACAAAAGTACTATTTAAATTACTTGTTTTGCAACTTAAAGTGAATTTTTTTTTCAAAAAAGTGAATTGTTTTTTCAAACTTCGAAAAAATTTGGAATTTCATCATTTCTTCGGTATTTTTTTAGTTCATATAGAAAAGGAACTTATAAAAACTAAAAAACAATTTGGTTCGACTGTTTCAGATGCATCGCACGACCTCCATCACCGGCACCGATTTACAAGTGCAGACTCCAGGCGCCCCAAAAAAATCGTTACAACTTTGAAAAATTTCAATATTTTTTAATAATAAAAATTGTTTTTTAAAGCTTGAATATAATACACTATCGTCTCAAAATTTCGTTTACCGCAATCATTTCCTTCCCTTTCAAAAAAATTGCTAAAAAAAGGCTTTTTTCGGCTTCTAAAGCAGACTACTGCCTTAACAGTTGCAATTTTAAAACCCATTATTTCCCAATCTAAATAGTCGACTGTTCTGAAATTTCACTCAAACAAGCACAATGATATGAAAAATGTCCGATTAAAGTGTGCACAAAATAAGATTAGTATACTTGTATATTGGGTACACGCTTATGCGTTGGGGCATGCGTAGACCGAGCATTAGCGAACCGGACGTAACTCTCAAAATTTACTAGCGTACAATAACGAGATTAACAATATCAATTTGTACCGTTATCATTAGACCAGTACGACCGGCATGGCATGCTGCATGACCGTCACCTATCCACATATTGGCCCACGCCAACACAGCTTAAACATTGAAGATCGCCAAATCGACACACCGATCGTGCGTCCATTGCCGTCGATTTCATTCACATATGTATGAGTGGATAAATGAAGGATTGAAATCTCATTCACTTGCGATCATCAGTTTCGATGCAATTCCTCTTCGTTTTCATAATCCGCTTATTGAATTCGTGGCGCGGACAATGAGCACGATTCTGCGCCACAGCAAATCATATTTCATATATTCGCGGCACTCTGTAGCTCGGGTTATGATTACACCCCGTGATTATCAATATTTCCTGCAACTAAAGGGCGCTCCGAGCGTTCATCACTGGGAAATTCACTAGGGCCCCGTAACGATTTACGAAACGATAGGGGGCTCTGCTATGACTATGTACAATCGCTTAATTGCCCATCGGGAATATCTATATATATATATATATATATACACACAATATGAATCGTTCGAAAGTTCATGCGATCGCGCGCAATTGCAATCATGAGAGCGCGAGTCACGCAGCTTTTCCATTAGGCTTCCTGCTTTCCTTTTTCATTTTTTCCATCGCTCGTGCAATGAAAAAGCGACGGCGAAGTTTCAGTATGTTTTAGTCTGAACTTTTGTACGTCGCGTGCAGTATCTTTTTCCGTGTGAACATATTTTCGCTGAGACCGCATCCCTCTATACAGGGTGTTCTAAATTTCAGATCAGTAAAAGTCCCACGGTTTTCGAAAGGAAAATCACCTGCTTTTGATTTTTCGGATGTTATTTCCACAAATGATAACTTGGTTTGACCCGGTTGTTAAAAAAAATATTCTTGCTTATTTGTTTTATCTAGAAAAGTCTTCCTTTTTAACCTTGTGTGTTAAGGAAAGTTTATGAAAAAGGATCTTACGCAGAATTTTCATACAAATTCGAACATCTGACTTTGTTAGCCTGCGGTGTAAAAAAAATGTACTACGCATATCGTGCTACTTCGAAAAGTTACTTAATTGTTGTCGATTCATATCATTTGTATAAATGGCACGCGAAGAACCAAAAGCAGATGATTTTGTTTGAAAAATAACACAAAGGCCAAAATGTCGAAAACCGTGGGATTTTTACTAAACTGAAATTCCAGCATATAGTAGGCCGTGATCTGACCTACTTATCCATTCAGAACAGGACACCCTGTATGTGTATAAGGGTGGCACAAATTTGAGCTCTATTTTTTTCCTTTTTTTCACCATCCAATTATCTTCTTCAGAGAAAAAAAAAATTGTCGCCAGATCTGCGAGCGGTCAAAAAATATTGAGAGGTCGCTCAAGACTCCCAGAATAGAAATTTTCAGTAAAAAACCCATTTTTTTTCGTTCTCTTCTCACCCATGAATTTTACGCATTATAATTTCCAAACTACCCTCGCGAAAGCTCTAGCCGGCCAATTAATATTTAGTGGTCTCTCGAGAGTTTCGAAATTTCTTCGAAGGTTCTTCTACTGCTTTTATTGTATTGGTTAAAAAATTTCTCAAAAATCGCCTTTTTCGAAAAGCTTGGAGTGGCTGGAGTCCTTAAGCTACAATATACCTGGTGCACTACACCAAGGTCTCAGAAGTATGCGCCTTCCACTGGCTGGTTAAAGCACCAGCCGGTGCGCGGCTAAGCGGACACCGCTCCGGGTATCGGCCATCCACAACGCTCATTAACTCGAAGTGACGCCGGACTCGAACCCGGCCGCCCATCCACCAGTGTCGGTTCTCATAAAATGATCAAGTATTTTTAGATCTTTTTTGTTAGGATCACAATAGTCGTAGCTATATTTTTGGGGCACCATAGCCCTGTTAGTTTTTCTCTCATTATAATTGCAGCATATTCCGCCTATATATATACATATATATATATATATATATGTGTGTATATATATGTCTATACACAACATACACTTTAATCATCTGCTCATGCAATACCAGAAATTTTGCATCGCAGCCATTATCACAAGTTGTTGAACTGGAACGAAATAAATGAGCAAAATAATTGTGACAATAATAATAATAATAATAAAAGTCATAATAATGTGCAGTATATTTGCCAACCGATTTCCGATTATTTCCGTCCTTTATTTCGTTATATATATATATATATATATATATATATATATATATATATATATATATATATGTCCACATATTATAACGAAATAACTATATAACTATATACCGGATGCCCGATTTTAATCTCACACCAGATTCATCTTGAAAAATACTGCTCCGATCAAGTATTGAGTATAATAAAACCTTTAGGATTTAAAGGGGGGCGGTAAAGACAAAAAAATCATTCAATATTCAAAATGGCGACGTTGAGATGGCTGACATGTTTTTTTTAAATGGGATCATGCATTTTTTTTAACCGAACTATTTATGAGGCCTTGACTAACAATTCTTGTATTTGGGTGTGTTCGATAACCCACTTACACTTGGGATGTTGAAGACTTTACCTTCTCGTGGTACATTTTGGATAGCGCTAAGGTAGTAAGAAATGGTGTTCTGACCTAAAAATTATGAATGTATAAAATAACTTGCCCCAAAAAAATTGTTCGTTTTGGCCTGATGAATGGTTTGGTGAAAAAATGAATAATCCCATTTTTATAAATATGTTAGCCGTCTTAGTAAATATCTTAGTCATCGCCATTTAGAATTTGGACGAAAACATATTTTTTTTAACGTCCTCCTTCGAATCCAAAAAGATTTATTATACTCATAGTCCAGTAAAAGAGATGAAAATCCAGCACTTTTTAGCGTAGAATATGAATTTTTGAGTGAAGGTAGATGGTTGCATACTGACAGTTACCCCAATAAAGTGTTGCCTCTCAACTCGCCCAAACCCTAAGAAATACACTGAAAAGAAAAATTCGTTCATCCATCCAAAAATCAGTTGGTTTAACAAAATGTATCTTTAAATACGTTCAACTTGATTTTCGGTTGGCATGAAACACGTTTTGTCAATCTAAATCATAGTTTTAGTGGTGTGAACTGTAGCTTATTTAGCATGCCTGAGCAACTGTTAAAACAACAAAATTTCGAGATAACAAAATGCATTTTTCTCATTCAACGATTTTCGTTTCTCAGTGTAGGGGTTGAAAACTTAAAAATCGTCGTATCGCGATAATTAATAGCCCGATAAAAAAATGTTTCAATCAACAGTTGTTTTGAATAATAAAATACGTATAAAGTTATCTGGCGTCCAATCCCCTATCTTTGAAAATAGCAACCCCGAATTTTCAAATCGTTTTTGTGTCGCTGTTTTTAAAGATAGGGGGTTGGATGTAAGATAACTTTATACGAATTTTATTATTCCAAACAACTTTTGTTTGAAACCTTTTTTGATCGGGCTATTAATTATCGAGATACGGCGATTTTTAAGTTTTCAACCCCTATTTCTTAGGATTCGGCGAGTTGAGGGGAAAAATTTTATTGCGGTTACTTTCAGTATGCAACCTGCGGTCAGAGATTCATATTCTACCCTAAAAAGTGCTGGGTTTTCGTCTCTTTTACTGGACCATCAATACTCGATCGGAGCAGTATTTTTCGAGATAAATCAGGTGTAAGATTAAAACCGGGCATCCAGTATATATATATATATCCACACATATATGTATACGGAAGGAATAATCGCTAATCGGTTTGGCAAATATAATATAAATATATACACAAATTGATAATATTTGCCAAACGATTTGCGATTATTCCCTCCGTTTATTAGGGGTGCGTAACTACATGCACGTGTGTGATATACACTATCGGCCAAAAGTTTCCGGACACTTCAGGTAATTGCAAAATTGTATTAGAATAATATAATTAATTATACAGAGCCATATAATATCGTCGTAATTTGATAGATGAAATGAACTATATTATTCTAACATTATTTGGCAATTATCCAGTGATCGAAAGTTTCGCAATTATCTGAAGTGTTCGGAAACTTTTGGCCGGTAGTGTACATATATACGTTTCGCCCGGTCGTCTCCATCAAATCCAGCAAACGGTGAAATACGTATCGGGCAGTGGACGAATAAAATTACTTGCGCATATAGAATGAGAGCTTAAAGCGGAATATTGAATAAAAGGATGTAAAAAAGAAATTTAATGGGTACGTCCTCTACGAGATATATTCCCCGGTGCATACGATGTGATATGGAAGGAAAATGTGATGGAGGAGCAACGTTAATGAGATGGACATTTATTCGAGAAAACGCACGAGTCCTCTCTATCTGCTCCCCGGTCCGAGAAGAGCAAAGAGCGAGGCCACGGTGGGGCACGGGGGTGGAGACTCATAATTCCGGTAGCTCATTTATTGTTATTAAGGGGTTACGTGGATTTCGAAGCCAAAAATGCATATTTTCTGTATTCAATAAATATATATTATATAAATTATTTTATTCAAAATGTTAAGCACGTAAAAGAGTAACGTTTAACAATATCTAAAAAAAAATTAATCCAAAAATTTGGGACATTCAGCTGGTGGGACCTGGTTTCCGGAGATCCCTGAAAAAGTTGGTGGACACGATTTCTCAAAAACCGATCTTATTGAAATTTTGCACACTTCTTCAAAATAGCATTGACTAGTGATTGAACGAAGATTTTTTTTTCGATTACCACCAATTTTACAACGCCAAAAATTACCAAAAATTTTACAATTTTAGAAGTGTGAATTTTACCAAAAATTGAATTAGTTTACATACATCTTTATTTATTTTTAATCCTTCGTTCAATCACGAGCTTTACTTATCTAGTAAGAGAAAACATTTGGTTTTTTTTTAAATTAAGATAAAGCTATCATGAGTTATCCTGATCACCACGACGACCCTTTTTTTAGGGGTCTCGGGAAACCAGGTCCCACCGGCTGAATTTCCCAAATTTTTGGATGATTTTTTTTTCAAATATTGCTGAAATGTTGCTCTTTTATGTGCTTAACATTTTTAATAAAATAATTCATATATTATATTTTTTAATAGATAAAATATGCTTTTTTGGCTCGAAATCCCCGTAACCCCTTAATCGCCAAGCAACGTTTCCTTGGAGAGTTGTAGTTGACGGAAAGTTCGACGACCCTGACAGGCGAATCAATGATGAATTCTAAACATCAATTTTTAAAAAGAGTACGAGAATATGTCGATGTATACTTTGAAGACGACGGGGTGACCGGATCGAAGAGGGGGAGGACGTCGGGAGCGGCGGAGACGAGCGCAGAGTTAGTCGACCGCGAGGGAAAGTGACGAGGGAAAGTAATTGAAAGTCTCGGGACTTTCTTGCAAAATTGAAAATTGATGAATCGCTCTGAATTGAGTTATTATCGGGACAACTACGTTGAATTAGTAACGAGATGTAATGGGCTGTTTGATTGGTATACCGTGCAGGAATCGCAGGTTGAAGGTCCGAAAAATAATTGTGATTTTACATCAAACAAGTAGTCCATACACCAAGGCACTTTCTTACAATTAAATTTTTCAAATAACAATTGGGATGAAAAAGTGCATTTCATAGATAGAGATTTTAAATATAAGATGTTTAATTTTTTACTAGCTCCATTAGTAATGGAGATATAAGCGACGAAAATTAATTGCATCACCTCTCACTTATTGTTCCGTCTCTCTCATAAAAATGTTCTTTGTTCATTTCTCTATTAATAATGGAGCTAGCAAAACAAATTATACGGACATTTTTTATTGTCAATTCAAAAAGAAACATCTTGTATTTCGAACTTTTTTCTACAAAATTCACTTTTTCGTCACAATCATCATTATAACAATTAAATTGTTTATAACGAAAAAAGACGATTCTAGACCGAAACAAATGTCCTTTTCGTATTTCCCATACCCGAAATCACAAAGAACCACCGAAGACGTTGAGCAGACCCAAACATTTATACGAAAATTGTATACGGAAAAAGTGGATTTAGTACGTTTTCGTCTCTTGCGTTTATCTCGAAAGTATACTTTGCAATTTGGCGTACGTCATATCTCAAAATCTAATCGTCCGATTTACTTCAAATTTGGATTGAACATATTTTATGACATATTCAATTGACAGACCGGATGATTTTTTCGTATGTTCCTCCGTTTGTTAATAACAAACGTTTAAAGTCGTCATTTTATGTCGAAAATCGGAATTTTTTTCCAAAACAGTGCAATTTATCAAAAAATTTTAAATTTCGAAAAAGTATCCGGTGGGTTTGTAGCTTTGCCATTGTACTAAAAGTATATTTATTCATTTTTTGAGATTGAATGACAATGATTACGTTGTTCGTGTATATTTTGCAATTAAGGCGAGAAATCCCTTTAGAATTTTCAAAAAATCGATTTTTTTACATATTTCGAAAGTATGATACCCAAAGAATATACTGACCAATGGAAAACTCGATATATTGAATATTTGCGGAGTTATCGCATATAGTCTGGAGCGCGGGGACAGCATGAGGTCAGGTAGCGAGTAAACTTTAAACGCGATTATCTCGGAACTACTTTTTGAAAAACTGCTTGTGTTGTAGCTCAAAAAGTTATCCACCGATTTGGATGAAATTTTGGGAGGTTACTCTCAGTAATATTATCGGAAGAAAATACCTAAAGTTTGAAAGGTAGCGTGTAAATAAATAATTTTTTTGGGGTCAAATATGTCGAAAAAATGGTCGAAAATTCGAACTTTGGAGTAAAAAGGCGCCCAAATGTTCAATTTTGCACTTTTTCATCATTTTTTAGGTATATCCTTCCCCTTAATATGTCAGTGAACGAATGACACTTATTAAACCGTTTTCAGATCAACAGAAAAAGAGTGACAACTGCAGCACTTTTCGATGTCGCGGAAAACAGGCGTCCGAAGACCATTAATAACGCCGCCATGTTGATCATCCCATTTTTTTTTCACTTGACAGTTATAATTAACGCATGTCCAAATTTGAAAATGATCAGATTATTTTATCCCCTCTAAAAAAAATCCCGAAAAATACCTATTTTTCAGGCTCCTAAAGGGATTCGTCGCGTTAAAAAAAACAGTGACATCTCAAGACTATGTACTATCTGTGTGCGAATGATCGACCTCACCATACCAATACCTAAGAGGAAAAAAAAATTGAAAACCGATCTGTTGTTTTTAACTTCACTTATGCATACCCCTTAATAAAAGAAAAACTATGGATAGAAAAAAAATTCTTTTATTCAAGCACTACTTTCTGATGCCCCAAAGAAGCTTGTCAAATTTTAATTTGATCGGTGCAGCGGTTTTTGAGATATCATGATCATCGATGAAGAAAATCATTTTGAGAAAAACGCGTTTAAAGTTCACTTGTTCGCGGCACCTGCCTATAAATGCCCATAACTCTTCAAATTTTAAATGGCCCGACTTGAAGTTCTCAAAGAATATTTTTGAAATGTTATTATTTGCTAATCCTTTGAAAACCAAAAATCGATATTTTCCAACATTTTACCCAGGTGTGAGCCTTCAGTAGTATTTTTCTCGGTCGCGAAATCAGCGCACCAGGCCCTTGAAAAATACCTGGCCTACAATTGTCACCCCGCATGACGCGATGAAGAAGAAACCAATGAACGCCACATTGGAATATCCCGATGATAAAATTCGCCTCAATATCCGGGGACTTGAACGATGTCTCTGCATGACGATCGTGTTGAGAACTGCCAGTGTGGACAGTAGCCCGCGGCACTTTCTCGCGAACGATACACGCCCGTGTGTGTTTAATTATGATAATCGATGCCAATACGTGCTGCATACGCGAGGTTTAATCACGTACGTGTAGCAACGTACTCGTACACACCCAATGCGAACGTATGTCCATCATGAACACTCGCACGTTCAGTGCAAACCCGTCGAAGCTGTTGTTTCACTATTAA
>OY723386.1:40073564-40132076 GCA_963210295.1 Ophion ellenae | reverse complement strand
TTTAATGCTAGTCATTTTTCGATTATAAAATATCGCTAGTATGGCTCCAGACAACCCCCCCCCCCCCCCCCGAACCTATTTCATAGTAGATATAAGTTGCGATTACTTGTACAATTGTCGTGTCATCGTTTGATTCTGCAGCGGGCTAACACGAGATTGCATAAAAAGTAAATTATATCTTGGTCAGCGATAAATCTCCAGTTGTCTAGTAAGAAAAAGTGCACTTTTAAGCCCATTAAGAAGAAAGTTCGTGATCCCCAACCGCCGTTGCCCGCCGAGCATACAATTCCTCACGAGCCGTCGAGCCAGAGAAAATGTCAGGTGAAAGAGACGGAGAGATGGAGCGAGGTAGAGAGTCGAGTAATTACGCAAAGTGGCCAAAAGTTCCATCGCGCGCGAGTGCCCTGAAGCGCGATAACGAGATACTTTCAAATTGATTGTGACGCGCTAATTGCTCTCCTCTTCCCGAATCTCGTCCGTAGCCCAGCGACTTCGCTCCGTACCACCGAGATATACAACATCGAGAATTGAAACTTTTGTAGTGCAGCGATCATGGCGCGTTTCACTAAAATCTCTTCACGGCTGAATATCCAGCTAATGGAGAATTGATAACCAAAAATTCTGATGCGCCGTTTGTGCACGTTCAACTTCGCGATAACGTTTTAAACCAAAAGTCTTCGATTTGGAGGCCTTCACGTCCTGAAGGCAACTAGGTGATCAGGCCAATCGGGTGTGACGGCACAATTCTAAGAGGCAAGCTGGAATTAGGAATATCCGTCAACCTAAAGCACCTGCGAGCTGATGGCAGGTTTTCATTAACCGGGAAAATGATTCACTGAGCAAGGGGTCATGATCATCATCATCATGGAATCATGGCATAATTTGGCAAGCTCAGAGAATTAGGACTATACGTCAACCTAAAGCACCTGCGAGCTGATGGCAGTTTTTGATCAAACAGGAAAATGGTTTACTGTGTAAGGGATCATGATCATCATCATGATGGAATCATGGCACAATCTGGCAAGCTGGAATTAGGACTATCCGTCAACCTAAAGCACCTGCGAGCTGATGGCAGTTTTTCATCAACCAGGGAAATGATTAAATGAGCAAGGGATGATGATTGTCATCATGATGAAATCATGGCAGTCGGGATCCCTGCCTTCATGGGACTTTCCAGTGAACTGGCGACATTCGCGACGATCTTCAACAGTCAATTAACAATTCATATTATCGAAAAACCCGTCCATTTTTTTAGGCATTTGCTTTTCCGAATAATTGAATTGGCAGTGTCCGTATAACATAAATCACGTATGCAAAGTCATCCATTTCTGATGACAGCGTGAGGCTCCGATATCCTAGGGGCCACACATACAATACGATGGAACAAGACCCTCGACATAATTTACATAAAACGCGCTTTGGACATTTGCCGTAATCATCCAGGTATATATGCGCACATACACACACACATATGCGGCACTAGCGAGTCTCTCGATGGTCGAGATTCCATGGACCCGTCGTGAATGCTTCGCCAAGCGGGTTTCTGTCGCTAAACAAATAACTTGTGTAAGCGCAGCGCTTCAGTCACTCGTCCGTTCGTCCACTATCCATTCCAGCGGTTTCAAGGGACGATGTGTAAACCGAACGACGGCTGGAGCAATTGAAGAGAGGAGGAAGAGAGGAATAGAGAAGATGGAGAGAAACTGACGACCATGTCTAGGGATAGGCGGAGTTTTGCTCTCCTCTTCTATCCACCATAGCAGAGTCTTCTACGCAAGTTGAAAATTTCGCCGCGGTAGCGCGAACAGGTATTTCCACTTGTATGAGTTTCTATTTGACCTTGCCGAATAATTTAATTTTTTATAATTTGTAAACGATATTAGCGATTTTTTGACATTTCAAATGGAACAGGACAGGGATTTTGATCGATTATACTTTCGGGATTGCTCAGAGCCACCAATTTTTTCTTGTGGAAACTTGAGCGACCCTCATTGGGTAGACAACCACTTCCGGTGATTAGAAGACCCTAGGATCGACATTTTCAAGCCGTTGAGCCGTGTTAACATTGATCGTGGCTCGACTACTCGTGCAAATGGCGAGCCGTTATACGACCTGGATGGGTCAGCGAGTCCTTCCTGCTCGCATGTTTGATCGCCGTGTACACGTGACAGGATTCGACGGAACTCTGCTTACCTCGGAAGAGGGTCCTTTGCCATATTTTTCAAGCAAATATTCATCGCTGACTGCGCTTAATTCTGTTACGTCGATCCGCCATTACGATTTGCCTTTTCGGTTTGTGAACACACAAGGCTATGATTGTTCGGCTCATTGGAAAAGCCTTTTTACCGACTTTCATCTATTTTTCAGCCGGAGCTTTTCTGGGATTATTGGAAATACATCACTTTAATCTACCTGTTATCGATAACGAAGGTCTTATCGGATTAAGAGCAATCTTCATTGAAGGAACGGACTCCAAAGCCTTTCGTCTACACACTCTACACAGTGAGGGAAAAAAACGGACACAGCACGTCTCGTGCTTTTACGGTTCTTTGGAAGAGCTACGCGTAGCGCTTCTTCTAAGCTCGTGTGCTTGAATTAGTGTGAAAGGCTCTTCCCTTCCATTAAAAGTGGAATGTTTCTTTCAACGCTACTTCCAAGCTGCCGCCCTTTTTTCCCCTTGCAAACGAAGTTTAAGTTCCTCAAGGACTGGCCCGCGCCATGTTTGGCGAATTTGCCGGAATATCTAAGGTGAAAACATACGGACGAGGGTGTTAGCCGGAAAGTAAGGAGAAAAGTGTTATTAGGTATGCGATGAAAAGCCGAGAGTGTTTCTGCGGCCAAGCCGAGAGAAGGTTCGACCTCTTCTCGAGAAATTTCCATCCTCTCACGTAGGAACGAGCATATTCCACGATTCGCCTCTGGTGTATCGATCGATTATTTTTCTCTTATCTGCCAAGCGATGAAACAGGCAAGTGCTCTTGCGAAGACGAGCCTTCGAATGTTCTCATGCACGATCATTTGGGTGCCTTCATGATTTCTCCTTTCTTCAGTGCGTCTGATAACAATCAACCGTTTTACTTCCAACGTCTCCGACAACTTGAAGACGTATGCATTTGCTAATTGGAAAGTCTCTCAGAATGTTGCGGATAATATGGACTCGTTGAAAGTCAATAAATGATTGTATTTTGATCGCATTTATGATGGTTAGAAGGATTATGGGCATCATTACAAGCGTGCCTGAAAGTATGATAACGGACGCAGCCAATTACATCAAGATCTTAAAAGTCTAAGATATAATATCATATAATAGATGATAATAGCTTGTGCCTGCAGATGAATCTGAAAATGTTCTTTGCACGCAGCCAATTCCATCAAGATCCTAAACTTCTAAGAAAATCATAGCTAATGCCTTTAGATAAGCGTGATCAGGATCTTGGGATGCAGCCAATCCTAATTTAATCCTAAGAACCCAAGACCCCATAGCTGATGCCTTTATAAATAGGAAGATCAGACATAAATCTGAAGATGTTGCATCGGGAGATAATAGATCTAAAGATGTTAAATCTGAAGATGCTAAATCTGAAGATGATAAATCTGAAAATGTTAAATCTGAAGGTATAAAATCTGAAAATGATAAAGTTGTAGATGCTAAATCTGAAGATGTTCAATCTGAAGATGATTAATCTTTTGATGATAAGTCTGAAGATGATAAATCTGAAGATGTTTAATCTGAAGATGATTAATCTAAAGGTGATAAGTCTGAAGATGATAAATCTGAAGATGATAAATCGGAGGATGGTAAATCTGAAGATGTTAAATCTAAAGATGATAAATCTGAAGACGATAAATTTAAAGGTGTACAGTCTGCAGGTCCAAAGTCTGAAGATGCTAAATTGGAAGATGATAAATACATCTGAATACGATAAATGTGAATTTAATAAATCTGAAGATAATGAATTTGGAATAAAAAATCTGAATATGACAAATCTAAAGCTGATAAATCTGCAGATGATCTTTGAACGAAGTCAATCCCAATTGAATCTCAAAAATTGCATATCCTATTTAACTTTACGTTAACATGTATATAAGCATGATGACTTCTATAGACTGACAGCATTAGTTTGTCTCTGGTATTACTCGACCCAAATGACTGTCCTCTTAATACTTAACAAAAAATTTCTCAATACTACAACTTCATTGAAATTTGAATCGAATCAAATGTAAGCCTGATGGTTAACATGGACTATCGTTTCAGTATGGTAGTAAAGCCAAGAATCCATTGCTTGTCGCCCTAAAACTAAAATTAATTATGACGGGCGCGTCGAGTTATAAGAGCGCTGCCATGTTTATGACGGGCGCGTCGAGTTATAAGAGCGCTGCCATGTTTTTTCTTCTATATTCTTTTTTGATCAGGGTTTTGCACAATGTCCATAATTCTCGGCCCCAACGACGCCTGCTAAATGAAATTCGAAAGGAACGAAGCGCGGATCCGCAGGGCCGTCCGGGACCTCGAAAAGGCGTGATTTTTCGACCCCATACTACATGAGAGTAAGGAGAATGAGAGAATAAAAAGGGAAAAGCGAGAGCCGAGGTACACGAAGCTTGCAAGCGTGTCGGCGTCGCTGTGTCGGTTCAATTTTTAAGTAACCCTGGCTCATTTAATTTTCGATCGGTCAACACGTGCCCGGAGAAAATAGAACAATTAAGTGATATAAGGGAAAGAGAAAAGGCCAAAGTGAACAAAAAGCGCAGTGAGACATATCGATCGTGAAGGATTGTACAACGTTACGGGCCTACCCCGACGTTCCCATTAACCGAGAAACTCAAAGGTCAATTCATATAAAAAAACTAATTGGAATATTCGCATTAACATTTTTTAATCCAATGTAAAAGAAAACCTTCAATAATAATGTAGGTACTCCAACAAACATGTGCTCCATCTGATCAGGTCCATTATTAATATTCATTGGAAAATTTGCTCTAGCAACTAGGAATTCGATTAAAAAACCAATTCCATCGATAATAATTCAGATACCTCAGTTATTAGCTCGAGAAATGAACAAGGAGCCATCGCGGGCTCTACCTTACAATCACATTACCAAATTATTCCTAAACGTGGAGTTTCCATGAGAGGAATAAATGTTTTTATTTTCCGAAGAGTTTCATCTCACCGCCAATATTCGTACAAGTTACACACGTCTTACAAATAGGTACTTCCATCTTCTAGAGTACACGTTAATGATTTCACGGAGCACTGGCGGCACGGGATAACAGAACTCGTATATAGCCCTCCCCATTGTGGGAGACTCAGCCAAGGGAAGTAGGGAAGGAAGAGAGACGTTGACAGAAGTAAAGAAAATAATGACTGGAGAGAGAGGGAGAGAGAGAGAGAGAGAGAAGAGAACCACCAGTCTAAGCGCATTATACGAAAGCCGAGGCACTACCGCGTTTATGTATTTAATCTTGACCTAATTACGCCACGTTCCCAAGGTCCCTGGCTGATGCACTTCCATCGTACAGCATTGCTGGATATATCTATGCGGCAGAACGCACCTGGCGTGGCGTTTGCGCCGCAGAACGCCTCTCCTTATCCCCTGCGTACATAAGCATCGCTCCCATAACGCCCACGCACACGCGGACAAGCACCCACACACACGTACATATAAGGAAGGAGATTCCAAATCCGTTGTTTATATGTAATGTTGGCTATCAGCACCTCTGGCTATTTCAACGACAGACCGTACAATTCTTCAAACGCAACGTTCGTTTTGGGGTCATGACGATCCTTGACCCTACCTTTGTGGAAATATGCTTACATCTATCTAATGCTGACTTTGTAGACATTGGCGGTATGCTATGGGGGTGATCCTTGAAGTGGAATGTTTTCAAAATCACCTTGCCCCAAATCAATTTAGCATACGTGTAATGTTGTTCGGATTGTTAAATCGCATCTATGCCCTACATTTGCACATACGTAGGAACAGATGGACGGGAAGCCCCAGTTGGCTAAAGTCTCTGTATTCACGAACCTGAAATTGGAAATCTTGAATGGCAATTCAGGATCTCAATGACCGATGGTGCACGTGCGTGTCCATCGGCTCGCAGGAGTCGATAGATCGATGATACGAAACAGGATCAAATGTTCACATAGCGGAAATTATAATTATATCCATTCGAGCAGATGGGAAAGTAGCAATTGGTGAAGTTGGAGCACCAAATGGATGAGAGGGATTGAACGATTTTCGTTTGTCGAGGCTGTCTGGAAGTTCTAAAAGAAGGGTAATTTGATGTTGTGGAATCAAATGTTTCTTGATTTGCGGTTAGAACTTTCGAGTGGCTACACAGAGTTCATTACACATTACTGGTTGATGTCAGAAAGATGAAAAAAAGAATATCAAGACGATACCTCGTATATCTTCCCAAGATACTTGCACGGGTAAAACTTCCACGTTGTTATAATGAGATGTTCTGCTCTCGTCCCATCAAGAGTAAAGAGTGAGACGAATTTATGCGAAATCGTTTATTCAGAACTCGAAGACGCTTCGCTCAGTCAAGGAGGGCAAGTGAGAAAGGAAGGGAGGCGGGAGAGGAAGAGGGCTGCCAGAGTAGAAGAAAACGGCAAGCAGATGGCGCTCGTTGCTTCGTTTAGTTGATAATATATATGCTGGTAGGCTAACATGAATAGTTGAAACTCTCTGTGGCCAACTGACCCCGGTAAGGATCCACGAGAATACATTTCCATAACTCACAGAGAGCTTGCTCTTCCTCCTTCGCGCTCAACTTCGTTGCCTCCTGACTGCACGGGTGAACGAGTCCGAGAAACGTACCGGGTTCATGCATCGAAGAGTTCACCCGACAGACTCAGGCTAGACCTGTCGTGCTGAGGACCAACCGTTGATAAATCTACGTCCAAAAACAATCATCATTTGCCACAACTAAGGAAGATCGGTCTTGGAGACCATACCTAGAGACAACACTCATCATCTTCAACATGCACCACATCCAGTCACTCTGGACTTGCAGTCTATTGGAACGAAACAATTCCCGGCAGATTCAACTCACATTCTAATGCCAAAATTAGAAGTCGATCAGGAAAAATCAATGCCACGACGACATTAAACAACCTAAGTTTTGTGAAGATTGAGACACCATGGTAGTTCGATGATAAACACGAATCCCCAAAATGACGCCGAGCAGCATTTTCCACTTTGGGAACGTTCGGACATCAGTGTCAATGCTGCGACATTAATCTTAACACAAATCGTTTCTGGTTTCTCTCGCGCATCGATCTCACGGAGTCCGTTCATCCGTCTTCCGTTTAATTTCCTTCGGCTCTCCCAATTTCCTTCGCTGTCAAAGCCCACCATTTCCTTCTTGACCGTGCGCGGCTTCTTTCATTGACGATTTGGAACGAAGCGTGTCCGACGTCGGGGAAAAAAGAACACGCCAACACGGAATCGAAGCGGGAAGAGATTGATCGGGCCAAATGTATCATCCCTGACGACGGTTCATCGTTTGGACCGAATTCGGGAATGGAGAAAGACAGGGCATGCGACGAAAATAAACTTTTCGAAATGTTCACATGCAGATCGGAAGATTCGTTGTACATTTTACTGATGATGATGATAGAACAGATCGATAAATCTTAATCTAACTAACTCATCGTAATATAGAATATTGACTTCATGTTCGTGAACTCTCTCGAGCACGTAATTGAGTTTTAAAACATTCTATCTATAAATAAGAAAGGGGCATTTTCGTAATTTTGCAAATTGATCAACACATTTTCTCTACTGGGCCAAATTCTCTCCGCATTTATATATAGGCGGAAAGGTGATTTCGAAGACATTCGAGTTCTTTCCGCTTTTTGTTTTAAATAACTCATCTTAATATAGAATATTGACTTCATATTCGTGAACTTTCTCGAGTGCGTAATTAATATTTGAGGCATTCTATCTATATATAAGGAAGGGGCATTTTCGTAATTTTGCGGATCGGTCCACAGATTTTCTCCATTAGGTCAAGCTCTGTCCGCATTTATATCTTCGCGGAAAGGTGATTTCGAAAACAATTCGACTTCTGGGACCAATCCATAGCCGAACGTTCCCATACTGAACATTGTGCAAGCCTCAATGTCTTTAAAATTACCTCCGAATGAATATAAGTACTTTTATGCAAGGGCTACTTCGAGGTCCGACTTGTCTCTGAAACCAAAGATTGCTAAACAGGGCCACGTCGAAGCAGCCGAACTTACCGATAGTCACTATGGCGTAGATGTTACATTTTCAAAATATCCTTTCACCGATATACATACGATATACATAATGTTGCATCTCTGAAAATGGGATATTTCCGTTATCAAATTAAAATCTCCGTTCTTTTCTATTCTTGGCCGGAACGGGGAAGACGGCAGAGTGAGAAAGAGAAAGAAGCAGAAAAAAAAAGATCGAAAGTATTCACCGTGCATGAGAAGAGCCAGATGGCCTATTTGAATTCGTTCTTCGTGTTCCAACCGGTGATTTTCTATCCTTCCAGCATGACGTTGTAATACCATCTACCTCCATTTATGCACCCCTCTCGTTTTCTTTGCGATAACGCACTTTACTTTGGAACGTAACGGTTCAGAGCAGAACAAATAAGTTTTTTGCTTTTTTAAAAAAGAAAAAGAGGTTTGGAGGATGCTTGAGGCTAGTTCGTTGACGTTATTTATAATCACAGTTAAATTAAGCGTTTCCGCATTCATCGTTGTACGGTTTCTTTTCTGCGACGGAGAAAAGTGAATTCTTTTTCTCTAGATTTTGTCCGAATCAATTGCGGTCTTTGGTCTCGATATGATTTATATGAATAGCTTGTGTTTGAAAAGAATGACGAACAGTGGAATTCATCATCAGCTGGTTCATTGATCATCTCATTATTGATCAATATGGAGATTTATATTATTCTTCTATTTGTATGATTGATATGGTTATCTGATCGATATGATTATTTGATTCACATGATTCATATATTTTATGTGATTCTTTGGTTCATATGATTCATATGATTTATATGACTCTTTGATTCATATGATTTATTTGCAGCTAGAATGATAAAATGATCTTCCGTATAATCAAACTCGTGATTTTGCGGATCGGTATCAAATCAAATGAACGTATAATCAAAAGTCACATCACTACTACGCTGTACCACCTTGCAACCCGTTACTTTCCTAATATTTTTGTCATATTCGTTTCTTCCGTGTATGCAGACACTCTACGATTTTTATCGGCCAAGTTACTTTCCCCTAACTTCTCATCGAGTCAACCAAACGACCGATTAACATGTCAAGAAATCGTTTCGCTAGTTGTTTCATTCAATTTATCATTCTCTCTTATAGTCGATCACAAGTTAAAGAAGGATCCAACGAATAAAAATCAGCGTACAATAAGGCATGAAATACTTTTTTTCAGGCTGTTCCTTCTCTGAAGGAAACTATCTTGGGGCAATCCCGTTCGGAGATTTGCGAGGAAAAACTTCGACATGTGGGTCCCCCTGACCTCCCCAAGGTCGCCACTCCATCCGCAGTTTCTGTCGCTGCTCGGAAGTGCAAGCTTTTAAAGAAAACTTGCGAAGTGAGTCAGCACATAAGACGAGCGAAACTCAAAGCTTCGGGTACATCCGCGACTGCCAACGGGGCGGATGCCGCCAGCCCTTTTTTGCCATGAAGTTTCGACCGAATTAAAGCAAGCTGGGGAGAAAGAAAGGTATAAATTTTAAAAGATACATTCGTTCAAAATTCGAAAAGGAATGGTACGTAGCAAAAGACGGTATAAATTGTTCGCCTTGTTTCAACTTTATTCATACACATCGTGCGGCAATGAAAAATGGAAAGGAATAAATAAAAGGAAGGATAGGAAGCGAAACTCGTTGAAGGAAAAATATTATTTCACCGTTTCGAGTTCCTTTGTGTACTTCTTTCGGTTGAGACTTTGTATTATCGGTTATACATAAAACACGCACCGACACATCGACTACGAACGTGTAAAACTCCAAGACGCAGCCACTGGCGTGCAACAACACCTCCATTTTTCTCATCTCTTGTATACGTTCGGTGAATTATTAGCGTGATATTTTGTCGGTTCTCGCTTCGATGCATCGCCGACAACGACACGTCGACCGTTGTCTTTGTTGTTCCCGCTCAAAGCTTTCTGCATCTTTTCTCCGGTGGGACATTCGCCGATGTTCTTTTCTCATTTCATTTCCAGTTAGATTCCGCTTATATGAGATCGAGTGCAGGCAAAACCGAATACGCTATAATCTTCTATAACCTTCGAGAACTTCCTATAATCTCCTAGAACCTTCGAGAACCTCTAAAACTTTCTAGAACCTGCTAGAGACTGCCAGGACCTTCCAACTGCTCCTTGAACTATTGAACCAACAGATACAAACGATTTCCAATCCTCAAATAAACAATGTAGCCAAAAATCGATAATCAGGTGAATGCCAAGTGGAAGCAAAGTTTCGTCATAGAGGAGTTAGCTATTCTTCCAATCAATGCGAATTCGTTTCCGTGGAGCTGCAATCTGCTTTGATGTTCCCTCGGCAATATGTGAACACGTGAAGCAGTGATGGAAATAAACTAGCAGGCTTCACTTTTCCATCAAGGAGAAAGGCCAACTCGTGTAGCAAGTTACGGTATTGGACGAAGAGCCATATGCAGCTTCCGGAAGGTGAATAGCGTGCATCAGTGAAATGGTAATGGGCGACACGAGACACGGCAGGGCCACTATATTTCTAGGCGTGAGTGGCTGGGCGTTTTCGCGCACGCAGTCATAACCATACGAGCAATGGCGTGCGCCATCTACATGATCCACACGGTACTCATCACCCAACTGTATTCCTAGTGGAATCGCAGAACTCTCTCATCCACCAGTGACAAGCGCGCGACCCTTGGGGACCGGGCTGGGTAGGAAGTAGCTTCGTATACTAGCGGGAGCAAGCAGCGGGTTATCTCGACTGTAGTGTTATCCTGAGAAGAGCCAGGGTTGAGAAACGCCTGGTAGTTTCAGCCCTTATTGCCACCAAAGACCGGATCAACACACATACTTGTATTGCTACGGAGGTTGGGAACGTCCAGCTCGCAGGCTAGTATCCGGATACTGTTGCGCGGAGGTAACCCTGGATATCTGAGACTAGAATTTGGGATATCCGAACCTATACAGACCTGTACTCGAACCTATAGGGACGACCGACCCACATGATCAATGATGCCAACTTCGGCATTACGTTGCCGGTTGTCGTGCTCATATCCGCTTCTATGTAGGTACAACAACCAATATACTTCATACTCCAGCTCTCCCAACAGCACCTCATGTACACACTACATATGTGTGATACATTTGTCAGCCTTGCTGCTAGACTATATTAGGAGCCAATTGCTTCTGCCTTTGCCCGAACATCAAACCAACTATTCCTATAATTGAGAAGAGTATGTGGCTTCTGGATAGAAGCCGTGTCGAGGATCAGCGTTGTGCCGACGTTTCGCAAACGTTACAGTCTGCATCATCAGGGCTGAGAGCTCCGATACTGCAGCTCTCGTGTCTCAGGTATTCCTTATATAGTTGCAGTCACCGTTCCAGATCGCTGCACCAGCCAATCAGATGTGTTAATTGATCAGCTGGCCTCCATCCGGAAGCCACATACTCTTGTCATTACATAAAGAGCCGTGAAAGCCTTAAAACTATTCCTATAATTGGCTCATGATTTCCCGATCAGCCATACCAACAAAAGTTGTCGAAATCTAGCCTGGAGCCATCCCACCGACTGTCACCGTACAAAGACACACATTTGCCAATTGTTTTGGCAGTTAGTCGGCTTTTCGTTGGTCGCTCTTCAGAGATCCGCGCTAACCGAAAACGATCGATAGAACTAAAAGATCCCTGACGATGACGGGGTCCAAAAGTTCATCTGCGCGTTACCCCAATGACTTATTGACGATTCTCCATTGGCTTATGAGCTTCAATTCTTCATGGAGCATGCCACTTCCATTGGGGATCAGGGTCTCGGGGGAAAACATTTCGCGTTGCGGTTGCACAGCCGCGAGGTAACACCCGAGACAACGTCAGTCGTGCACTCCATAATTTAGAAGCTTCCTCAGAAGCATACATTTTACGAGAGGACAGCTCACCAGTTGAAATATGGACTGAATTGCTGATTGACTTTGACCGAAGTTTCCACTTTAGATATAAAGGACTCGTGTATCGGGGCTGCGGACCGAAGATTTATGGCTTATTAATAGGCAAGGAATATTCGAAATTTCGTCGGGATGAGAGACAAAGTTCGTAGGGCGAATGAAAAAGATTCCCGAGACGCCGAGACAATTGTGGCAGTGGCTAAAAGCGGCTGGACAAGAAAAGAAAAAGAAAGGTTGCAGAGCTTAATGTCCCTATTGATATTAGTCGTGGTGATCTATATCATCGAAAATTGACCTTTGGTCGCGAAGTCGGTCGCTCGGTGCGATTGCCAAGGCGGTTAATAGAGCGGTAGTGGTGGTCTGGTATTTCGCATGGCGAATTATTGTTTCTGCCTTCACCTCGATCAGGGCACGGTTAAGCGGTACCGAGCAACACGCTTCGAGCACAACGGTATTTGTCAGTGAGAGATGCCTCGTTTGTAGATAGAGTACGTCGAGAGCCAGCCGACGTTCTTCATTGAATATACATACTTCAGGCCAGGATTACTTTGTACGATTATATACCCTTTCGCCAGGGGAATAACAACGCGCGACCTCAATGCGGAGATAATGCGCGCTGCTTTATTCACATCGCATCGTGAAGATTCAGAGTCATGCTGCTCTCGAGGGAGCGCCGTTTATCCAGCATACACACCAACTTCTGTATACCCTCGGATTTGTTTAATTCCACGTGATCAATCGTTGGAAAATATCAAACAGCTGCGCGAGGTCTTAAGGCTGCGTTCATAAATCAGCGAGTGTTTGACAAAAAAGGAGATCAGCAACGAACTACCTATCTTATTGTGGAACAGCTGATTCCCTGGATGACGAACAACCGTATGCACTAGTGGGCCAACGAAAATGCCATGATACAAAAATGAACGTGCTCTCCAAAGACTGGCATTGAAGAGCTGAACACGTTTTTCGACTCGCTCTTTTGGAGATTCGTCATAACGTTCTTCATGCATCGCACAAGCGATAATTGTTTTTTTTTTTTTCTTTTGGAAAACTTTGCGTTTACACAACGATACATCCTGATGAAATAACGTTCTATTGAGAGTGCACTCAATTCGGCGAACATTTTTTCGTCTGTTTTCCTGTACCACTTCAACTCTCCACCCAAATCGCTTCGCACAATGTACCCGTCATTCAATCCGATTGTCGGATTAATTCGAGCTCGTACAGCAGGCCACAACGCATTTTACCTGAAAGCGATTCCACGTTCGACGATTCGTCGTCTCGCTGCACAGAGTGCGGATGATTCGTTGCGGAGGTAGGCAACAAATGGAGGATCACGCAGCGGGATGCCCTAGGATTTGTGCACGAAAAGCATAATCCCGGAGAAACGCGAATGAGTAATATCCGGTACAATACACTAGTGTGTGCTGATACTCGCCAGTACATGGATACACGCAGAGTCCATTTATTTTGCATACGTCGTTGAGCTGACATTGACCGCACTTCCGATCCGGATATCCGTGCAGAAACAAAAGGCGATTTCACGAAAGCACAAAGAGTAGCAAAAATTCTTCAAACTATCCACTTTGTGTATTGCTTTCGCGGAGGGCCGTATTTTATGCGGGCATGAGCAGAGCCCTTCTGAATCATTGGTAAATTACAGTGGTGCTTAATAAAAACAAGTCACCATCAATTATTATACCCAACGATAAAATGGTATAAAACATTTCGCGCATATTCAGTAGATTTAGACATTTTTACGTTTTCTGTGAAATGTGGCGGCTATGAAAAATTCTTCGACTGATCACATTTTTCTGAGTTTTATCATTAATATTTTCTTTAAACAGTCGGTGGGCCGCTATCTTTATTGTCGTTACGGGATCTTTACATTTTTTTGGACACGTTGAGCAGTTTATAGCAGGCACCTAGAGTTAATTAGTGTATTAATAAATAGATAGAAATGTGGCCAGCGTGTCTTTTTCACAAGTGCCGTATAAATGAGACGATTTTTAGAGTCGTTATTTTTCGTTAAAATTTCGGTAACTTGGCTTGAAATTTTACCAGTATACTGGGATGCATTTTAACTTGACTATAGACTAAAATGAGTTAATTCTTAAATATTCGGGTTCGCGAAAGGAATACCTTAATTCAAGGAATACAATTTAAGGGCTTACATACACCCGGGTAGGTAAAAAAGAGCGATTTTTCTAATTGGTGCTCATTTGAAAGTACTATCCTTTGAGTGTCTACCCTGAAAATTTCATAAGGAAATTCGCAGCAATGACGAAGTTATAGCGCTTTGTAGCTGACCGGGCGAGCAACGACTAACGGTTGGGGCGCAGGTAGACGCGGCCTTTGTCATCTCTTTGGCTATGAGCCGGGTGTTCTCGCTCCTGTTGAATTCGGGGTATTTGTGACCTTTTGTATAGCAAGGTCGTGTTTCGAAAAGTGGGTCAGGTCCTATGGCCCAGGAATCGACGATTTCGTGTAAGTTAAAAATAAACCAGTTATTTCAGTGTAAAGTGTACTCAGAACTTAAAACGCGTTTTACTCGAATCCGTGTTTTCAAAATTGGTACAAGAAATATCTCCGCAACTACTGGACCGATCGGGATCAAGTTTTGCACAGTTATGCTTCACACAATAATCTAGTACTTATCGAGCCGTTATTTCGATACCCGGCATAGTTTTTTTTTCATCATAAGTACTGAACAATTTTGAGGCGAATAATCGCCTGTTTCATTCCAGTGACTGCCATGACCCGGAAAAATTAAATTTTCAAAATCCGGTTCGATAAGTACTAGTTTTATCTATCTACTTTAAGAAATATTTTTTTTTAGATAACAAATGACAACGACACGTCTGGTACCGCAAATGCTGTCAACAAAAACACGTCCCAGGAAAACGGCTGGAACTTTTTTACCGTTTGAAATATTTTAACCAAATTTTCACATAATGTATATAAAATGTCATACTTTAAAATGTATATCATGGTTGTTCAATAAGATTCAGTTTTATCCACACAAAAAAATCAAACATAACCTTACTTTTAGCCGTTTCAGGTGTACCAGGTGTAGAAGTATGAAACCGGATTTTTTTGTAAAAATTACACGTCTGTTGTTTGAAAATGATAAAAAAAGAATGGAGACGGCTCTCTGCGTCACATTCAATTGATGCGCGAGTTCTTGTTGCCTTTGAGTATCATCTTCATCCAATAAGGCTTGCAATTCGTTGTCTGCGAACTTTTTCAGTGGTTTTCCGCGCTCTTCATTTCTCACGTCAAAATCACCACTTAGGAATTTTTGGAACCACTCGAAACACTGTGTTTTACCAAGAGCATGTTCACCGTCAGCGTCGACAAGCATTCGTTGCGATTCTGCAGCAGTTTTCCTTCAAATGATAACAGAAAACCAATGTTGTCCGCAAATCGTAGTCCGTGGGGACAAAACTCGAAATGTTTAAGGTTATAGAAAAATATTCCCATATAGGGAACTTGGGTTGCTGTGTGTTGAAAATCTTCGTCAGCTGTTAGAGGGAGATGATGGCGCTGCAGAAGCGGTCTTACAGTCCCTAAACTGATCGCCAGCACCATCTATAGGGAAATTCCGGTTTCATACTTCTACACCTGAGATGTGAGCCCTTTAAAAAAACAGCAAATAAAACACTGTCAGCTCCTTCGATGACTGCCAGTCAACCGCGGGGCAACCATTTTTTGAAAAGCAGACAACCCAATGTTTTCAGCTATCGGGTCCATTTACCGGTAGATTATTGCTCTTCTGCAAAAGCTTTTCTTTCTGCCGTTTCCATCAACCGTGCTCGATGGCATACACCGTGAAGTCCCTTTGTGGAAAATGTATGCTCGTGGAATCGCGAATCGGAAAAATCTTCGATTCTGGTCCGCGTCTCATTCGATAGGCATATGCATACGTAGATCGACAACACGCGCATATGTGTGTGTGGATATTTGAAAGTTATATAGTGAAGGATACACAGAGGAAGCTTTAGAGAGGACGGGGGCAGTTTTGAATCTCCACGACATGTACCGTTCCCTTCCTGTCAGCCCCTTCGCTGCTGTCCGCGCTGCTGACGCCGCGTGTAGAATTCATATCAATACGGCACTGCACATACACGAGTGGCATCACACATGTACGCGGCACCGGATCTTGGCAGCGGGCGCTGGCATAAACCTTCATTCATATTCATAAAGTCTCGCGTTATCTATAGCGAAACGTACAGCACAGCGAAAAGCGTAAGAGCGAGATCAAAATGAAAACGTTTCGCCGCGCATATACCTATGCGTGAAACGTCCTAGGTCTCTTTCACCCATAGACGCGTTCCGCCTCAGCCAACATACATCCGGATACGGATGAAAAATATTACGCTGCATCGCCTGTCAGAAACGCACACTAGATGCTTACTTAAGCTACGTATGTGCAATGCGTATCTAAGTTTATGCGAAAAAAAAGATAGGCAACGAACGAATGATATGCATCAACGATCCAAGATTACACCCGAGTAGAGACTCTGCTCCGGCTGGAAAAAAGACCTGATCAGGCATCCTGATTTTTTTTCATGCCTCAATCAGGATTTTTTATCAAGCCCACATCATATTTGTGACACTTTCCCTGATTTCGGTCTGATCAGGGTAAAACATCACGGCCTGATCGTGGTAAAAAAATCAAGGCCTAATCAGGGTGAAAAGTGAAGGCCTGACACGCAGTTCGGAGAGAGACGTTCGCCGTTGCTTCAGAAACCACCATCTCTTCACATTCTTCATAGCACTGCCAAAAAATGTAATTTAAATAGGATCTATTTAAATCAAATAGATGTTTCACTACGATTCTATTTGTTTCAAATATATTTTTCAGAATATTCAATAGAATATTCCATAAATCCAAAATAAATTGAAATACTTAATTTAGAGTTCTACCATAATGATTTTGTATCATAATCCGTCATTCTCTAGGCTTCTGAATCGATTTCTTCGAAGAAAATATTTCTGCATCCACATGGGATCGAACCTAGAACCTACCTACCTATGGCTACGCACGGTGCCCCTTATGCTACCGAGTGTTTGCAGCCTTTCGATATCATAAGAGACCACATGAATTACTGTAGTTATTTATTGTATCACATAATCTATATCAATTAGTTAATATCATTGTGATAATTAGAGAGTTGTATCGAATATCATGCTATAGATTTTTCAAGCATAGCCTATATATACAGGGTGAGGCATATAAAGTGTTACAGAGCAATATCACTCAAACTATTGATCATATCCAAAAATATTTCCGACAAAAGTTTCAGTGTTCGAGAAGGCCGTCATACTGGACCACCCTATTGTTTATCGGTGGAGGCGCTGAAGCTACGTCAAGGTGAACTTCACTTTTTTTAATGGAGTGGTACATGTTTTCTTCAACCATCTTGTGGAGCGCCTTAAGCCGCATAAAAAACATTAGGGCGTCATAGTCGTTCAAGGTCATTCAAGGTCAGTATCGATGATACAAATCTAAATATCTCGGATCACTAGCAAATATTTGGTTTTTAGTATAGAATATTAGTTTTGTATTTCATTTTAATAGGTGACCTTGAATGACCTTGAACGACTTTGGCCCTTAATGTTTTTTATGCGGCTTGAGGTGCTCCACAAGATGATGGAAGAAAAAATGTACCATCCCATTTAAAAAAAGTGCAGTTGACCTGTACCTGACCCAGCGCCTTCACCGATAAAAAAAATAGGGTGGTCCAGTATGACGGCCTTCTCGAACACTGAAACTTTTGTCTGAAACATTTTTGGATGTGATCAATAGTTTCAGTGCTATTGCTCTGTAACACTTTATATGCCTCACCCCGTAAATATATATATATACACACACACATATATATATATATATATATATATATATATATATATATATATATATATAACTCCTTTCTCTCCGCCACTCTCTACCCTTCTCCCCTTCGATGTGTGTTTTGCAATCAAGACGGACCAATGTATTCAATCAAACAGAAAAATGTTTGTTTTTACGAAAATTCTATTCATTTTAAATTTCAAAAAATTAAATAGATAAATTTAGTGTATTCAACTAAAATGTTTTTTGAACAGAGGAAACCAAATAACATATTTATTAGGAATAAATAAAATATTGTACGCACAGAGTGAACAATATATCTCGACGTTTTGACGACGCGCTAAAATATATAGTTCGTCTGGTGTTTGATGAGAGGTTAGACGTGTAAAAGGCGCCAAACTGTATATAGGTCCAGTTACTTGATGATTGCTTGAAGCTAGCCGGATCAAGAGAATTGAATCAAGCCGTAGGTCCTGTTGCCTGACCATCGCCTGAAGGTAGTCTGATCAGACGAATTTATGCAAGCCGTAAATCCGTTTGCCTGACTAGCGTCTGAAACTGGCCGGATCAGGCGACTGGAGGTTACCGTAAATCCAGTTGCCTGACTATCTCCTGAAACCGTCTGGATCAGGCAAATCAAGGCACACCGTAAATAAGGCCTCCGTACAGCAGCGTGATCAGGCCCGGATGAAATGTCAGTCTACTCTACTCGGGCATGTACTTGTCAAAAACGAATGTCTCGTGTGAAATACGGGTAGAAGGGGCAAAGTTCGGGAAATTCAGGATGTTGAAAGAACCTGCTGGAAGCGTCAAATATTTTTGCGTTTGTAGGAAAATCTTCACGTAAAACTGACACTCCACACCGAACAAGTGTTTGCCGTGGCACGCGGATTCGAGATGGGGCAAATATTTCCACAGGGATATTTTTCCAGTGTGGAGAACCGGATGTTGAAGCAGCGAAGAACGTATCACATGGCAGGCTGTTCGGTAAGCTAAAGCACCCCGGGAAGGCAATGAGACTGGATGAGATACGTCCGATCGATGATGTTGGTGAAGGGCCGACTTAGCTATCGCGCAAGGAAGAGAAACAACCAGATTACATAGGAAACAGCTTGAGGCGTTTTGCCATAAAAGGGAAACGGCTATGTCCGTCAATGTTTGAGGCGGCCGATAGCTGACAATAGGGCGTATAACAGGGTCCAGAAAAATATACGGAGACGAGAGAGAGAAGGCGAGGAATCTTAAACCTCACGAATGGTCTCCGAGGATCCGCTAGGAGGAAGCGTTGATAGCACTTTCTCGCGAAACTGTACGAGACGAAGAAGGGACGTGAAGGATCGAGGAGGGAAGGGTGAGGAGGCTATTCATGGCCACTCCGGGCCTGGACGAGCGGGGTAAGCAAAAGGTCGCGAAAGAGGAAGGAAGCGACGACGGGGAAGAGCCTTGAAGGAACGAAAACTTGGGACGGACAAAAGCGGAAAAGAGATAGACGATCGATTCTTTCAGCCATCTTCCGATCCCCTGCGCAATCCCTTCTTGCCCTTGTGCCAACGCTACGGTCTTATCTTCATTCGGGAATCGGGGGACGAAAGGCAGTTTGTTGCTCGAATTTACTGCCCGGATCTCGTTGACTGACTATCGCGTACCACGATGATATCTATTCCGTAGCCCATACACCTCGCCCTCTTTCTCCGTAACCCACCCTTCGTTCCAACCGTCTTTCATCCCTGAAAGGGATCGAACAGTCCGCGGATATGGCTCGAAGAGATCTTCGTTCCACCTTCGACGTTTGTACGTACCGTCGAAGAGGTATGTATAGAATTGATCAAGAGGAATGACAGCAGTGAGGTGAAGACGGTATTGGGAACAAACCTGAGTTGATCGAATGGGAAAATAGACATGATGGGACAGAGGCTGAGGAAGTGATCGGAATTGAATGTCATTTGGTGAGACGGGTGGTAAGTTGGTTATTTGAATCTAGCAACATGGTTAATTGATCACCAAATGGACTGACGACCTCTTTCGGTCGCTCCGTACCGGTTACCAAAGTTCTGATCCGTTGCGAACCATGCAATAGCTACGTGATGGATCAGCTCGTGAACTAGATACGGTGATATTCCTTGTTCGTGACGTCTCTGTGTTGTCTTAATTATGATTCCGTGCTTGTGCCACGTCAAACATTGCAGTTCTCCTCCTCCTCCACTCTCTTTGCTCAACGTTTCATTTTGATTCTCGGGGTGAGGTTATGACCCAGGAAAATCACAACTTTAAAAAGCCGGTAGGAACGAAGTTGCGATCACATTGTCTGCACCTTGGGTATTCGTTACGAAACTGGTGGAAAAATGTCGTAACTTCTCTCGTCATCTAATTAAAAACTTCAAGAACATGCTCCGAGGGTACTTGCACTATGGCTATTGTTTTTTTTTTCTTGCGTAATCTCCAGAGATTCCAAAGATCGTCCGAACACAGCTCTTTTCTCGTTCCTACTTTTCAGCCCTTTTGCTTTAGTTTTTCCGTCGTTATCTCTGTTCATCTTCCTTGCAACGATTGTCCCACTGCTCCTTCTTGGCACATTGAGCATCCCGTAGAGCCGCTCCACTTGTAATCTGAAGCACAAAACGCTCCTGGGTATTCTCACATTGGATTTCTCCTACCCTCCATCTTCGAATTTATTCCTTTTTTTCTGCTATTTTTTTCCAGGGCTGTTGCACTCCCGTTTGGTTCAGCTGCCGTCATGCGCAAGAACACTTGAATTTCCAGTTTCCAACGGGAGGTCCGGGAATCGAGACTTCAAATATATCGACTACAGCGTTACGAATGACATTGACGACATCCAAGATTTTCACAAAACCCGAGAATACTCATTCTTCTTTTTAGATGTTGGCATCTAATAATCAATCGGGATTTATGTGAACTTGTTTCCTAATGTACGTGGACATAACGTGGGGAAAGACTCCGTCAAAATCGATTGCGTTGCCCAATGAATGTAAACGACCGTCAGCACTTGTCGGATAAATTGGAAAGGTTCATTGAGAAGGGTTTGATGTGGGGATCTGCCCACGATCTGAATAGTCATTCCTAGCAATGGCAATTCAGATGGAAAATCTGTAATCAATGAGCCCCAAAATAGCTTGGAAAATCAGGGATCCGTGATCTTCAAAATGTTGCCGAATTTCAAACCAGAGACCAATGTTCCTCAAAGTGGTATCTGAGTCCGAAAATCAGGTAGCGATGGTCGCCAAAATAGTATCTAACTCAGAAATCAAGAACCAATCATCCCCAAAATGATGTCTAACTTCAAAATCAACAACCAATGACCTCCAACATCTTACCCAGCTTGTCAAATCAAAGGCCAATGCTCTCGAAAACGCTTTCTAGCGTACGCGGTACCCTGGAGATGTTGAGAATGGTCTATGTCATTGCATCGTCGTTTTTCTATTGCCAGCATGGGATAAAATTATGATGGCACTATGACAGCCTCGATAAAATTGAGTCGGTAGTACCTCAGCCAGAAGATGATGAGTCAGTGTCGATATTATCAAGAAAGGAAGAAGATAAGTTTGTTCTTTTACCGGTTATCTCCCGGTTGGGTAGAAACAATCTATCGGACGAGCTCAAGCCTGAACAGCAGTCGAGGCACCTCCTTCAGCTGCGAGTGCGCTCGCGTATGTGCCAAAGTGTGTACTTTGTGCTTTCCCAGAGCAGAGCTTTTCCACTCTCGCGAGAGGACGGACGAAAGGTTCTCCACGGTGGAAGAAGGCGGCACATAGAAACGACACAACTTCGGATATCCACGCGGTGATATCCTGGCAGTAGATACGACCGAGAAGGAGGATCTTCCTCGTAATACTCGTCATTCCCAAAAATGAAGGACAGCTGTCCCCGGAGCGAAATAAACTCCCGGAGTCGTCCGCCCCAACGTTCAAGTATTATCCGCCGTTATGCTATGTACTCCGTTCGTAAAAGATACGGGACCGTCACTTTGTACGGTCTCTCGTAGTCTACCTGCCTCTACGGGAGTATAATTCCACCGGAACCCAGTCCCGCGCGAGGAGGGACATATTTTTGTCGTAATCTTCATCAGGGACATCAATCTTGGAGAGATCCGGACGGTTGAGGGATCGACGAAACTACACCGTGATCCAAGATAACATGATCCGTCGAACTGTATCGTTTAAGTTTCGCCGGCTTACTAATATCGTAAAGTTGGAGGATCTGACTTTACATTCGTTTCTAGGTTGAACATAAGCTGGTATAGCGTTGAAATATACGACGCTGAGGGGACATCTGTCATTTTTTAAAATTTGGTCTGTTTGGCTGAGGGAAATCGGGTTACGGCTCAAGCTTTCTTTCTTAAGAGGTATTCTCACTTCAGAAGCTAAAAAAGGCCATTTTCATGTTTTTTATAGGTTTAGATTATAGATATTGATATAAAAGTTGTTACACTTAATAAATAGATTTTCGAAATACATTATAATTTTTTTTTAAATATATTTATGAAACCCAAACAAACTTCAAACGCGTTTTTCTTGAAACAACGTTTTTCGACGGCTCGTTGATAAAATCTTCGAAATTACTGAACCGATCGTTATGAAATTTTAACCACGTATTCTTTACAACTATAGATATAGCGCATATCAAGGATTAAAAGTTTTTTTGATATTACTATTTTTTTGGCCAAAAACGGTAAAGAAAAACACGTTTTTTTCGATAAATATCTGCCATTTTGTTATGTTTGCATACATCAAAAATCGCATGATATGCGCCATAGCCATTAAGACGAAATGACACCTCATCGCGGTCGGTATGGTAGAACCATTATAGATACCCAAAAATCTTTGAAACGGCTATTCAGATCCCGTCGAAACTTTACCAAACGACGTCAAATATATAGACAAACAGCTGTCTGCCCCGCAAATTTTCTGAATTTGAGAAAAAAAACGTAGATTGGCTTATCATGAGTCAATCTGATTTTTTTAAATCCAAGACAGAAAATTTGAGGGGCAGACAGCTGTTCGTCTATCTATTTGACGTCGTTTTGCAAAGTTTTGACGGGATCTGAAGAGCCGTTTCAGAGATTTTTGAGAATCTATAATTGTTCTACCATAGCGACCGCGATGAGGTGTCATTCCGTCTTAATATACAGAATCTAAAATCGTTTGATTTTTTTGTTTCGGATGATCCATCTCCGAGATTTCATCAACAGCGCAGATGCCCTAAAAACTACAAGTTTTTAGGGCATCTTTTTAACTACCATTTTCGTCTATAAATAGTTACCTGAATACATTCTTTTTTTTAATGTATTTCGAAAGTGTATTTATTAAGTGTAATAACTTTTATATCAATATGTATAATATAAACCTATCAAAAAAATCATGAAAATAGCCTTTTTTAGCGTCTAAAGTGAGAAGACTCCTCCTTTTTTTCCGAATGCGAAAATAAATGCTTTTGATATTTCCTTGCACTTTGTTCCATGAGGATCCGGCACGAGGAACCTGAGAAAATGAGATTTTCATTTTGAACGAACTGTCGCGCGCGATAGCTTTCAGAATGAGTCCATTTAGCTTTGATCATTAACTGACTCAGTTTAAGGAGAGATATACACCTAGATGGTCGAGGTCGAGGTCGAGGATTAGCATTCTGTAGACCGTAGAAGACCTACACTATGGGACTGGTATCGATGATTCCATGTAAGTTGACAAATTTCATGATTTATTTATTCCCAAATTTTCAACCGCGTTTTTCTCAAAACCACGTTTTTCAAATCGCTACCCAAAATTTCTCGAAAACCAATAAACCGATTGCCTTGAGGTTTTTTGTGGTTATTCTGTACACCATTATCCAGTACTTGTCATAGGATGTTTTTTTCCGTTACTTAGTTATTGTTTTATAGGCAAAATAGTAACTAATTTTTTGCCGAAAAATCACTATTTATCTCCAAACGTTCGCCATTTTGTCATAAATCGATATTTCCAAAATCGGCTATGACAAGCACTAGATTATAGTATCTAATTTAATAATCTTTTTGGTTTTTTTAGATGATTTTTGAAGAAACGCCAGTGGGTACCGTATACGCAGATTTTCTTACGACGCTCTAAGGATCATACAATATCCTTGTATATTTTTGATATTTTTAAATAAAGAAAATTAAACATATTTTCGAATGTATATACTTTTAGATAATTAAAACCCCAATCCGAAATTTCAAATAGTTTTCCTTGAAAAAATTCACAAAAATGACCTTTTTTGCCGGCTCCTAGGTATATATCTCCCCTCAAACATTTTGTTTTTTTGGCGATTTTCTTATGAGTGTGTATTGAGGAGGCTGATCAGGGTCTTTGCGGGGCAGGCGGCAAGAGGGGAACGCATATGGTTATACACGGGTGCCTGAAACGGCTGTCAACCCCGAATAATCAAATTTTTGGTTACGTAAAATGAATAAATTTCAGCTAATAAATACGTGGAATACATATAATGGCCTGTTTAGAAATGTTATTAATATTTTTTGTTTATTTACATCGCGAATAAGTTATTGACAAAGTTGAAATGTGGCAAACGCGCAATTTAGTTCTCAGTAACATTCTTCGCGAATTCCTTTTTTTTGTTCGGCGAAAATGAAAAGATGGAAAGGAAAAATGCAAACCGAAAAATAGTCCAATCGACGGTTGGTGCAAGTACAGTCTGGAAAGCGGCGGAAAAAAGTAGTTGAGCCGGAAAATGAAGCCGGGTCTGCATAAGCGTGCAATTTGAAGAACACGATTTTTTATTGCATAGCTTTATATCAAATCAGGATCTTAACTTTAATTTGCACTAAAGATTTTTTTTTCATTCAAAAAGTTGATCGAAGCATGACGATTTCGGTGAAAGGTCACTAGGATTCTAACTTCAATTTGCACTAAAGATTTTGCAAAAATTCAAAAAGTTGATCGAGGTATGACGATTTTGGTGAAGGGTCACCCCTTTCGCGGTTTTCTCGCAACCATTTTGAGAAACGGTTTAAGTCGTATCTCAAAATCTATTCGTCCACTTCAAATTCGGCCAGAGCATAGTTCATAACATTTTTTATCATATGACCGAATGCCCTTCAGAAATGTTTATCCATTTATTAATAACAAATAATCAAAGTTTTTTTTTCATCGAAAATCAAATTTTTGTCTGCACCTTACTATTTTCGTAATTCTCAGAACATTAAAAAAATATCCCATCATGCGAAAGTTTCATTATTATACTAAAAGTCAATTTTCTATTTTTTATTTAAAATCACCCTACATGCCAGAACCACCTACACCGATTGGCCAAGCAGCAACGGCGTCACTTTATGTGAATAATAACGTCATTGTTCATCGATATTTTTAAATAAAAAAAATCTCAAACTTGTCCCGAATATGTATCAATTGTGTGTAAAATCCGACCCCGTCATCCCATTACACTCATCGGAGAAAAATATTGGAAACCGACCCCTTTTTGGCCGCAGGTTTATGCAGACTCGTCAAACCGATATGACCCTAAATTCCATTCGCGACACATACGAAGTCGCGAGCAAAAAGCCAGTCTTCGATAAAACCTCGTAGCGGTGTATCGATCGATGTGTCCCGTACCTGCGAAGAATTCGAGTGCAATATTCATGGTGCAAAGGTGGCGAAAGAAGAACCTACGACTGCCATTGAACGTGAATACTCCGAGTGCACGGTACACGTGCACAGCGGATAAAAGAAAACGTGTTTAGCTCGAAAAATGTTCCATGGGGCGGATAGCTTTTTGAGAATTCCTGGGGACCCGGAGATCGAGTGGTACGTCTCTTGGTGCTCTATTCGAACGGAGCGAGTTTGCAATCTCGACTTTTCGTCGACCCTGGAAAACCTACGGGCAAAGGTACCAAGGGAGGGCAAAAAAAAAAGAAGAACGAGCTACGTGCATACACGGGCTCTCTCGTGGGCGATTTTTGCCGACGTCCACTTTCCAAAGGGTCTACAACAGCGGGAGGACAAGACAGTCAGAAAGAGGAACGAGCAGAGTTAGCTGCCATAGTCGACTACACATGCGGATACTTACGTAGGTCCAAATAGAGTGTTGGCGTACGAAAAGACGTAATTTACGTCGCTTAACTTTTTAAATCGCCAGGCGTTACGCCCTTTTGCTTTTTCCCTGCAGTTTACTTATATATGTATGTGGGTGTGCTGAGTGAGCTGTATGCGTCTGGTACACGCTTAAGGCTTTCGGAAACATTACGGTTCGGGTATGCGGCGAGAAAGCACCGCAGTTTCCTAGCAATGGAGATATATATATGTATATATTCTCAGCTCTTATCTCCCGTGCATGACTACTCGTGAGAAGACGAGCAAGTCAGGACTGCTCGAACGACTACGAAGGCAGAGCGAAATTTGCGAAATAATGCACTACACGTTGTCGGAAATGTGCGCTTTTTTTCAAGACCTATGCGCAGTGTTGTATACAGATTGAGTGTCCATGTCTGAAAAAATCGCCGCCCAAAACTATAACATTCGATATTCAAAACTGATCGATCGCGTAATTTGATGACTGTGTTTGGGTTCATTTGATTAATTGCTCAATTCCAGCATTAATCCATCATCAATTTCTTAATTCCATAATGAATTTGTTAATCGGACCATTCATTGCAATGGACTGTAGCGTCTGCATTGACCGAAAGTCAGGTCACATAATTCGTCGTACCATTCAATTGTGTTTATAAATTTTGAAAAAAAAAATATGTTTAGATGGCAAACAAGTTAGGGAAAGAGTGAAAAAAGTGTGGATTGCCTTTACTATTCAGTTTTGCTAAAAACGTTCAGTAAAGACAGAATAATTCCCCGTGAAAAATATTTGTCCCTTATAATAAGAAGAAACATGGCAACACCGCAGAACATTATTGTTCAATATTTCAAGAAAAAAAATAATTATCGCATTCCTAAAGTTAAAAATATTTATCATACAAAAATATTTGCGTGATAAATATTAATATTTTATATTGTTTATGTTATTTTCATTAACAAATAAAAGCGTTGGTTAATTCATAATTACTTAAAAACTTTGTTCGATTAAAAGTTACTTCCAAAAAAAAATCGTGTTGCAGCATTATTTTAAATATGCCGCGCAAACTTACGCCATTGGATCCCTGGAACGATGCGGTGTTGGCATATGTCTTCTTATTATAGGGAACAAATATTTTCTACGGAAAATTATTCTGTCCAAATTTCAATGCAGACCCTGCAGTGTTGAAAGTGGAAATTTTAGAGCCCAATATTTCCCAATTTAAATAGTCGACTGTTCTGAAATTTCACTCAAACATGCATGATATGAAATTTCACTCAAACATGCATGAAATGATATGAACAATGTCTGGTTAAAATTTACCCAAAATCTATAGAAATCAATTCGCAGCTATTCATTCGATTAAGGGGTATTTAGACGCTACAAAAGGCTATTTTCATGAATTTTTTGGATAAGTTTATATTATAGATATTGATATAAAAGTTGTTACGCTTAATAAATACACTTTCGGAAAACATTTTACAAAAAAATTGATTTATTTAAGTCACTATTTATATACGAAATTAGTAGTTGAAAAAATGTCCTAAAACAATTGTAGGTCTGCGCTGTTGATGAAATCTCGGAGATGGATCATCCGAAACAAAAAAATCAAACGATTTCAGATTCAGTATGTTTATGGCTACAGCGCATATCATACGATTTTTTATATATGCAACAAAAACGAAATAGCGGACATTTTTCGAAAAAACAAAAAAAAACGTGTTCTTTCACCGTTTTTGGCAAAAACGATGTTAAACATCAAAATTAAAAAAAAATCCTTGATTATAGTTATAGTTGAAAAGAATACGTGGTTAAAATTTCATAAGGATCGGTTCAGTACTTTCGAAGATTTTATCAACACACCGTCGAAAAACGTTGTTTCGAAAAAAACGCGTTTAAAGTTTGTTTGGGTTACATAAATACATAACAAATTTTTTTGACGTATTTCGAAAGTGTATTTAATAAGTGTGACAACTTTTATATCAATATCTAAAACATAAACCTATTTTGAAAAATTCATGAAAACAGCCTCTTTAGCGTCCGAAGTGAGAAGACCCCTCAATTCCACCATTGATTCTATTAATTCCTTAATTCCAAGATTCATTTTTTAAATGCACTGCTAATTCCATTAATCACATTATTAATTCACTCATCCCTCTATTAATTCTATCAACAATTTATTGACTTTATCATTTTTCCCTTAACTCTATCGTTAGTTCCGTAATTCCATCATTGAGTCCCCAATTTCATCATTAGTTCCTTAATTCCATCATTAATTCCTCAATATCATCATCAATTCCTTAATTCCATTACCAATTCCTCACTTCCATAATCAACTGGTATAATTCAAACAATTAAACCGTCCAACGGAAACTTCTTGATACCAGCGGATCTTTTGATATGGAAAATGGCAGGAAGATCCCTATTGGAGGTGTCGCTTGCGAAACAAAATAGCAACTGATGCAACGCTGAATGGAACGAACGAAGAACAATGTGACGAAAGAATGAAGGTGTGTTGGTCGGAAGAGGAACATTCGTAGTGCAAAATTTGACGTGCGGTGGCAAAATGTTGAATAGACATGCTTGCAAACAAAAGAGCGAGATACGACGTATGGAAGCCAAAGGAACAATACCCACAATAATGTACGTACGTCAATTGAAAGCGGAAAATCTGAGAGTCGGATTAGAAGGCAAAGTTAATCAATGTCGCTACACCGAGGGAATGAAGAAGCAGTGCGCTGCTTCCTGTTTTACTCGGATACATGCGGAAAGACTGAAAGAATGTGAGCTATATGTATAAGCGAATTGTCCCTTCACTTCCCGTCAAAAATCTGGCGGCCATAACCGTACCCAGAATTCCCGACATTCCGCGCAATGGAGGATGGGAGAATTCGCTCGATCTGGAATGTGCGCTAGTGCGAAGTCTCCAGCAGTATCCGCACATGGTATTGAAAAATTCTTGTTCGTCGAGCAAGATATCGAATTGTTCGACGTTCACACGACTGGAATATTTATACTGACATTTTCATTATTCATTTGAAGCATTCCCTTTTTTAATCTCTCCGAATTTTTATTGAATTTTATATGGACTCGAGGATTTTATTTGACAGAATATTGGATGCGCCACTCGCTACGCATGAACGAAGATTAAAATCAACTTTATTTCATATTAATTGAACACTCGTGAGCTCGATGTGCAAGGTGCACGATTTCTCGTTATAAACCTCCCATTGAAAGTTCAAAATGTTGGAATTTACAGTATACAGTAATAGATCGAAGCAAAATCGCAATTAATTAAAAACACACATAGCTGAATGAATATAAATGCAAATATGAGTAAGCTCAACACCTGTCCGTAGTGTAACGTACCGAACGTGATGAACATATCGCGAATGGGAAAGGCAGAGCCTCCCTTTCTCTTTCTCTCTCTCTCTTGCTCCTCTCCTCTCCATTCTTTCGTCCCGCTGAGGATCAATAACATACCATCGATATAACGCTTAATTGCATACATGTATTCACCGTATTATGGAGTTAATGCGTCATGCGACCCGTGTGGAGAAACGTAATAAAGTGGAACAAATGCAATTGTTAGGGGGCACGTAACGCGTGTAAAACACGAACGTGACGAGCATTTCGGACACCCAACTCGCTTCCTCATGCGCGCACATTGTAACGCATAATAGCGCAATGAAGTCAATGCACTATCAAATTGATATCAGTGCATTCGTGGAGAACTCGGTCCACATGAGGTGAAGCGTAAAGGTAATCATCGGTCCTTTAACGTCGATGATGCGAACACGATAATGATAAAACGAAAGTTTATTCAGAGCCATCAACGGCCGATTGAGCGAACCAAATCAAACGGAACACGTTAAAGTTCGGGGAAAATGAAATAAAAACTACGAATAACTTGGAGAGTCACGTTGTAAAAGTGCGCAGTTCGAAAGAATTGAGATAGAAAATTGGTGTTCCAATTGGAAAGCAGAGAAATCATTGAGTGTGGGCAATGAAGAAACCATAGAGCAGCTAAATGCAATTGGGCCAACGAGCAAAAGATTCTACACGATCCGACTATTTATCGACTTGACCAACTGACCCAGCCGCGGGACAAGGGTCGAGGCAATCGATCATCCAATGTGGCCACAGACATCTCTCCAACTCCACCAAGCCATACCCGCGAATATGCACAACCGCAGACTCGATTTCTAGCCAGCAGGAGATAAATTTTCTAGCACGAATAACAATGGAACAGAGCTGCAGGGTGCGCCCGAACAAAAAACGCATTCAACTCCTTTGCAGAGCTCCACCAACGGAGATACCAACTAACGAACGCGGCCCAATTATTTCCATACGCCGATCCAACGATGCCAGTGACGTGTAAGCGACGTACGCGCGGTTAGCTGAAGTTCAATTTTTGGCTCGTTTGCCCAAGGCGCGGATTCATCTCTAAAAGGCAATACCGATTTACACGAACGCGTACACTTCTGTTGGTTTGTTTGATTGGCGGAGGATTGCTATCCCTGTTCTCCCATGCTGCACCATTCGCTGATATCCAAGTAGAATTTGATGTTCAGTTGACATGTTCCGAATCCGTACAGATTTTGTCGTTCGACCGAAACTTTGTGCAGGCAGCGAAACGAACGGAAGTAACGTTCAGTTCAAGTTTAAATATAGGTGCTTTGATTGGTCAGTAGCACCGCATATACACTGACTTGATTTGCTCACATGCATTGTACGATTTGATTGTACTGTTCTTTGGGAGCGATCAGAATGCCCAATGAGAAATGGAGACAGTTCTGAAACCTGATTTTCTCGACGAACCCAACTACCTAGCTGATATCGCAGCTTCCAATTGCTAAATAACATAGCATTTTCCAATCTCCAATTGACATCACAGCTTCCTATCGCTAAATGATGTCGCATCTTCCAATCCCTAATTGACATCACAGCTTGCAATTGCTAAATTACCTTGCATTACCTAATCCTCAATGACATCGGAGCATCCAACTGCTAATTGATATCGCATCTTCCAATCCCACGTTGGCATCGGAACTTCCCTTTGCTAAATGATGTCACCTTTTCAATCCCTAATTGACGTCGCAGCTTCCAATTGCTAAATGATGTCGCGTCTTCCGATTTCAAATCGACTTCGCAGCTTCCAATTGCTAAATGATATCGCATCTGCGAATCCCCAATTGACATCGCAGCTTCCGATTGTTCAATGCTACCATATTTTCCGATCTCTAGTTAACATTGCTGCTTGCAATTGCTAAATGATCGCATCTTTCAATCCCCAATCGGCATAGCAGCTTCCAATTGCTAAATGATGTCGCATTTTTCAATCCCTAATTGACGTCGCAGCTTTCAATTACTAAATGACGTCACATTTTGCGATTCCTAATTGACTTCGTAGCTTCCAATTGCTAAATGATATCGGATCCTTCAATCGCTCATTGACGTCGCAGCCTTCAATAGCGAAATGACATAGCATCTTCCGATTCCTAATTGACTTGGTAGCGGCCAATTGCTAAGTTCTGTTGGATCTTCCAATCTCTAAATGACATCGCAGCTTCCGATTGCTAAATGATTGCATCTTTCATTCCCCAACTGACATAGCAGCTTCCAATTGCTAAATGCTATCGCATCTTCCAACCCCTAATTGACATCGCAGCTTTCAATTGTTAAATGACGTCGGATCGTCCAATCGCTGATTGACATCACAGCCTTCGATAGCTAAATTACAGAGCATTTTCTGATTCCTAATTAACATTGTAGCTTCCAATTGCTGAACGATATCGGATCTTCCATTCTCTAACTGACAACGCAGCTTCCAATTGCAAAATGATATCGCATCTTCCAATCCCCAATTGTCATCGCAGCTTCCGATTGCTAAATGCTACCACATATTCCAATCCCTAATTGACATTGCTGCTTGCAATTGCTAAATGATCGCATCTTCAAATCCCGAATTAACATCGCAGCTTGCCATGGCTACATTGATCTCTTCCTCCTGATTCCTGAATCTAATCTCTACCGCCAACATACCTCTGTCGAAACCTGCCACGGTAGTCTCCTCAGCGACCCTAGGGCCATGCTCCACAGAATCTGTCTTTAATTGGTTCGAGTCCGTAGATTCTCGAGCCACAAAAACGTGAGAACAGTCCGTACATTCAAGAACGAGAGACCCAAGCGCGGAACGAGCGATAGGAGCACGTTCTGCAAGCAGGCATGAAGTTAGGATTGCGTTTCGCATCCCCGCGAGCCACGCAGGGTGCACTCGATTCTCCATTCACGCTCATGGGCTGTGTCCTATCCCCCGGCTCTCGTTCCTAGTCAAAGCACGGCAAAATTGCCCTCCATTGTCCGCGTTATGTGCGAATGTAAGCCGGGACGCGTGAGCGTTCACAAATCTAGCTCCTTTTCATGGCTCGATACAACGTACAAAGGGGGTTATTAAAGGCAAGTCGGTGCCGCAGGTAAGGGCGAAAGAGAACGAAAAAAGAGGCTGTTGCAGCATTTGCAGCCTGTTCCAGCGCGGAAACGGCAATGTTCACTTCGCCGCTTTTTCACCATACAAATGCCAACCACTGTCACGCTCCAAGCTTTCCCACGACCCCGTTTTACGAAGATTCCCGCAACTATTTTCCCCGTTTATGTCGCGTGTATGCAGCCACGGCGACGACTCGTGGAAATCGCGCTCCTCTGGTATCAGACAACGCGCCCATTACTCGCCTTTACGCCGCCGGCATCCGCAGGAATTTTCACATTTCCTCACTACCGGAGAAGCCATCAAAATATATTCTTAACGGTGCACAGCGTCCGCGAAATAGCCTCGACTCTCTCGATAAGTTTGTGTTTACTGCATATTTGTGTAGTCTTTATGGGTACTCGGTAGATAAAGATTGGCGAAATGGCCTATTGCGCAGGTGAGTTAACGAATAAAGCAACCGGTAGTTCGAGCAGTACCGATGAAGTCATGCTACCTTTTCCTTTTGGAATAATGAGCTGAACCGATCAGCCGGAACTGATGGCAAAAATATTAGACCGTGTTCGGAATGTAGGAAATCCAATCCAGCCCATAATACTGATAAAAATAACAAATCAGGAATAGGGGCGTTAGCATTAGCCAATACTTAGATGGGTGACCGCTCGTGATCGTATCACCGCCTGTATAGACACTGGCTCTCCACAGTTTCCCTGTGCCTTTGTACAAGCGTGATATACTGGGCATTGGGCAAAGAGTAGATGTGCACTGAGAAAAAAAAAACCAATTGAATCAAAAAAATATACTGTTTGATCCAAATAAATGTGCTGCTGCGGAGTGCCACCGATATATGAGATTGTTACAATACCATAAAATATTGGAAAATATGATTGATTCAAATAACATTATTTTATTTGAAAAAGCTCTTTTGTTCTCTGAATATCTACATTATCCTTCAAATAAAATTATGTTCTGTTGAAATCATTCTATATACAATCCGCAGATGTATGGATAAAATAATTAAGCGGTTGCTACAACATTTTTTATTTCGTACAAAAATATAATCAATAGAATTAATTATTTCTTTACTGCATCGAAACGAATATGCCATGGGACGTAAGTTTTCCAATTTGTTTTGAATCTTAAATAAAAAATGAGCATTAGAATGATCATCCACGATAATAGTGGAGAGAATATCAGATATCAAATGGAATGTCCATGGAGAGAATATCAGACATTCAACTGATAAGAACAGATACTACACTTTGATCTTAGCCACAGGCCAAGAAGCGATACTCTTTAGAGTTTCTCCTGCGTTTAAGTAGATTTTCGGTTCGCGTTACGCTTACGAGAAACGAGCGCGCATGCGGCTTCTAGCGGTTACTCCGAGAACTACGGGTTTCCTCACACCTATAATTTCGTCGGCGCTCGGCCATGATTTGGTTGAATTTTCTTTCAACCAAATGTGCAAGAAACAAATTTTATTTTCGCATAGGTTTTTTAACCAATTCAGACATTTTCGTAATATTTTTCAATAAAAATAAAATATTAATATTTTAAAGAATAATGTACTCGGAAATCAATATCGGATATGGTGAAAAAAATAAAATAACATATTTAACCAATAGAAATTGTATCTGAATCAAACAAGCGAAATTCATTTTTTCTTGTGTACTCGAATCAAGAATATTCATGTTATGAATTGAAACGCTTTTTTTATTCGTTGCAGAAAATTCATTCAAAACTATATAATTTGATCGCGATATTTTTTTAGATAATTTCAATAATATATTGTTCTCGGCTAACAATACATCTTTTGAATGAAAGGGAACATTTAATTTTATCATGTTATTAAAGTCAATAGCGTTTTGTTTGCACCAATAAATCCGATTATTTCCACCAACAATTTTACGATTGAATCAACTACATTTCATTCAATAACACCAATGATATTGGATCAAAGATTTTTTTTCTCAGTGTGGGCAATGCTGTGACATCTCTAAGGAACTGCCTATGGTGAGGTGACAAGTGTAGCGTAACGGTCGATAAATGGGATCGTAAAAACCCCGAAGACATATGAGAAATTATATCTTCTCTACATATAATAAAACTTTCAGAAGTGATTTTATCTGTAATTTTTTGTTTTCACATAATTAATTCAGAGGTTATTCGTATCAACTAAAACAAGTCGGAAGATTGTACTCTGAAACAAATGTGTCTGTCTCCATGTTTGGGCGCTTATAACTCGAGAACTACTGAATCGATTTAGATCAATCTTTCACAAACACAATTTAGAGTGTGGAGTACGATTCACGCTATTGAGCGTCACGCTATGTAGTTTATTATAATTGCAATAATGAAGCATACAAATAAACAAACATCACGTCCATATTTAAAAAAAAACGATAATGCCAAATGAGCACGAAAACATAGATAAACAAATAAAGAGTTAAACGAATAAATAAATAAAAGTTCACAAATAATCGGCGCTTGTGTAACTTCTGCATTTTTATAAATTTTCTTCACAAATTATGATTTTCAACAAAAAAATATATAAAAAATAAAGAATCCATAAAACGTAAAAACCTAATAAACAAATAAAAAAATTGACAGATAATGAGGCGTGCTTAATAATGGCAAGGGAAAGACGAAAAGAGAGGGTGAGATTTCTATGCGTATGAATTCCACACAGAGGAGCAGTGCGGACCCTTGTCCATACCTTGTGTAAGATTATCCACAACACCAACAATTTTTTTTTTGAAAGCTGTAATTGCGGGGTTCGATTTACCACCAAAAGGATTTCAACCCGGGCGAAGCTGAGGGCACAGCGAGTACGTAATAAAAAAAAAGAAAAACTACAAAAATGAAGATGACAATAATAATAATGATCAGTGCCATTATTACCGTAGCCACAATAATGATTATTGTTATTATCGCTGATGTGGAGCTTCGAATATTCGAAGCTGTGTTAACTCTTAGCGATTTGAAACACTATTATTCTCAATTCTAAAGTGAGATTCGCCTTTCTTCTCATTGTTCAGCAATGCGATTGCCTCTATCATCAACTCAGGGTTCTCGAGAGGTTTCTTTCTTCCATCAGACGCTGTCAGTGGCGGGCGGCGAAAGTTCATACGATTCATCTTGCCAGCGTTTGCCCTTCAACACGCACACGCACACATATATCCACACGCGCCTCCTTCATGCACGAATTATATGGCATCGCCAAGCCTGTCCGTAAATCCATCGCTGATGCTTCTTTGACGCACTAACTTTCTAACATACTTGACGGATCACTCATCCTACGATAAGTCACGAGCTATCAAATCAACCGTGAATTGCCAGCCGTTTTTTTTAGGAATTTGAGTGGGAGGATGGCGGAAAGGGCGAGCTGAGAAATACATATCGGAAATGAGTAAAGCAAAACTTGGAATACCTGGCACCAATGAACTTCATAATCGATGGCTCAGCATCGATGATCTCCACAGTGGCATCAAAGTCGGAAAATCAGAGACCAATAATTGTCGAAATGGCATCTAACTTTAAGATTATGGACTAATAATTTACACCGTTAATATCCAACTTGAAAAATCTGGAATCAGTGATCCCCAAAAGGTATATAACTTCAACTTCAAGCACCAATGGTCACCACAATGGTATCAAAGACGAAAAATCAGGGATCAAGGATTATCGAAATGGTATCTAACTTCAATATCAGGGACCAATGAACAAGGATGACATCCAACTTGAAAAATCTGGAATCAATGATCCACCAAATCGTATCTAACTTGTTAACCGAGGGGTCCGTGATTTTCAAAATATTGTCACATTTCAAAATCAACTGGTATCTACGTCCGAAAATCAGGCACCAACAATCGCCAAAATAGTAGCTAACTCAAAAATCAAGAATCAATCATCTTCAAAATGATGTCTAACTTCAAAATCAACAGCCAATGATGTTCAACGTGTTACCCAGCTTGGAAAATCAAGGGCCAATGATCTCCAAACCACTTTCTAGCGTACGCGGTAACCTGGAGACTTTGGGAACGGTCAATGTCATTGCATCGTTGTTTTGCTATGACTCCCGCGTAAATTTAGACAACTAGGGACAATTTGCAACGAGTTTATGAGACAAGATTAACAGGCTAGACTTTCATCTTGTCCATTTGCCGCTCTGTTCATTCGATTTACGTCCAAATTCACAAGATACGGCAGACTTTATTCAGCTTGACAAACTTTACTCGTGGTTGTGTCTTTTGGCAGTGGCGGACAAAAAAACCACAAGCGATACAGCGCATTCTCAACCGGTTGCGTACTGCTCTGGCGTTCTTGGCACCGTGCACTTGCGCGATTCTCTCCATCTTTCTCTCTGGCTCTCTTCTCCTCTCTCGCATCTCCGTCGCCCACTCGATTCGCGTCTCCTTGACACTGGAAACTGTTATATACACATAGGAGCTTTTTGTTTTCTCTCCTCGTAAATTGATTCACGAGACTCCCGGATTGTTTCGCCGAAAAGTGCGAAAGTTACTTCATGCTCGGGGGAGAGTCACGAGGAAAGCTGGTCTTTCCTAAAGCGACCACGACGTTGAGAGAGAGAGAGGGAGAGAGAGAGAACCTGCACATATTCAGCAGCAGCGTATTTCTCGCCCACGGCTTTGCTCGAAACACTCGCGGCGACAAATTTCAGCGGATATTAAAGAGAGTAATGAGATAGGAGTGGGGAAGCGAGATGCAAACAGTGAAGAGAAGGAAAAATCACTGAAAGAACGCGACAGCCAACATACGGGGCCCAGATTAAAAAAAATTATAACGTATGACCTTGTTCGCCATAAAACAGAATTTTTTTTCTCACGACACGTCAGTGTAATTCCAAGTTATACTGGCGAAAGCGGATGGAACTATGCAAATTTTCACTTATCTCCATTAAGCTGGTTTGTTTCGGACATTTTTTCACCAAAAAATGTCCGAAATTCGTGAGCTAAACTTTGTTAATCACACTTATTAAATCCACAGAACGAACAATTTACAAAATGATTTTCCCATATCTCATTTCTACTTTTCCTCCGTTTCGGGTTCAGAATTTAAACCAATTTGGTTTTCTTCGCAAAAGTGTCAAGAATACGTATTTTCGAATGTGTCAGTGATGGATAATGATGGTATTTTTAACATTATTTATTTTTAGGCGCAATTGAGAATATTTTTGGATGGGACTGCGAGCGTTAAATCTAGAAGGGCGACGGGACCTTGAGGATACATACATGCGCAACCTTGGTCGCGCAACATTCTTTTTTCTTCTATATTTTTCGTCCTCTTTGCTCCTCCGCGCTCTCGCCATCTAAGCGCGGAACTTTGGCTTGCCCCTCGTCCTTAACCCGTCTACGGTCTTTCGTCCCCTCGTGGGTCTTCGACATAACTCATCGGTGTTAATTATCGACTTCGATGAACCTGAACAGAAATTCTTCTCGGAGCCGCAGCCATCTTCAGGTCCTTTTCCCTGCTCAAGATTCGTGCTATTCTTTCCAGAAATATATATGTCAATTCCGTATATATATATATATATACAAATACAAACTTTTGGACGGTAGTGTATATATTTTGTATATTTTGTGTATATATATATATACACAAAATATATGCACCACCGTCCAAAAGTTTGGAAACACTCGCCCCGGTTCCGAGACACACAAGAAGTTTCATCGCTCTTTTAAAAATGACGATATCTTAATTTACTAAGCGGCGTTCCAAAAGGGACATATTCAGCTTCATTTAGCTTTAAAAAAAAACATTTACGATTTTTTTTCAACCCGGTACACACTTTTAAAGATGGTCGTTTTTTGGCATTTTTTGGGGGGTTGAAATTTTAGCGCACGACTCGTAAAAAAAATGTTGACCGTTTTCCCCATGAAAAACTTAAAGCGGAGAGTACAAGCTTCAATTTCATTTTTTTTTTTTAAGTTTCGTGCGATTTTTGTTCGCACATATATTCAACTTTTTGCACCAAGCGACCATATTTATAAAATGTAGCCTAACTCTGAAGCTACTGGGTTTTCGTAAAACTACTAAGAGGGTAAAAAGTTACATACAATCATTTTGGATTTACCAACATTTTTCCAGAATAAAAAAAAAATCAAAATTTTGAAGAAAAAAAGTTTTCAAAGTTTTTTGGAAAAAGCGCTTTCAGTGAGCTGTCGAACATCGAGGTTGGACCATTCAGCAATGACGAAATGTACTATGGACAGATGAATCGATTTTTTTTCTTTTTGGATGAAAAAGCCGTGTAGATGAGGTAAGAGACCCCATTTTTTAAGATAAAGAAATATTTCGTTGACCGAAAAAAAATGTTGATTTTTTTTTTCAAATTGTCATTTTTTTTTCTTTTCTAATTTCTTCAAATTTTTTTTTTGCAAATTTTTTAATTTTTTTTTATTTCGAAAAAATGTTGGTAAATCCACAATGATTGTATGTAACTTCTTACCCTCTTATTAGTTTTACGAAAACCCAGTAGTTTGAGAGTTATGCTACATTTTATAAATATGGTCATTTTTTTCAAAAAGTTGAGTATTTATGCGAAAAAAAATCGCACAAAACATTTTAAAAAATCGGAATTGCAGCTGGTACTCCCCGCTTTAAGTTTTTCATGGGGAAACCGGTTGAAATTTTTTTTCACGAGTCGTGCGCTGAAATTGCAACCCTCAGAAAAAAGACAAAAAATGACCATCTTTCAAAGTGTTAAAAAAACATGGTTAAAAAATGTGTTACATGGTTTAAAAAAATCGTAAAATTAAAAAAAAAAATCTAAATGAAGCTAAATATGTTCCTTTTAAAACGCCGCTTGGTACATTAAGATATCGTCATTTTTAAAAGAGCGATGAAACTTCTTGTGTGGCTCGGAACCGAGGCGAGTGTTTCCAAACTTTTGGACGGTAGTGTATATATATATATGTGTGTGTGTGTGTGTGTGTGTGTGTGTGTGTGTGTGTGTGTGTGTGTGTGTGTGTGTGTGTGTGTGTGTGTGTGTGTGTGTGTGTGTGTGTGTGTGTGTGTGTGTGTGTGTGTGTGTGTGTGTGTGTGTGTGTGCGCGCGCGCGCGCGTGTGTGTGTGTCTGTATAATTTATTTCGTATTTTTCGTATTTCAATGCTTTTGTCCTCAATGAATCCAGTTTTTATTCGAGATCCTACAAAGGTGGCAATTAAATCGAGATATTTTTAGGACGAACAATTCCTAAACGAAGTATCGTATATGTTGATGCATCTGTACATGGGGAAAAGGTTATTTGAACAGGCTACATTTACGCGATGTTGCCTATCAGCAAAGGTAGCTTTTTTGACACCATTCCTAATCTTTTTGATCCAAACCCATAACTTTGAGGACGGGACTGTCTTGAAAGTCGAACAAACGTTCTTCCTTGATTTATATATATATATATATATACAAGCTGACGGTTATAAGGTGGCCATGGGCTTCTCAACGGTCGAGCGCGGATATTCTGCATCCGAGAAAAATATATTTTAGGTTTTCAACTTCGCTTCGCAAAAAATACAGACTACTTTTGTGATTGTGGTTTTTACTTAAAAGATTGAGCACTGTGAGAGAAAAAATCGAAACTCCATTTCGACTTCAGTAGAATGAAGATAATTCAATTCTGAATACGAAAACCTCTAAATTTTGTTTCCAAATGTAATCATATTCTATTTATTCACTTTGAAATGCATATTTGATATATTTTTTCTCCATTACAGAATTCACAAAAAAAGTTTTTTAGAGGTGTTTCGGATTCGGAATTCAATTGCTTACACCGAGTTGAAAATTTTGAAAATATCGATTTTTGATTTTTGACGGAATTCAAAATATAACATTTCAAAAATATTCTCTGAAAATTTCGAGTCGGTCGGTGCAAAATTGAGGGAGTTATGGGGTTTTATAGGCAGATTCCGCGAACCGGCGAACTTCAATCGCGTTTTTTTCAAAATAACTTTTTCAAAATCGGCGATCACGATATTTAAAAGATGACGGCACCTATCAATTTTGAATTTTATAAAATTCTTTCATATATTAAAGACAGTGCTTAAACGACGATTTTTTTTAATGCATAGCTTTTTTATTTGCAAAACTTGAGCTTTTTTCCACCGAAAATCGATACTTTCACTTTTGACAACGGCTATTTTTTTAAAACCAGTTTTTTATTAAATCCTTCGTCCGAGCACTAGATAATTGTATTTCGGTTGCTGTATTTCCGAGTGGTCACCGCGAAGGATGCTTATCAAACGGAACGCCGCGCAAATCATAGTATCTATACATATTTACAAATATTTTCCAATATAAAAATCGTAAAAGATACTCAAAACCATACTCTTCAAAAAATAAAAAAAAATACAACTGGCAAACCTGCACACGTTTTCCCATGAAAAAATTACGAAAATTCCTGTTTTTTCCGGCCACGAGCTAGGCGTAACCCATTAATTATCTTCATTTTGTCGTACTCAAAATGGAATGTTGATTTATTCCCCAATGCTATTTTTTTTTTGGCAAACATAGGGTGTCTCAAAATGACCTGACATCATAATTTATTAATAAAACGTATTCTTTATTTGCAAAGTACGAATATTTTTATTTTAATATAAGGTACATATATGGAGGTTATGTGTGGACACAATATCCGATAAATGGCCACGTCGTCCCTGTTTGCAAACGTTCACTCTTTTAACAACATTTTCAATAAAATCGCCACCAAGATCGCACGATCTTGGTGGCCAATTCACATCGCCGCGGCGCGCGATAACACGACTATGAAACTTCGTCTGCAATAACTGCATTGTTTCGTCCGCAGTGTGGCAGGTTGCGCCATTTTGTTGAAAGAATATGTCTTCCAAGTCCATGCCGTTTATGCAATTTATCGGGTATTGGGTTCTACACATGACCTCCATGTTTGTAGCTTATGTTAAAATAAAAATATTCGTACTTTACAAATAAATAATACGTTTTATTAATAAATTAAAGTGTTATGTCATTTTGAGACACGCTTTAACCCTCCGTGGTCACACTTCGGTAGAATACCATAGTGGTCACACTGGATAACGTTCACCCGGTCAAGTCCCAAATGGTTGCTGTCTGAAAACTATCAGTCAGATCGGGATTGAAAAAATACTAGAAAATACTTTAAACAATCTAGAATATGCGTGAAAAGTCGGTACGTCAAAATTCACATGTCATGTTTTTAAAAAATTGTGAATAGGTCAATGTGTCAAAAAATACACCTTTTCACTAAAAAAATCATAACTTTCTGAATTTTCGATATTTTCGAGTAAAATTGGAACAGGATACTCGTCAGACATGTTCGTTCTAGGGAAAAAATAGTGGCATAGTGGTACTCCAAACCCTCGCCTCCTGGAGGGCCGACCTTTAAGGGATAGCACAACTCTAGGATTTTGGAAAAATCGTTTTTTTTTGCTTAAAAAATACTTCGGGGTCAGAAAAACAACATGTAATTGGTCCCGTAGCGATTTTTTTTTAATGGTTCAATTATCGATTTTGCCGCAGAGCCTTGGACTTCTTTCAGGCATACAACTTTAAACGTGTTTTTCTCGCAAAGACGTTTTTTCAAACTGGGAGAACGGATTACTCGATCACCTTTGCATGAAACGATTTGCAATTTTGATAGTAGCTTCATAATTACATTCTCTAAGGAAGTACGTAGCTATTTTTCTATTAAATGTAAAAATAAGTTTTATAAACAATTCACTGCTTATTTTTCGGGCAAAAAATCTATTTATTTCTTGCAAAGTGCGCCATTTTCAAAAATTTGATTTAAAAAATCGCTACGTAGTCCCATAGCTAATAATATATAGATTATATTTTTTTTTGGTTTTTGTTCCAGGTCTTAAAAAATAATGTTTTTCAACATGGGCTCTGTCGCCGCCGTTTTGTATGAAAATTATAATAACTTTTTTTAAAAATACTTTAACATGTGCTAAATAAACCCTCGTAAAAGAAATCCTATTCCTTTTCTCGTGCTCCCAAAGTAAATGGTCAGTTAGGCCTCATTTACTGGCGTTAGAGTGGTATTATTCCTTAAGGGGTTACCCCCACTTGCGATTTTGAAAAAATCGATTTTTTTATTGCATTTTTTGAAGTATACGTATCTGAGAATATGTCCTGAAAATTTCAAGTCGATCCGAACAAAATTGACTGAGATATGAGCGTTGAAAGAGAAGAATCCGCGTTGAAAGATCGTTGAAAGAGAAACTTTAAACGCGTTTTTCTCAAAATGGCATTTCTGAAGTCGGTGACCAAGATTACTCGAACACTAATGAACCGATCTTCTTGAAATTTTGCAGGCTTATTTAATACATAAAAATGTAGTCTTTAATCGTTCGATTTCTTATTTCGAAAAAAATGGCCGTTTTATAGCCAAAAAACGGCCTTAATTCAAATTAGGACCCATAGTTATATAGACCCAATGTTGGGTCTGGCCAAAATTTATCCACGGTGACCAAGGCGGGTTAACACTCACTCCAAAAATACGCTATATTTTTTTCAAACACGACTTAAAGCCCATTAAAAATAATATTTTTCTCAGTCAAAAAATCGCCGCGCAGGGACCTCCTAAAATGCATGACCACCGTATAATTGTCCCCATCATACATAGACCCTCACCCACGCATACTGCATCGCAATGACAAAAAATATACCGCTGAAAAAAAAGTCCGCAAGCGAATGCAACGACAAAAAAAACAATCTACATATACATATGTATAAACAGGAGTAATGAAAAATGATAATAATTCGTCGACTCACCGATGGCACACGAGAGAACGAGAAGCGCGATGACTCTGAACGTTTTCATCCTGAATACGGGCTTCCCGTTTCTTTTTTATTCTCTCTCTCTCTGTCTCTCTCTTTCTCTCTCTCTCTCCACAGTTTATTCGTTTTTTTCCCTCGTAATCTTCTTCTCGGTTCGTTCCTCTTTATCGACCTTATTTCCCTCGCTCCCTTCGTTTTTTGTTTCCGTTCGACACTCACGTTTTCACCGTGTCACTGTGCGGATCTCGACATGGGCCACGAATTACCGAGCGGAGGATCGCGTTATATATATACAGAGAGAGAGACGCGGAGAAAGAGACAGATAAAGAAAGAGGAGAGCAGGAAGTTTGAAGATCGGTCGCCACGGAGTTTCTCGTGTCGTTGAGCCTAACGAGAAAGATCGAGAATACCGTTTTGGTGGTTGTCGACAACGACGACGAAGACGGCGGTGGATCGAGAGGGCTTCTGCCTGTGGAAAACCCCAGCTAGACGTAATTGTCGGCGTTTGCATTAAATGGAACACACACATACACCCACGCAACCACTAAAAAAAGAAAATAAACACACGCGCGCGGACGCGGCTTCTTTGGCGACCATAGCACACGCGGATTCGGAGTCGTCGAGGGTGTGGGTTGGGACGAGACTAGATGTGCAGCCAAATGCATGCAGATCCAGGCGCGGTTAGACGAACAGACGGCGCGGAGACGTTAAAGTTGGCACTCGCACCGGCTCAATCGCACTTAACGAACTTTCGTCATTATAGAGGGCGCTTTGCGCATGCATGTTGAAAAAGTAAAGTTTTTTGGCTCGGCCATCTTTCCTCGGCTCGAAATTGCCTCGCTTTTTTTACAATTTGTCGAAAAGGACGCGATGGCGGAAAGTCTCGGAAGAAAGATTGTTGGAAATCTTTTTCAAATGTACGAACGGAAAATGTTGGCTCGACACGCGAAATATTTTGGGAGCCGGTCTTTTAAGATTATTTCGAAAGAAATGTCGGAAAATTAATTCGGAGAAATTCTTTTTTTTTCAAGTTTAATCCGAAAACGTCGATTTTGACTATATTGATTGGGAAATAATTGATTTCGAGGAAATGGACAATGGAAGAGAAGGTTTGAAAAAATTGTTTACGAAATACTGATTGTGAAAAGGAGATACTAAAATAATTGATTCGGTAAACATTTAGGGGGCTATACCAGTGTGACACTTTAAAAAAATCGATTTTTTTTGCCTTTTTCAACAGTTTATACTTTCAAGAATATCATTTATATCAATATCACTTTATCTTGCAAAAATCCATAATTAAAACTTTAAACACGTTTTTTTCGAAATGAGATTTTTTAAAATTTGCTGACATTGTAACTCAAAGAGCAATTATGGGATTGACTTGAAATTTGAACTGAGTACTCTTGAATATATTTACTCTACAATGACGTAGGATATTTTTGATTGGATGAAAATTGGCGATTTGGCATTGAAAAAAACGACCATTTTATAGGCAAGAAAATAGACTTTTTTCATAACTACGCCATTTTGTTGGATTTTGATATTTTTCGAAAATCCTACGTCATTATACAGGAAATACCTTCCAGTTTAACGACTTTTTTCCTTTTTTGGTTTCAGCTACTCAATCGGCCGACATGATCGGAATCATGTCAGCAGTGGAGGAACTTTTTTTTTTGGCCCCTCCGAAGGCAGCGTATAAGTCGCTTGGATCTCAATATTTTTCTATGGAAAAATTATGTAATATACGTCAAATATAGCCAAATATATTCTTAATTTTCCGAAACATTTAATTGAGTATTTTTCTTCCTAAAAATTCCCCAAAATCATCCAAATTTTCAGCGTTCACACTGGTAAAGCCCCTTAATATTTTAAAACAACCCCTAAAGGGTTTTTGGTGACGTGCAGTAGTTTTTGGGTTTGGCTTTGTGTGGGCTTGTTGGGGTTTGTTTGGACAAAAGGGAGAGAGCGATAACATATATAGGTATAAACGGAGACGAACCAGATATAGATATAGTCCGCGCGCGTTGATAAAGGACTTTAAAATTCAATATCCCAAAAACTATTGCGAGTCGCCAAAAATTACTGTTGGGGTGGTCTAAAAATATTAACAGGCAGGTTTGTTCAACATTACAGCGCAATCGGAGGGGGAGGGGGTGGAACCCAACCCTTAAAAAAAACTTTATAATCCAATATCTTGAATTATATTGCAAGTCGCCAAAAATCTCTTTAGCGATCGTCTTAAAATATTAAAATGCAGGTTTTTACAAAATTTCAGGTCAATCGGGTGAGGGGGGGGGGGGGTCGTAAACTTATCCAAAATTGTTTCTGAAAAAAATGATACCAAACAAATGAATTTAAAAATGCAGCTGCGCCTTATTTTTTCGTCCAAGTTCAAACTGGATAATTGCGTGATCGTGTTGAAACATTCTTTTAACAATACGTCTACTTGGGATATCCTCTCTCTTATAGAGCCACGATAATGGGCGAGATCGAACCAGAGAGGAATTCAAGGAGACGGGAGAGACGAATTCACGGAGATGAGACAGAAAAAAGAGAGAGAGAGAGAGAGAGAGAGAGAGAGAGAGAGAGAGAGAGAGAGAGAGAGAGAGAGAAATCGGAGGTGGCAGATACGCGATGGTCATGTGTATCGCGTTGCACCAAGTGTAATCGACGAAGTTCTGCGATGTGTGATAAGTTGCCCGAGGTTCTAGCCAGTGACGACATACAAAAAAAGATACAAAAAAAAACCCAAAACGTTCCAGAAATTCCTGACCGCACGTTTCCGACCCAAGAACTTCAGAAATTGATAACTTCCGATAATAAATTCAACACCAAAATCCCTCAAGGGGGGAGATACCTTTAAGCGAGAAAAACATTTGCTGATTATCATGATTTTTTTTAAAAGGATAGATTTCGTCACCTTTTTCGAGACTTAGGGTATGTTTTATTGCTACTTTTGGCTGTTACATGGTATTTTTAACTCTTCAAAAAATGGCGGACGTATAGCACGGTCTTCTAAACTGCATTTTCAAAAACGGCGTGACGTACAGCTAAGAAAGTAATCTCCGATTCTGATGAAATTTGCTATAAATCGTTCTAACTTTACTGTCTAAGACATGACCCTAAACTTTTGTGAAAAAAAAAATTCATTTCAAAAGGTAGCCTTTTTGGAAAATTCAATCTTTTCGTTTCAAAGCCTACCATTTAATCGTTTTTAAATATTTTTCACTTTTTTTGGTTCATATTCTGCGTATGAGTGTTAATGAAAGACAAATCTTTGTTGGTATTTTTTACAAGCTTTTATGTAACTTGACTTCATGTGAGATGCAAAACGGAAAATCGACACTTCACCCACTTCCCGATTACGTAGAGCTCTGAAATTTTGTAAACATGCAACTAAGAGGTGGCAATGCATGATTCAACTTTAAAATTTTTTTTAAAAGGACGATGTTAAATGTTTTAACAAGCTTTTATTCCTTGTACCATAAAGCGGAAAATAATGCTTTTTACCAAGTCACCTACATGTGACTATAAATAAAAGCGTGGGGCGCGCTCAAAATTTAGACATACAATCTTTAATTTATTTAATTTACTGTAAAACAACCTTAGATTTCTCAAATAAAAATGCTGAAACTGAGTACAAAATGTGATAACAATTACTCTCATTACTGTCGTACCAAATTAATTGGTACTGTCGTACCAAATTAATACGGTTAATGAAACGCAAATAATCAAATTTATCGAACATTTAAAAAGTTGAGCGCCACAAGATTCTATTTATAGTCACATATTTTCTGATTAATCCCGCCCACGCTATGTGTCACACCGTCTGACAACATCGGCCGCAACCCGTTTAGAAAACCGTGCCACCTCCACCATTTTTAAAGATCAATTAAAAAACATAACATGTAACAGCCAAAAGTCAATAAATAACCTAAGTCTCAAAAATAATAACAAGTCTCAAAAATAATCTCAAAAAAAAAATACTACCTAAGTCTCAAAAATGGTGAAAAAATCTGTCTTTAAAAAAATCACTAAAATCAGCAATATTCACAGCCCTAGCAATTACATAAAATCTGCTATGAGAAAAAAAAATCGAAAAAAAAGGATCTCACGCTCAGCACTTTCACTCACCGTTGGAACTGCGTTCCAAACGTCTAAAAAAATGCGAAATTTCGAACTCACTCCCGATTTGCAAGACGGCGAGAGCACGAAAAAAAAAAAAATTAATCACGGCCAATTCGATTGTAATTTTTTTTGGGACGATCCCGAACTCTCGGATAATCTTATAAGATCCTGAAATGCGGAAACCACACGATATCCACCGGCAGTCGAGTATCGACTTTTGCAGGATGTGTGCTGATGGTAGACACACACGCGCGCGCGTGACCTCGTCCCAGAAGAGTCGCGCAAGCTACTTCATGAACCAGAAGAGTGAAAGAGAGAGAGAGGGAGAGAAAGAAACGGGTCGAGGCTCAAAGGATCGCGAGCTTTTCGATTCACTACATAATGCGTGCAGCAGCCATTTTTTTTTTATTATTTTGGAATTAATACGTCAGCGGGGTAGCATCTTTTTTACGGGCCACCATACATATACAGGGCTTCAGGATATTGGTCACGATCCCGTGAAAGGGTTGTGCGACATGTTTTCCGCTATTAAATAACCCAGTAATGCTTTATGCAGGAGTGAATCATTTTTGAGATATTTTTATTATTTTGTGTTTTTTTAAGCAAGGCGTAGGCAACTTTAAAAATTAATTTAACAAAAACTGTTCTATGGAATCAAACCTTTTAATGATTTGCAGCTTGAGGATACGGTAACAAAAGATTATCAACAATAAAATAAGAATAATTATTAATCTTGCAGAGTTTTGGACTCCTAATTGAAAAATGTTCGCAGATTATTCTTATTTTATTGTCGATAATTCTTTGTTACTGTATCCTCACACCACAAATAATTTTCTAAAGTTTGATTTCATACACCAGTTTTTATTCTTATTTTTAATTTGCCTACTGCACTGAAAAAAAATAATAAACATAAAAGAATATTTCCAAAATGGTTCACGTTTGCATAAAGCATTACTGGGTTATTTGATAGTGGAAAACATGTCATACAACCCTTCACGCGGTAGTGGAAAATAACCAGTAGCTCTGTATGTATGGGTAAGAGTGATTTTCAAAACATTTAACTTGAAGGGCCGTCCTCATAGTAGCCCATTGTCCCAATACTTAAATAAAAACCTCTTTACGTCACCTTTGGATACATATGACAACATTCATACGGAGATAATTTATAGTAGTCGTCTCCGCAAAATAAAAGATTTATTCAAACTTTGAGGCTGAATAACGGTACGTTTTTGGCGTCAAATTCACTTCAAACAATTTTCGAATTTCCCTCCGTACGTGGGGACAGACAGTTTTTTAATTGCAGCGTCAGTTTGTCGGTGACAGTCGTCCAGAAAATATTTTTTGGAACGTCCACTATAGGGCTGTTTTTTATCCAAAAAAGCCATATCTCAAAAAGTCCCATAAATGTTACGAAAAAAACATTGATCAATTGAATAGTTATAATTTTTAATGAAGAAGTTCATTTTTATCGGAATGTTTATTTTCAAAATTTTTGTTTAACCATTTCATTATTTGATTCCTTAGGTTAATGGCCATTGTATAAATTCTGGAATATGTAATGCATGATCCAGAATTTTGTTGATCCAATTGGACCGATAGGGCTGGTGCAGCAACCGTTTGAAAACGACTGGGGTCGAATGACCCCATGGTACGAGTGCAAAACTTTACAGAAGTGTGACCACGGAAGGGCGAGCAAATTTCTAAGACTGTCCACAAATCCGCCGGATGTGCTGAGAGTGAATTTGGTTATGACGGGTTGAAAATATAATTTCCTTATATACATGTACATGGAATCTAAAAAATGAAAAAATAAAACAAAATAAAAATAAGGGGAAAAAAAGAGTTCAGGCTGAAGGAGGAACGAGTGAAAATTATGGAAGTGCCGGAAATTCGGCGCCAAGGAGAATGGTGTCCGAAAATTTTGGATGGAAAGAGACGAGCACAAAGAAGGCTTTCGGAGAGAGACACGATCGAAGACGGACGTGAGAGAGCGATAAAAAAGAGAAAAAATTAATAAACGATATTGCTAACAAAATGATTTGCGATCACTTTCGCAATTATTATCGATTTTGTCAGTTTGTAAATAAATTTAATTTGTTCAAAAATATTAACGGGTCTCTCACTCTGTAAGGGAGGTTTCTACTTTGTTGGGCCAACAAAAAAAAATGTTTGATTTTGCTGCATCTTTACTGTATAAACTTTTTGAAGAATTGGAAGGTTTATTCTGTGATCCTGGCATAGCAGATTGAGTGTAAGTATGAAACTTTTCATTTTATCCGCACATAAACATCAGTTTAACTTTAAGGGGTCTTCTCACTTTACACGCTAAAAGAAGCTATTTTCATGCATTTTTTGTTAGCTTTATGTTATAGATATTGATATAAAAAATGTTACACTTAATAAATACACTTTCGAAGTACATACAATTTAAAAAAAATGTATTTATGTAACCCAAACAAACTTTAAACGCGTTGTTCTCGAAACAACGTTTTTCGTCGGCTTGTTGATAAAATCTGCCAAACTACTGAACCGATCCTTATAAAATTTTAAGGGAGACTTTGTCCTTGAAATCGGCGGGAGATGTTAGCGGCTCAACATGAGCAGCGAGAAGAAGAGGAGGGATGCCTCTATGGACCAGGCATTGCCGATTAGCGGTAATTATAAACACATTTGTGTAAACACATTACAAAACTTTAAACGCGTTTTGCTCGAAAACACGTTTTTAAAAATGGCTGACATTCTCCTAACCGCTGTAATTAACATATCGATCTGAAATTTGGAGAGCATACTCAGAAAATATGTCTTCACGGAATGACGGATCGCTTTTTCGATAGATACATTTTTGCATTTATTATTTATCTTTTTATGCGAAAAAACGCGAAAATTCGATTCTTTTTTAATTGCCGCCATTTTCCGAAATTTGTACTAAACAAAAAACCCATCCGTCATTCCATGACCAAAGGGTCACAGATTGATAATATGCTTTGAATTTGTGTTTTAGATCAACAAAGAGGGGGCAGTGATGTCAGCCGTTTACCTCCCGCGATTTGAGGACCTGTTTTCGCGGAGCTGCAACGGCCGTCATTTTGATTTTTTTTTTCAAAAAAATTTTTTTTAACGTTCTGTATATCATGAACAAAAGCAAGAAAAAAAACGCTTTCAAAAAGCTTTACTCGTTTCCTTAAAAAAAAAATGTAAACACCTGAAATATGGCACTCCAAGGACAAAGTCTCCGTTAACCACATATTCTTCATAACTATAGCTATATCGCATATTAAGGATTTATTAAGATTTTGACATTTACAATTTTTTCGCTAAAAACGGTGAACAAAACGACGCGTTTTTTTCGAAAAACGTCTGCCATTTTGTTATTTTTCCGTATATCAAAAATCGTATGACATGAGCTATAGCCATTAACATACTGGATCTAAAACAGTCTGATTTTTTTGTTTCGGATGATCCATCTCCGAGATTTCATCAACAACGCAGACCTACAATTTTTAGGACATTTTTTTAACTACCATTTTCGTCTATAAACAATGACTTAAATAAATGAATAAATAAAATGTTATGTGTTTCGAAAGTGTGTTTATTAACTGTAACAACTTTTATATCAATGTCTGTAATGTAAACCTATTTAAAAAATTCATGAAAATAGCCTTTTTAGCGTCTAAAGTGAGAAGACCCCTTAAACCCCCTTAAGACCCCCTTATCCAAGTTTGCGGAAGTGCTCCTACACGCCCTAGATGGGCAATCATTATGAAATTTGGCAGGCACGTGTACAGAAAACGTATTCATCAGTTGAACTAGAATTGTCCAAGAATATTCAAACGTTTTTATGTTATGAACAAAAAACTGCAAACATTGTTGGTCAAAAACTTCCCCTTCGACCGCTTGCAATTTTTTTTATTTTTCCTCTTGATTCTCGTTCAACTCATACACAATATAGTACAGAGTAAAAATAGGTTTGATTTTTGCTTCAGGTCACCTGTCCAGGACTTTAATACTTAAAAAAATATTATCATGTTCAATAAAGATCGCTCGGTAAACATACCAAATTTCAATATTCTATATTTAATATTTAATTAATAATTAATATTTAAAATAGGGGACAAAGCGAACATTTATTTTGGCCCAACGAAGTAGAAATCTCCCTTAATCCCGCAGAGTCTACCTCTCACAAAAGCGTCCTGCAACTTAAAACATCCAAAAAGATTCGACTGACGGGATGTGTGTTTTTTTACTTCTGATCCTATCCCAATTAGTCATCGTCATTCGTGATTCAATTAATTCCACGAGCCCCCCCCCCAAGCACCGGAATGCGCCGGAATCATCATTTCCGGTGTACCAGATTAAAATCAGGCGTCCCGTTCGCGGAAGACGCGATAATGCGAGGTTGCTGTTGCGCTTTTAATCTCTCGTCATTTATAGCGCTCAATTTCTGCACGGTGTGCATTCACGGGCACCAGGTGTATCCCGATCACGCGCAGACAACAGGAACATGCCACGTTGTGTTTATCGTCTTAGGGTTCTCGTCATTTCTTTCCACTATAGCACTCGTCGTCTTGCATACCAAGCTGGACGTTTTGCGCGAGGTACGCGAGCTTTTGTGACGGTAGCTCAACAATAAGCGTGCCTTATCGGGGTGAAACTTTAAACGGAAAACGAAACGCGGCTGACGCTCCGCGCCGTGTCAAGTTCGATGGTTCTAGCTATTTAGTCCAGTGAAAGAGACGAAAACCCAGCACTTTTTAGCGTAGAATTAGAATTTTTGACTGAAGCTAGATGGTTGCATACTGAGAGTAACCCTTATGAAATTGTGCCCATCAACTCGCCCCAACCCCAAGAAATAGGGGTTGGAACCTTCAAAATCGCCGTATCTCGGTAATTAATAGCCCGATCAAAAATTTGTTCAAACAAAAGTTGTTTGGAATAATAAAATACGTATAAAGTTATTTGTTGTCCAACTCCTTTCTTTGAAAATAGCGGCGCAAAAACGATTAGAAAATTCGCGGTTGATGCGAAAACAGTACTGCTTTAGAAAATCGTAAAAAAATTTTATATATTTGAAAAAAAAAATCGATGTATATCGAATCAGGATAAGTTCCTTTATATTTCTAGCGAGAAAACAAAATTTTTCTCGCTAGAAATATACAGGAACTTATAGAGCAACTTCAGACGAAAATTCTAATTCTACCCTAAAAAGTGCTGGGTTCTCGTCTCTTTTACTGGACTAATTCTTCAGCGGCCAATTCGAATTAGATTTATTTCACTTTTTTTTCACATGCGAGAGACCGAAAGAAAATAAAAATGATCAGCGAGCTGAGTGGACCGGGTAAGCGATCGGGATGGTCTTGACGCTTGCAGCGTTGGAACGCAACGTTCAACCCGTTTTTTTTTTTTTCATTTTTACTATCGCTCAAAATATATTTTTTGCCAATTTGGGCTGTACAACTTAGAAAAAATACGCAAGAACCTTTCAACGACTCTCGGAGCCTAAAACAGTCAACAAAATTTGAAAGATAACAAGTGAATGATTAACCCTTAATCCATGAAGGGGGGTCAAATCTGTCCGGGCAAAAATTAGAAAAACGCATTTTTCCGCGCATTGCTTGATATCTGTAAAAAAAAATATATTAAGAATAACAATATCCGAAAAACTCCTGTTCGTCCTTCAAAAGTACATTCTAAGAATGAACCATACATTTTTACAGATTTTTTTATCAATAATTCTGGGTGTGGTAGGGCGCAGACGAAAATGACCCCCCTTCATGGATTGAGTGTGCCAAAAAACCCTTCATGGATTGAGGGTTAAAAAACATGACTTTTCGTTGCATTCTAATGACGCAAATCATACGCTCGGGATGACGAAGCAAAAGAGGGACGGCTAATTTTCAAAAATGTTCAGACAACTTGTACTGAACTCTGATCGTTGGTGGTGGAGCAATATTATTGTAGTTATTGCGCAAAGCGCAGTGTATTTTCAAACTCTAGAGTGGTAACTTCGTACTGCAATTTCGGTAGAGATCAAATTATTGAGGGGGACTTTTTAAAATAAAGTTCATATGAGATGTGCTTTTCGAAATAAAGTTCATACGAAATGTGCTTTTCCAGATGAAGTTTACACGAAATGGACTTCTCCGAATCAAGTTTATATGGAATGTAGTTTTCCAATTAAAGTTTATATTAAATATGCTTTTCCAAATCAAGTCTATACGAAGTATGCTTTTCCAAATCAAGTTTATATGAAATATACTTTTCCAAACGATGTTCACACGCAATGTACTTTCCTAAATGAAGTTTATACAAAATGCGCTTCTCCAAGTTCATACGAAATGTACTTTCATATGAAGTTCAAATGTAATTTGAACTTCATATGAAAGTAATTTTGAAGTATTTCAATTTTGAAGTAAATTACATTTCGTATGAACTTCAAAAGTTCATACGAAATGTACTTTTCCAAATGAAGTTGATGAGAATTGTGCTTTTCAGAATACAGTTTGACGAAGTGTGCTTTTCCAAATAAAGTTTACACGGAATGTGCTTTTCCAAATAAAGTTCATACGAAATATGCTATTCCAAATAAAGTTCATCCGAAATATACTTTTCCAAATAAAGTTTACGAGAATTGAGCTTCTCAAAATAAACTTCATATGAAATGTATTTATCCAAATAAAGTTTATACGAAATATGCTTTTCCAAATGGAGTTTATACAAAATGAGTTTTTCTAAATAAAGTGTATACGAAGTGTGCTTTTTCAAATGAAGTTTACGAGAATAGTGCTTTTCAGGATAAGGTTTAGACGAAATGTGCTTGTCCAAATAAAGTTTACACGAAATGTGCTTTTCCAGATGAAGTTTACACGAAATGGACTTCTCCGAATCAAGTTTATATGGAATGTAGTTTTCCAATTAAAGTTTATATTAAATATGCTTTTCCAAATCAAGTCTATACGAAGTATGATTTTCCAAATCGAGTTTATATGAAATATACTTTTCCAAACGATGTTCATACGCAATGTACTTTCCTAAATGAAGTTTTTACAATGCGCTTTTCCAAATAAAGTTCACACGGAAAATATGCTTTTCCAAGTACAGTTCATACGAAATGTACTTTTCCAAATAAAGTTGATGAGAATTGTGCTTTTCCAAATAAAGTTTACGAGAATTGAGCTTCTCAAAATAAACTTCATATGAAATGTATTTATCCAAATAAAGTTTATACGAAATATGCTTTTCCAAATGGAGTTAATACAAAATGAGTTTTTCTAAATAAAGTGTATACGAAGTGTGCTTTTTCAAATAAAGTTTACGAGAATAGTGCTTTTCAGGATAAGGTTTAGACGAAATGTTCTTGTGCAAATAAAGTTCACACGAAATGTGCTTTTCCAGATGAAGTTTACACGAAATGGACTTCTCCGAATCAAGTTTATATGGAATGTAGTTTTCCAATTAAAGTTTATATTAAATATGCCTTTCCAAATCAAGTCTATACGAAGTATGCTTTTCCAAATAAAGTTCACACGGAAAATATGCTTCTCCAAGTAAAGTTCATACGAAATGTACTTTTCCAAATAAAGTTGATGAAAATTGTGCTTTTCCGAATACAGTTTGACGAAATGTGCTTTTCCAAATATAGTTTACACGGAATGTGCTTTTCCAAATAAAGTTCATACGAAATATGCTATTCCAAATAAAGTTCATCCGAATAATAAAGTTCATCCGAATTATACTTTTCCAATTAAAGTTTACGAGAATTGAGCTTCTCAAAATAAACTTCATATGAAATGTATTCATCCAAATAACGTTTATACGAAATATGCTTTTCCAAATGGAGTTTATAGAAAATGAGTTTTTTTAAATAAAGTGTATACGAAGTGTGCTTTTTCAGATGAAGTTCACGAGAATAGTGCTTTTCAGGATAAGGTTTAGACGAAATATGCTTGTCCAAATAAAGTTCACACGAAATGTGCTTTACAAAATAAAGTTTCTGCGAAATGCGTTTTTCCAAATAAAATTTACACGAAATGTTATGTTCCGAATTGAGTATATATATACGAAAAATGCTCTTCCAAATGAAGTCTATACGAAATGTGTTTCTCTAAATAAAGTTTCTACAAAATATTCTTTTCCAAGTGGAGCTTTCAAAAAATTCGCTTTTTCAGGTGAAGTTTGTATGAACATGATTCTTCATCTGTAATGTATAGCATTCCTCCACTTGTTGGATTATGTGAATAACTGCGACCCCCCTGATGCCAATAAATATGAGTTTTTCCTCGAGCTTGGAGCTTGCTGAATAAAAATACTGTAGAATTCTTCTCGGTCCTACGTTTTGAACTCAAGGCTTTTTATTTCTCTCTCTCTCTCTTCCTCTGTCCCTTTCCTCTATTGACATAATTTATCACGCGAGGTATTTTCATTATTTGGGTGACACGACGACAACGCGGAACGCGAATAGACGCGCGGCTTGGTGGAGAGCTTTTGCCTGAAATAAAGTTTCCAATCTATTTATAACGGTTCGTAAGCAAAGCGCCTGATATTTTTAGACCATGTACAGACCGTAACGCGCGCGTATGTGCGAGTCGCTTTATACTTTACGTGTAAAGATTTATGTGTACGCGAAGCAGCTTAAACGACCTCCCACGCGAACACGATGCGATGGTTGGATGAGGGTATAAGGTCAGGGTAAGGTGGAGGAGAAAGTTGACATGGCATGTTTTTCTCTTTATCTCTCCCTTTTTTTCTAAGAGGTCAATGTTGCTTCGAATTTCACCTCGATACGCGGAGCTTACGTGGATCAATGCTAAATCTTACTAATATTATAGAATCGTAATGTCTGACGACACGTGCCTGATTTCAGGCTGCAATTCAGGAGCTACGCTGAGTTGGCACAGGCGAAAAAAAGGTGACATACGACAATTTTATTTTCCTACCCCAATGCATTTTTTTATTACAAATAATACATCACTTTGTAGTACATGTATTTAAATTATTCTAGAAGCTTTCTCATTAAAAAAATACACACAAATTATGAAGATGCAGCTGACCTCCGGAAACTTTTTTTAGACATGCCTTGTAAATACGATATCTCTGGAATGGTTTATTTGGAATCAAAACGAAAAAAAGATTCTGTCAGCAGACGATAATACGGAGCTCGAGAGAGAGAGGGATTTCTTTGTTTGACATTTGCAAGTTTATTGCGATCAAAAGAAAATCTTCATCATGGCAAATGTTACTTTTTAGTCAAACTGTTGACATTTCGTTAAAAATTTCCATTCGAAAAAATCCTTCGTTTACGAATTCCATACTGTCATCTGCTAACAGATTTTTTGTTTATTATTTCTGATGAACGGTTCCAGAGATATCGTACGCACTATTTATATATGAGATATCGTAAGCTAGGCGAGTCGAAAAAAAAAGTTTTCGTTGATCAGCTGCATCTGCTATATTTGTAAAAAAATTTTATTGAAAAAATTTGTAAAGTAAGTTAAATACATGTATATTCAAGTGATATATAATTTGCAATAAAACAGAAAATTGCCGTCGAAAAAAAAATAGTCCAATACCACCTTATTGGTATGTGCCAACTAGTTGTAACTCTTCAAGCTGGTATGTTTAGCAAAAGTTGCTGCATTGACGTCTATCTTTTTTTTTTTAATTTTGTCTGTCCATTCCAGCAAAATTGGCGTAAAAACAGCTTTTCATACCCTTTTTTCTCATCAAGATCGGTAAAGTAGAACGAAAAAGCATAAAATTGTCCTTTTAAAATGACACCCAACAACCTCCACCATTACGAAAAAAGCTCTTCAGCGAATAATTCAAATCAGTTTCACTACCTTTCATAATCATCCGACCCAATTATTTTATTTCCCTGATGTGGTTATCGCTCTGCGTTAAACCATCGAAAAAATGTTTCTTTCAAAACAGAAATTGTGGTTCCCATAATAACATTGTTCAGAACCCTTGAATACGATATGACCCTAAAATCGATGCCCGCCATGAACATGAACCAAATTTCCGCCCGGCCGGAAAGCCGCAGGCAAAGGCCTGTAAATATAAAATAATGGCCGACCAACGGTAGTGGAAGTTTCTCGTGGATGGCATCGTGAAAGTCCGCACGGGAGTTCGAAAGAACATTAGAAATATAAATCACCGTATAATAATGATTTTCAGTAACGAGCTCGGGCATTTTATTATCGCGCTCCGAGAATGTCGACCCGTCATTACGTTATCGAGGCTCGTTTTCAATTCGTGGCACACGACCCAGAAAAAGCATCGACCCACCATCCATCACGAAGCAACTCGTGCGAATCTTTACGAAAAAAATAAATTAAAAAAACCCTCTATATGCACAAAACTCATTAGAGAAATCCGCGAAACGACAAAAATGCCAGCTCTTTCTATTTTTGCAACATTTCTGCAAAATGATTAAAGCCATTGGCACACGCGACGCCAATTAAGATGCCAAGTGTATGAACGATGCATGCATTAATTCCACACATAGGAAGCATGGCTATTTATTTATAAAAGTTAAGGATGTATTCGTAACGCAGTAGCGAAGCACACGAAGTGATTGACGTTATTTATCTTTGAATGAGACATATTTGAGTTGAAAGAACCTCCAGGAATTTATATCGCGTGCGAATGCCACTTGTAACGTGCCGATGAGTATTGCAATCGGAGTAGAGCATTAGCTGTGCGCGAGTCCGATACAGCTACACATGTATGCACCGCACGATACGGATAATGCCTTGGCGAAATTACGTCAGTGAATCAATGCCCGAGAGATAAATCGCGGAAACATTCCATTCCCTAGTGCGGCGAAAATAATTGATCGCGTCTTTGCGAATCGTCGATAAAGTTCGCCAATTCCAATCGGCGAACCGCAAACGATCGACACTGGCGAAAAAAATCATTTGAGTAGAAAATTGGAGTGATAGTTTGCGAGGAATCGGAGCTGACGTTGAACGTCGTGAAATCCGAGGGATCGAAAAAAATTATCCGGTTGATTCAATAGGCCTCAT